>JAWRVF010000367.1:0-333246 GCA_036785485.1 Physcomitrellopsis africana | reverse complement strand
CTCCTCTTGGAAATAGAGTTATAGACTCTACTCTCCTCCTTTAATTCTGTCTACTACCAACTCTGGATCCGACTACAAATTTCCTCATAATTCTTTAACCATAACTCCAATAGCAATCAGTTTTTTACACAACTTAATAGACTCATATATCTACAAATCCCAATAAATTTTACTCGAAATGCTACTTTGATCACAAAGATATGCTCCCCCAAACTTCACTGACTTAGAAATAGACCCCTATCACTTTGAAACAGCATAACATTTTTTTTATAAGATAAATGAGTATCAAACTTACCCTCATCTCTTTCTTAACTTGCTTAGATCACGTCTATCAAATTTCACACTCAAATTCACTCCCTAACTCCATTCATACCCAAAAAAACCCACACACACACTCTGCCCATACAAACCCCAATTCTGCTTTCACTCTATTTCTCATTTCACCTACATCCGGTTACAATTTCACTCATAACTCTTTGCTCAAAGATCATATTGACTTAAGATTTTGATTCAAAGTAGTAAACTCAATAAGAAACACAACCCCAACAAATTTTGCCTCTAAAGTCCAAATGGTTCTCAAGAGCCGAGGACCGAAATTTAGTAAACCTCACTGCCCTAGTCTTAAACACCTGCAACTTTGACGACTCATATCTCCCATGATACTTAACCAAAAGACATAAAAATTATTTCTATATGTTCCTTATCTTGTCTACTACAAACCCACAAAAAATTGCACTTAAAATCCTCTCTAAGCTTCTTCTACACACAAAAACGTCTACTGCCTATCAAAAGAAAAACCCTATCTCTCCAAAAAGAACCTCCTCTTCTTCTTCACGACCCCCTTCTTGTCCTCCCAGCCTGGTCTTCCTTCTTCCCTTGGTCAAAGAGACACCTCAGCCATATCTTTCCACCTCTTCAATCCTTTTTTTTGGATTAATTTGAAGGAATCTCACCTTTTGAGGTAAATTTCTATTCTACCTTCTTACTATCATTTTTTTCTACCAACTTCTCTTCTAATTTCAGCCCACAATATTTAAGTTTAGATCTAAAATAGAAGAGAATAAAGGTAAAGTAGATCTAAAATAAAATAGAAAAAAATCTAATAAGTAGAAAGAAATAATTAAGATTAGATTAGAGATAAAAAAAAAAAGAACTACATCTTACACTGCCAAGTCAAAGAAGCTTGTGTGGTTAAGTTCTTAGCTACTTTGGAGTTGACGTAGGTTCGAATCCACTTGACTTCACTGTAGAATTCCTTGGCTTCTTGACTTGGTACTGCTAGTGGGAATTTCAGCAGGAAATTAGTAGTTTGGCCTACCTATCATCCCTGAGCTTGTGATAAATATTATAACCTTCAAGATAATGTGGTTATAACCACAACCCTTTCTCTTTTTCATCCTCTCTTCTTCTAATCTTAATCTTTTTATTTTAACACATTCCTTTATATCTTTCACACTATGTTTTAATTTACAACATGACAGCGGTACGTATCAAATCCCTCACTCTAGAAGAGAAGAAGCGGCGCATGGTGGAAGGACTATGCTTATATTGCGGTGAAGAAGGCCACAAGGTTGGAAATTGCCCCAAGAAGCAGAATCGACGCATTGTCAAGACCAGAGGCACATTTTTTTAGAAAAACGAAAATGCCCAGCCACAATAGGAACCGTGCGGCTGGACAGTCAAAAATCGCAACAACAATCAGGTTCCTCCCTCTCTGCCCAACTTGCCCTTTGTTTTACAATCCCTTTGTTTTTTGGTCCTCAGAAGCTTAAAACCTTAGCATTATTAGATTCAGGAGCATCCGCTTATTTCTTAGATGAAAAATATGCTAAACATCATAAGATCCCTCTAGTACGGAAACCTAAACCTGTTTACATAGAAGTCATAGATGGACGACCTTTATTGTCTGGTAGTGTCACTCATGAATCAGAACCTATAGAAATAGCATTTAAGGACCATAGTAGTTATATTATCTTCAACATTATAAAGACTCCGTCAAGTCCTATTATTCTTGGTCTTTCCTGGTTGGAAAAGTATAATCCAACCATAGATTGGAGGTTACGAAAGATAACATTTCCAATAGAACGTTCCGAGAGTAAACCAGTTAGAAGACCCCGAATCAAAAAACCTTTATTTATTAGAGCAAGAGCATTTGTAAGATCGTCCAAGGATGGTACACCGTTTGTCATTTATGCGACTCCAACCAGCGAAGAGAAGATTTCGACAACAAGTATATCGGAGCAATATAAAGATTTTCAAGATGTGTTTCAAAAGAAGAATGCTGATATGCTACCGGAGCACCGACCATATGATTGTGCCATAGACTTGCAAGAAGGAACACAACCCCCTTTTGGCCTAATCTACAATTTGTCGCAGACAGAGTTGGCAGAATTGCGGAAGTATATTGATGAGAATCTAGCCAAGAACTTCTTTCGCCATTCGAAGTCACCAGCTGGAGCACCAATCTTATTTGTAGAAAAGAAAGATGGCTCGCCACGGATGTGCGTGGACTATCGAGGTCTCAACAAGGTAACAAAGAAGAATCGTTACCCGTTACCCTTGATATCTGGTCTTTTGAACAACTTGGACGGGCAAGGATCTTTACAAAAATCGATCTAAGAGGAGCCTACAACCTTGTACAAATTAAAAAAGGAGACGAATGGAAGACAGCTTTCCGTACAAGGTATGGATATTTCGAATATAATGTCATGCCTTTTGGTCTTACCAATGCTTCGGCAGTTTTTCAACACATGATGAATGATATCTTCCAAGAGCATCTTGACGATTTTGTTGTCATCTATCTGGATAATATTCTGATATTTTCTAAGAACAAAAAAGAGCATGAAAAGCATGTTCGTCTCGTCCTTGAACAACTACGTGAGCGAGGACTCTACGCCAAGTTGGAGAAATGCTTATTTCACCAAACTGAGATGGAGTTTTTGGAATTCATTGCGACTACAGAAGGCTTGAAAATAGATTCCAAGAAAGTGGAAGCAATCGTGTCGTGGGAGGCTCCAAAGACGGTTAGAGACGTACAATGTTTTCTTAGTTTTGCTAACTTCTATCGGATTTTTATTAAGAATTATTCCCAAGTTGCTGCTCCACTCACTCGGTTGACGTGTAAGGACAAGCTCGAATGGGGACTCCTAGCAGAGAAAGCATTTCAAGATCTTAAGATGGCGTTTACAACGGCTCCGATCTTGGTCCACCCGGATTTTGCAAAGGCCTTTTATTTGGAAATCGATACTTCGGATTTTGCTTTCGGAGCCGTACTTTCACAGATGGGTGCTGATGAAAAGCTCCATCCAGTTGCATTCTATTCTCGAAAGTTCTCTGCTGCTGAGATCAACTATGAGATCCACAATAAGGAGCTTCTTGCTATAGTGGATTCTTTCCACGAGTGGCATCACTTTCTTGAAGAAGCGGCACATCCGATAACCATATACACGGATCACAAGAATTTGGAATATTTCATGTCGGCTCAAATTTTGAATCGGCGTCAAGCTCGGTGGAATATGTTGCTATCCAGATTCGACTTTGTTATCACTTATCGACCTGGAAAGCAACAAGGACTATCTGACGCATTATCAAGGAGATCGTATCTTGTACCAAAGGCTGGAGAGGCAGCATTCGACCAACAGTGTATGACGCTATTGAAGCCAGAGCAATTCCGACTTCACGTTACCATTGTACCAATCGATGTTGACTTCCTCAATTAGGTACGTACCGCGACCATTGAAGATTCAATAGCAATTGATATCAAGCAACGTGCCAATAATGACAAGTTTAAAGTGGAGGGAGATCTTTTATACTTTGAGGAGCGGTTGTATATTCCGAAAGGACTAGTACGGCTCCAAGTTCTTCAATCTCGTCACGATTTTCCAGCTGCGGGACATTTTGGATTCAACAAGACCTTGGAACTTATTTCTCGAGATTTCTGGTGGCTCCAAATGTGGAAGGATGTGAAAGATTTTGTCCTCACTTGCGACATCTATTCAAGATCTAAAAATCCTCGGCATCGCCCTTACGGACTTTTACAGCCATTGCCAATTCCACGGTGATCATGGTCTTCAATTTCTATGGACTTTATTATAGACCTGCCACCATCGAATTATTTCGACAGCATTTTTGTTGTGGTAGATCGACTTACAAAGATGGCGCACTTTGTCCCTTGGAAGAAGACATCATTAAGTGAAGATACAGCAAGGTTCTTTCTTGACAATGTGTATCGATATCATGGCCTACCAGATGATATCGTGTCGGATCGAGGAACTCAATTCGTATCAAAGTTTTGGAGATCTCTTTTTGAAATATTGAAGGTGGATATCAAGCTTTCTTCAGCTTTCCATCCTCAAACTGACTGCCAAACGGAACGGATGAATCAAGTTTTGGAATAGTATCTAAGATGCAGCATCAACTATCAGCAAGATGATTGGGCCGCATATCTATCGTTAGCCAAGTTTACATATAACAACACCTTGCACGCGTTAACTCAACAAACACCATTCTTTTCTAACTATGGGTACCATCCGAAGCTTGATTTGTTAAGTCTGTCAACGAATAACAATCCAACAGCTGAAGGATTTGTGAAGCAGCTATCAGAGCTTCAAACTATGTTAAAGGTGCAATTGCAGTCTGCTCAAAAGTCTTATAAGACATCCACAGATAAACTTCGAAATCAAGCACCTATTTTTAAAACTAGAGATAAGGTATGGCTACTTCGACGGAACATCAAGACCAAGTGGCCGTGTAATAAGTTGGACTACCGGAGGTTGGGACCATTTGTCATCTTGAAGCAAATCAATCCAGTGGCGTACTGTCTGGAGTTACCAGCTGCTATGAAGGTACATCCAGTCTTTCATGTTTCTTTGTTGGAGATTTATCGAGAATCGTCTTTTCCTGGAAGAGTGCAAAGTTCGCCACCTAGTATCAAAATCAAGAACCACGAGGAATACGAGGTAGAAAAGGTGCTAGATTTGCAGCGTAAATGGAAAAAATTGGAGTATTTTGTACATTGGAGAGGCTACGATATCAATGAGCGAACATGGGAGCCGACCAAAAATCTCGCCAATGCGCCGCAAAAGGTACAAGAGTTTCATCAACAATATCCTCAGAAACCTAAGTCGGTTTGAGGATAACTTCTTTCTGAAGCCTGCTCATCTAGTAACATAAAAGGAGGGGAGAACACTACCAAAATTCATAGTTGATGTAGTTATTTTCTCCAAGATAGAGTAGATCTTTTCTGATAGCCATAGTTTGGTCTTTCGACATGGATAGCCAAGAGATAGATACCATGCCAATCATATCATCTCAACCTACTAGCTCACGAAGGCAACCTCGAGATGAAGAACTACTTGCACTACGACGACGACAGAGGATACCAAATAACCGATCGCTGGTGATTGTATTTGAAGTTGAATCTGCTTACAATGGTCAGCCAGAAGGTGTGTTTGCAAGATAGTTTCACAATGAGGACACGGAAGTTCATGCTTGGTCGGAAGTTGAGGGCGTGGGCCACTACTGTTGGCTTCAAGGACCAATGAGCCACTTGCCTCATGAAAGACAATTGGTCTCCTGCGGCGTTGTCACGACGAATCACGTGCTTTCGTTGATGATTAGCCGACAACATTTGCTTCTTAGAACCTCGAAGCTAAGGGATGATGTTAGGGGATATAGTCTTGAAATTGGAGCATTCACAAGCAGTCTCCTGGAATATCTTCTGGTTTCATTAACATGGATTAGTGGAAGTTTCTTGAGAAGCTTCCTAATTAGTAGAAGTTGCTTGAGAAGCTTCCTAATTCATAGAAGCTGCTTGAGAAGCTTCCTAAGTTGTTGGAACTCGCTCAAGAAGTTTCTTATTTAGAAGTATATATAAGAGTCGAGGCTGAAGAGTTCTTCAGTCTCGACAACACATCTCTTGGAGCTCTAGCTCACCTCTTTGGTGTTGCTCTTGTACTCATGTGATCAATCTAGTTCTTGCCAGTTTTCTTTGAAATTCTTGTTTAGATTTCTTCTTTGTATTTTGTGTCCGTGACAATTCTATTTTTTGTAGGATCCATCATCAAATTCTCAATAGATTCATTATATCTCAAAAATTCAATCTTTGGTTGATGAAATATATATTTTTTTAGCTTGGCATACAAACTTGTATCTTGTAGCTTTTGTAATATCAATTTTATATGCTCTTCATTACACAAAGAGTATAGGTGTACCTATTGGAAACTTTGAATATCTGATGAAGTTCTTTACAAGGTTTTTATCAATATATTCTTTCAATTCAAAAAGCTTGTTTTGAAAAAGGTTAAAAATTAGGCCAAAAGATGGTTGTGTTCTTTCTTGAAGATATATGGTACAATCATATGGTCAGTGTTTTGATAATATATCAACATTCTTCTTTTGGAAATTATCTTAAAATTTGCTCTACTGCTCTAAAATAATTATTGATAAAGTCATATCTTCTTTAATTAAAGCCGCATAAATAAATAAAAAATAATATACCTTGTTTAGCCAATATTATAAAGGTCCTTGCTCCAATAAATAAAGAATTATCAACTTGTGATTTTTTACAAAGTTTTCTTACATAGAGATCTATTAGAAATATTATTCTTTGTGACTTGTAATCTATAAATGGATTATTCTTTTTTAATCAAGAAAGTCTAAGAATAATATTATTAAAAAAAATCTTAATAACATTGAATATAATTTAGCTACTTTGATTATTAAATGATACTTCTATAGGCTTTATTTTATGGATGATATTATTAAAGGATAATAGTTGTCCATCTATTACCTCTACATGAACAAGTTTGGATTTCTATATTAAAGAAATTTTATGAAGCTTAGCAAATGTCTCATCTAAGAAACAAATGGATGCTTCTGAATCCAATACAGCAATTGCCCGAAGCTTTTGAGGGTCAAAATATAATATAATTGTAAAGCAACAAGCAAATTTAGTAAAAAGAAAAGAATCTAAATAATTTTATAATATTGAATTATCCATCTACATGGTCCTTACTATGGTTAAACATCTTTGTTTTCTTGAATGATTACACTTTTAATTTTGATGATGTGTTGATTTTGTTCTTTCAGGCAATTGCAAGCCTTATGGCCTTCCTTGCCACAATACAAACATAAATCTTCTTCCACTAGATTCTTTTTTTCTTGTAGACTAAAAAATTTAAAACTTATTATATCAAGCTGTATATCTTTTACTTTTGAATTTGAATTCAAATTGCAAATCATAAAAACTTCAAAGTTACTTAAAATTGGTAATCTTTTTGTAAATAAAGAAGCAAACCATGATAATATTTGCTCCATAAGCAAGATACCAAGCAATCCAACCCATAATTCTTCTATCAGATAAATATCAAGTTGTAAACCATTATCAATCAAATTTTATTAATTAATCCTTAGAACTTTGAATGTATACTATCATATTTTTTTCTAAAAGACTAACTTGAAGCTTCTTGCATTGCTGAAAATATAGATTTTTTTAATACAACATAGGTAGTTCTGTATCTTTAAGGATAGAAGTTAAAAGTGGATGTAGTCTAGGTTGTGGTACTCTTGATGTTGTGTTGTTATAAACTTTTGCAATCCCTTCAATCTCCGCAATCCAAGCAAATAAAGTAGTAAAAGTGCTTATGATGGTGTCTAACTTGGATTCAAAAGATTTGATCACACTAATGTCTTGACCTCAAGCCATTCTAAGAAAAAAGAAAAAAGAATCTATAAGAAGACAATATTAATTTAGAGGAGGACAATTTGCAGCCTCTAAAATGCTGGTATACCTTCAAAAAGAAGACAAATCTACTCTCTAATAAGAAGGATCCAACTCTAATATTGAAGATGAAAGGAGTCTTAACAAACAATCAAAGACACAAGAATATAAAAGAAGAGATTTTAACTAAAAAAGGTTTCAAGAAGAAATTGATAAGAACTTGGATTATCTGGATAAATACACAAATAACACCAAGAAAGATGAGCTAGAATTCCAAGAGATACATTGTTAAGATTAAAGAACTCTTCAACCTTGACTCCAATAAATATTCTTATCTGACAAAGCTTCTTGTGTCGCTTCCATCAAACTAGGAAGCATTTTGAGCTCTTTCTACTAACTTGGAAGCTTCTCAAGCTCCTTTTATTAACTATGAAGATTCTCAAGCTACTTTCACAAACTAAGAAGCTTCTAAATTAACTTTTATTAACTAAAAAACTTCTAAAATATTCTAAAAGGTTCTAAAAACTTCCAAATTATATATCCCTAATACATTGTAATTTAATATTATACCATCTTTGAATGATTTTTTATTCCTTTCAAATTACATAAGAATATTTTAATATTTTGATTGTTTGTGTTTCATGTCCTTGACAATTTGACAAGAATGTTAATTTATTGTTCTTATTTTATATTTTAGAAATGAATGGATTATTCCACTTTTATTTTTATATTTGAAGATTAAAAACTATTTATCTTTAAATTAATATTCTTTATTTTTTCATCTTAATTTAAAAATAAAAATAAAAATAGATCATCCCTCTTTGTAAAAAATTTGATTTAATATTAGAGGATGTAGATTACTCTCTTCTAATTTGAATTGTAGATTTATTAAGTTATCTAAGATGGAAGGAAAAATCATGGATACAATATTTAGCGGAAGTAAAAATAGATTTGTAACTATCGTAGATTTTCAGTACTTGGTTAGTATTATTAGGATAAAAATTTCACACATCACTAACATCAATTATAGAAGTACTATTTCTATGTCTATGGAAGAAGTTCAAAGCCTTTGCCAAAAAATTGTATACTTGAAAAAAGTAAGTACATCGACCTTACAACTAAATTCAAGAAGTATTTGTCATGGATATAAGATTTATTTTAATAATTATCTAAATAATAGAAGTATGTAAAATAAGTTAATTTGATAATACCTTATAGAGAAGCTTCCTAGAAGCTTTATAGATACAAAATCACCATCATACATGTCTATAGGTTATTGATAGGTTAGAAACTTGGCCAACAAGCTAACCATGTATCACACATATTAGTAGCTTGAAGAATAAGCCAAGTATGTGGCGCACATGTACAAAACTTGTCTTGCAAGTTTGACACGTTGTCGTATTGTGGTTTGGCTATTATGTGAAAAAATTGTACATGTATATTTAATGTATAATTTACTACATAGCTAAATGAGAGCCATATCAGTGGACTTTTATTGATTACAAGATGTGATTAGGTTATTAGTTTAGAAAAAATCTATTAAAAGGATTATTATTGAGGTTTATATAACCTTATTTCTTCTTTTGATAATAATTTTGAGGTTGATTTTATATTGATAGTAAATTTTGTATATCTTAAGTCACCTTTGTTAGATATTGGTGACCCTTAAAATCTTAGTTTACTTCTTTTATTTGATGCTTAAAACACAAAGTATGTAAATCTTATAAGAAGAAGGATTAGAAAAAGATTTTTAGTGTAAAAAGGATAGTTTGGCCATCCATGTGGATGGATAGAGGTGGATGATAGAAATCTCTATTCTAATTGGCCAAAAATCATGTCCAATAGGCTTCAAGGAGGCTATCTGAGGGTTTAATAGGAGTTAGGATTTATTTTTTGGAAAAAGTCAAACATCAAAGGCTACAATCATAAGATTTAGATGCAAATTTTATTTAATTTGCACTTTTTATGAAGAAGTTATAGGCGCTCAAAGTTAAGGTATTGATTTTGGACATATTTTCATTCTTTTGGATATAACTTACGCACACACAGAGCGATTAAGGATCGGCAACTAAGGTTAAAAAGGACACTTTTACAGCTACATTTTTTATATACGGCTTGATAAAATCTAAGATGGGGTGATGGAGATATTGGGAGTTGAAGTCAGTGCTTGTAAGCTAAGGGCAGTAAGTGACCCTACTTAACTAGTAGTTACATTTTGAGCTATATCTTAGGCAATTTGATAGATTTTTTGCTCAAAATTCTTAGAAGTGTATATGTTTATATCACAAGACTATGTATAATAATTTTGTGGCATTAGGATTTTGGATTTGTGAGATATAAGGAAAATAGTACTCACGTGTCTTTAAGCTAGGATTTTAAGCACCTGCTAGGATTTTTGAGATATTGGACGTTTAGAAGCAAATTTATAGTTGATTCTTCTTTATAGAAAAAATTAAAAGTATTATCTACACTTTGAAGGAAATTTTATAGAAAATAAATAGTTGGATTAAACTCTAAAGTTCAATAAGAATTAAGTCCTTGCGTTAAACAAAGTTTTGAAAGATTTTTGTAGAAATTTGAATCTTTTTTATACAAACCTACTTGAATACAAGAAGGTTTATGTATAGAACTTATTTTTTGTAATATTTTTGTATTATTTGTCCTTTTTATTAACGATAAATGACTTGTTGGAATTTTTCCAATAATTTTCAAGTGAATTTTCCATAGTCAGATATCTAATATATTCCTAGATAGAAAATCATGCCATACAACATTGTATCTTGCAAATTAGACATGTGTAGGAGGTCCTATAGAATACCGCTACATAATTCTTACATAGATAGTATATATAGAGATAAGAGTGCAGCCTTCTTCACTCTTATCAATCCTTTCTTGCTTCTAGTATAATTCAAGAGTCTCATGTACCCTCTAGTCTTTGGCAATAGCCATTCCAGTTTCTTCTTGAATATACATATTTTTTTATTTTTATCTTGTTATTTTTCTTTGATATAATTTTTACTAACTTATGCATCTATTTTAAGTTTGAGTCCTAAATACTTATGCATTTGTTTTAGTTTGTGTCCTTGACAGATTGATAAAAATAAAGTTATAATATTGGAACTTTATCTTTTCTTGATTAAAAGTGGATAATTCCTTTCTCTTGAAGTTGTGGATTATTCACTTCTAAACTGATATTGTTCCTAGAACTTTTTCTTTGTTCTTTGAGCATTTTATTTTGTAGTGAGAATAGACAGTTTTCTCCCTTTCTATTATAGTATTATAGTAGAGCTTACTGAATTGAATAGCACAATGGTACAAATGCATGAACAAATGGAAAAATTAATGCTCGCAGCAAATTGATTTTTCTCCAGCAAAATTTAATGAATTATCGATAATTCATTAATCAAGTACAACTGGTGATTGAAGTTCAATCTCAAAGCTATCCAACCCAAGGATCACAAGTCACGTTTATTGGAACACTACTATCAAGCTTTGCTTTATCATGATTTTCATCCTTTCTTGAATGACGTGATCCAATATTGACTAATTTGGAGGTTTTCTTAGTAGAGTATTAATCTATGTATGGAGATCATGATGCAATTCGTGTTTCAACCAACAAGATCCACATCTTGCAACAAGGCAATTGATCAATGATATCATATGCTTCACAATTTTAACAATTAGCAATTGACACCAAGAAGGATGATGCTGCACTTAGTAGCCAATTTCTTTATTGATTACAATATGAGATAAAAAAATTGATGCTCAACTTACCCGATCCTCAAACATTGAATCAAGCAATAGATTTTGCTATAAAGTGTGACAATTGGCTTTTTGAATTTTGATCTGAGAATCATATAAGAAAACCTCAATGTTATTATAATACAATGGCAACATCAATGTCTTCTCAATACGTACATTCAGAAGTAGAAGATATGTAAATCAACGTGGTACATATTAAACTTCTTATTGAATAAAAAAAGACTCATCATCATCAAAAAGAATTGTATTTATATTATGAAAAACCTAAGCACACTACTCAATATTGTCTAAAAAAATGATGCAACCAGAAAATGAGGAGTACGGTGTCATGGTAGAGAGAATTTGCCTCAAAAAAGCGCTCGACTTTTGGCTGCCACTAATTACTCAAAGAAGATCCAAGTATAGTAAAAATCCCCAAATTTTATATAAAGTCTCTTTTGTAGGGCTATTACACCCAATACACAAGTCTTATTTCATTAAACCACTCAAAACATAACAAAATACTCTAAACCCTCATTCTCCCATAGGAGGGGAATTTTTTCCAAACTTTAATAATCCGTAACTTTTAATCCAATCGTCTAAATCTACTCCAAATTTACATGAAGTACTGATGTATTTTTAACAATTAGCACAGTAACTTTCAACCGTTGATTGTTTATTGATCTTTAGATATCATAAAAATCCTAACACTAGTTTCAAACCCTTGTTTACAAATACCTATGTACTAAATTCTTCATATCTCACAAATCCAATGTCTAAATGCTATGAAACTTTAATGTATAGCTTCTCAGCACAAAGATTTACCTTCTTGGAAATTTTTAGACAAAAATTCGTCTAGAAACACAAAATATGGCAAAACCCATCACTATGAATAAAATGGCCTACTTACTGCCTTGGAATTCAATGTGCTGTCTTTGATTCCCAATATCTCCTTCTTCAAAATTCCAATTGTAGTAATTCTTCCACATTAGATGTAGAGCTTGAAATCACCTCTCTAGCCGCACCTCCCGATCTCCAAAAGCTTCTGTACAACTCCTCCAATTCTCAAAAGAGTGACAACAAGTACAATTTGTACACCTCAATTTCAAGCGCCTACTCCTCCCTCATAAAATTCCAAATCCCTCAATTTTTACACCAAAATTTTAGCCCAAAAAACAAGCTTTCTAATCCTAGTCTTTGATTTTCTAATGGTCTCCTTGAAGCTACCAAAATCCTTATTTTTATTGCGGGCAGCCTCCTCAAAGCCTATTGGGCATGACCATTGACAAATAGGAATGAAGAACTTCACCCCTTGTCTTCATTCATCTTCACTTTGTCTTCATCCTTCCAAATAAGCCTCTTAATAGTTTAATTGTTCATCTTTAGGCTCCAACCTTCTCTCTAGGCTTCATACAAAATATTTAGATTCTATGTAATTTAAATCCCATAACCAAATTAAGTAAAAATCTAAAATAAATTTTCTTACACCAACCCCCTTTAATTTACTTTACTATCCATTCTAACACATATCTAAACCTATAAATATATTATATATTTTGAATGGATTTTACATATTGTAAATAATTACAGTACGACAACGGTGTCATATGTGGTGAAGTCCTATTTAAAAATGCAGTGGGCACCTAGTTGTAGAAGATAAAAAGGAAATAATAATAATAAGTTTTAACACCTCTAATAATATTATATAAACTTATAATTAAAACTACAAATATATTTCAATCATTAAAAATTTAATTAGATTTTTTAATTAAATATAAAAGAATATATCATAAATCCTAAAAGAATATAGTAAAATCTTGGTCAAATCTTGAACCAATGCTAATTAAATCCTCATTAAATCCTAACTAATTTCTAACCAAATCCTAAACAAATTTTAACAAATTCTATTCAAATTATAATTAAATTTTAATCAAATCTTAATCAAATCTTAATCAAATTTTAACAAATTCTATTCAAATTCTAATTAAATTTTAATCAAATCTTAATCAAATCTTAATCAAATTTTAAACATCTTGGTCAAATCCTAAACACTTTGGTCAAATCCTAACAAACCCTAGTCAAATTTTAATTAAATCCTCATCAAATCCTAATTAAATCTTAGTCAAATTCTAAATAAATCCTAACAAATCCTAATCAAATCGTAAATAAATCCTAACTAAACCTTAGTGAAATCTTGGTCAAATTCTAAATATCCTAGTCAAACCTTAAATAAATCCTAGTCAAATCCTAACTAAATCCTAACCAAATCCTAAACAAATCCTAAATATCCTATTCGAATCCTAATTAAATCCTAATTAAATCCTAATCAAATTCTAATCAAATTCTAATCAAATTCTAAACACCCTAGTCAAATCGTAATAAATCCTAGTCAAATCCTAGTCAAACCTTAACTAAGTCCTAACTAAATTCCAAATAAATCCTAATAAATCTTAATCAAATTCTAAACACCTTAGTCAAACTTTAATCAAATCTTAAATAAATCCTAATAAATCCTAATCAAACCCTAATCAAATCATAGTCAAATCATATTCAAATCCTAAACAAATTCTAACTAAATCCTAGTTAAATCATAACAATCCCTAGTCAAATTCTAACTAAATCTTGGTCAAATTCTAACAAATTTTAGTCAAATCTTAACTAAATCCTAGTCAAATCATAATAAATCTTAATCAAATTCTAACTAAATTCTAAACAAATCCTAATAAAATCCTAACTAAATTCTAACCAAATCCTAATCAAATCCTGGTCAAACTCTAAACACCCTAGTTAAATCCTAACAAATCCTAATCAAACCCTAGTCAAATCCTAGTCAAATCCTTGTCAAACTCTGGTCAAATCTTGTTCAATTCTTAACTAAATCCTAACCAAATGCAATGAACTTTACTTTAGATGCAATATTATCAAAATTGAAGTAAATGACAAACTTCATCCAATAATTTTTTATTCAAAAAAATTGAGCAGCTAAGATTAACTACAAGAGCAATGATAATGAACCTCTTGTAATCCTAGATTCTTTTCAAGAATGGCATCATTATCTAGAAGACACTTCTATTCCAATCAATGTACATATAAATCACAAGAATCTCGAGTATTTTATATCAACACATATTTTGAATTATTGCCAAGCTCATTGGAGCATGTCTTTTTTAAGATTTGAGTTCATTATCACTTATTGGCTAAGAAAACAATAAGGTTTATCCAATGTTCTTTCTAAACATTCTTATCTTGCACCAAAAGAAGAAGATGTAATTTTTTATTAACAAAAGATGATTTTGTTAAAGCTAAAATAATTTAATCTTCAAACAATAAAATTAACATTGATTGTTGATTCAACTTTTCTCAAGCAAGTCCAATCAAGTATGTCTTTAAACCCTCTTGTTCATGATATTAAGAATAATTCATCTAAAACTCATGATACTTCTAAGTTCGAGTTGAAGAACAATCTACTCTACTTTAAGAGATACTTATATATTTCAAAAGGTACAACATGGCTATATTTTTGTATTGTGGTTTGGCTACCATGTGAAAATGTTATATATGTATTATGTAATTTATTATATAGCTAAGTAAGAGTCATATCAATGGATTTTTTTTTGTTATAAAATATAATTAGATTATTAATTTAGAAGGGATCCATTTAAAAAAGCTATTATTAAGATTTTAATAATAGCTTTTTTAAATGGATTATCACTAATATCCTTAGCTATCATTAGTGACCTTTGAAATTTTATTTTATTTTTATCAATCTATAACTCTTAATCTAACTATTCAAATCTATTGAAATTTCACATGAAGTACTGATGTGCTCTTAACAACTAGCACAATAAGTTTCAACTATTGATTATTTATCAATCTTGAGATATTGTAAAAATCCTAACAGTAGTTTCAAACCCTTGTTTACAAACACCCGTGTACTACATTCTTCATATCTCACAAATCCAATGTCCAAATACTATGAAACTTTGATGTATAGCTTTTTAGCACAAAGATTCAAGTTTTTGAAAATGTTTAGATAAAAATTCATCCAAAAACTCAAGATATGGCAAAATCCATTACTATGAACAAAATGGCCTATTTACTGCCTTGGAATTCAATCTACTATCTTTGACTCCCAATCACTCCTTCTTCAAAATTCCAAATATAATAATTCTTTCTTATCAAATATAGATCTTAAAACCTCCTCTCCAACCGCACCTCTTAATCTCTAAAAGCTACCGTGTAACTCCTCCAATCCTCAAAAGTGTGACAGTAGGTACAAATTGCACACCTTAACTTCAAGCGCCTACTTCTTCCTCATAAAAAGTCCAAATCTCTCAATTTTTTCACCGAATTTGTAGCCCAAAAAACAAGCTTTCTAATCCTAATCTTTGATTTTCAAATGGTCTCTTTGAAGTTGCCGAAACCCTTATTCTTATTGTAGGCAGCCTCTTCAAAGCCTACTAGGCATGACCATTGACCAATAAGAATGAAGAACTTCACCCCTTGTCTTCATTCATCCTCACTTTGTCTTCATCCTTCTAAATAGGCCTCTTAGTAGTTTAATTCTTCTTCTTTGGACCTCAATTGCCTCTCAAGACTTTATACTAAATATTTAGATTCTATATAATTTAAAAGCCATATTCAAACTAAGTAAAAATCTAAAATAAATTTTCTTACACCAACCCCTTTTAATTTATTTTACTAATCATTCTAACACATATTTAAATCTATAAATATATTATATAGTTAGAGTGGATTTTACATACTTTAAGTAAGTACGACACCGTTGTCGCATCATAATTGCTTAAATATGTAAAAAAATCCACTCAAAATGCTTAATATGTTTATAGATTTAGATATGTGTTAGAATGGTTAGTAAAATAAATTAAAGGGATTGATAGAAGAAACTTTATTTTATTTTTTTTACTTATTTTAGTTATGGTATTTAAAAATTATAAGATCTAAATGTTTAGTATGAAGCCTTGAGAGAAGGTTGGGACTTAAGGATGAAAATTCAAGCTAGTAAGAGGCTAATTGGGAGGGATGAAATCAAGCCATGGTCGGATGAAGGCAAGGAATAGGGAACTTCATCCCTATTGGTCGAATACCATGCCCAATGGG
The DNA here is from genome assembly GCA_036785485.1 of Physcomitrellopsis africana. Classification (NCBI taxonomy): domain Eukaryota; kingdom Viridiplantae; phylum Streptophyta; class Bryopsida; order Funariales; family Funariaceae; genus Physcomitrellopsis; species Physcomitrellopsis africana. The sequence goes on along the minus strand of JAWRVF010000367.1, from coordinate 316,664 downwards.
CTTTGAGGAGGCTGCCCGCGACCTTAACAAGGGTTTTCGGCGACTTCATAAAGGGGATTCGCAATTTCAGAGGTAGGGTTGTAAATTTTAGGATTTTGGGTATAGTTTGAGAGGAAATTTTAGGCGATTTGGAGTTAGGGTGAAGAAGATATACTTGTTTAAAAGTTAGAGAGTGGATTTCATACATACTGTCACTATTTTGGGGTTTCGCGGAGTTATACGGAGGCTTTTGGAGATCGGACGGTGCGGTTGGAAAGGTGATTTCAAGATCTACGTCTGTTATGAAGGAATTCTTAAGTTTTGAGTTTAGACGAAGGAGATATGAAGAGTTGAAGACAGCGCATCCAATTCCAAGGCAGTAAGTAGACCATTTTGTTGATGGTGATGGAGTTTTCCATATCTTAAGTTTTTGGACGAATTTTTGTCTCAAAATTTCCAAGAAGGTGTATTATTGTGCTAAGAAGCTATAAATCAAAGTTTCATAGCATTTAGACTTTTAGATTGTGAGATATGAAGAATTTAGTACACGGGTGTTTGTAAATAAGGGTTTAAAGCTACTGCTAGGGTTTTGGCGATATCTAAAGATCGATAATGAATCAATGGTTGAAATTTGTGGTGGTAGTTGTGAAGAATATATCAGTACTTCATGTAAATTTGGAGTAGTTTTGGACGGTTTGATTAAAAGTTATGGGTTATTGAAGTTCGGGAAAAATTCCCTTCTTACGGGAGAATGAGGGTTTAGAATATTTTGTTATGTTTTGAGTGGTTTGAGGAAATTAGGCTTGTGTATTGGGTGTAATAGCCCTATGGAGATCTCTCTTATATAAAATTGGGGGGTTTTATTATACTTAAATCTTGCTTGAGTAATTAGTGGCGTCGTAAGCCCGGGCCGGGCTAGGCAAATTCTCTCACCCCGACAACGGCATTTTGTGCTTTCATTACAACTTCTCTATATAAGGACATTTTGGATACAACAAGACTTTGGAACTAATATCAAGAGATTTTTAGTAGCCTCAAATGTAAAAAGTAGTTAAAGAGTTTGTACAATCATGTGATATTTTTTTTAAAATAGAAAATTCCTCATTATCAATCTTATAGATTTTTTCAACCATTACTTATACCTATTAGAGTCTATGAAGATCCACATTATATTCTACGCATCTATACTTGAATCATATAAGACGATAGATATTCAAAAAAAAAAAACAAATACTACCACTATTGTCTTGTAATTTGGCTACCATGTGAAAATATTATACATATATATTTAATATACAATTTACTATACAACTAAGTGAAAGCCATATTGATAGATTTTTATTCATTATAAAATATAATTAGATTATTAATTTAAAAGGGATCCATTTAAAAAGACTATTATTAAGGTTTATACAATCTTTTTTTAAATAATAATTTTGAAGTTGATTTTATATTAGTAATAGCTTTTATATATTTTGAGTTCCCTTTATTAGACATTGGTGACCTTTGAGATTTCATTTACTTCTTTTATTTGGTATTTAGTGTGCATATTATATAAATCTTATTAAAAAAAGAATTAAAAAGGGATTTTTTAGTATGAAAAGGAGTAGTTAGGTCATCTATGTGGATGAGTGGAGATAGATGATAGAAATCTCTATTCCTATTGGCCAAAAATCATGCCCAATGGACTTTAAGGAGGCTGCTTCAAGGCTTATTATAGATTAGGATTTATTTTTTGAGAGGATTTAAATATCAAAGGCTACGATTAGTAAGTTTAGATTTTTTGCTATGGTTTTGGTGCAAAAATTGTATGCTTTGAATTTTTGTGAAAGAGATATAGGTGCTTAATGTTAAGATCTCAAAATCTTACCTATTGTCATTCTTTTGGATTTAACTTGCGTGTATAGAAAGCAATAGAAGATTGGCAATTAAGATTAAAAAGAACACTTTTTTAGCTATATTTTTTATACATAGCTCAATAAAATCTAAATTAGGATGAAAGAGATATTAGAAGTTGAAATCAATATTTGCAATCTAAGTTTAATAAGTGATCCTACTTAATTAGTGGTTATATTTTGAGCTTTATCTTAGAAAATTTAATAAGTTTTTGGCTCAAAATTTTTAAGAATATATATTTTCATGTTACAAAATTATATACAAAAATTTATGGTATTAAGATTTTGAATTTGTAAGATATAAAGAAAATAGTGCTCAAGTATCAATAAACTAGGGTTTTAAGTACCTTCTAGGATTTTTAAGTTATCAAATGATTGGAAGCAAATATATAGTTGAGTTTGTTTGTAGTGAAGCTTAAGAATATAATCTATATTTTAGAAAAATTTGATAAAAATTGAATAATTGGATTAAAAGTAATTAAATTTTAAAATTTGAGAAGAAATAAATCTTTATGGGTAAATAAGCTATTGAAGGATTTTTTTGCAATTTGAGCCTTTTGTACAAAGTAAAAGAATTTTTTAGGAGCCAAGACTTTATGGAAGTAGAAAAATAGATATATAAAGCTATAATAAAATTTTGATATAAAGATGAGATTTTGAAAAGAAATTATGGATTTTTCTTTAATATTAATGATAATCTAACTTATTAACAATTAATTAGTTGTGAATTTATAAATAAAAAAATTAAATATTTTTTATATATAAAAAAAAACTTTACATATAAATCTATTTAAATATAAGAAGTTTTTACCAATATAATTTTTCTTTTACAATATCATCATATTATTTGTCATTTTTATTAAGGACAAATCACTTATTGATGTCTTGCCAATAAGTTACAAATAAATTTTCTACAACTAGATACCTACTATATTTCCAGATTAAAAATCACACCACATAACACCGCTTCTTATAGAAGTAAACAATAATGAAGAATTTGAGGTGAAAGAGGTCTTAGATTTGAGGTGGCATTAAAATAGGTTGAAATATATTATACATTGGTATGGATATGATATTAGTGAAAGCACATAGGAGCCATCTAAGAATGTAGCAAACGCATCAATTAAAATCAATGCATTTCATCAATAATATTCATCAAAATTGAGATTAAAAAATAAAAAAATAAAAAAATAAAAAAAATATTTATTATAAAATAAAGCAAGTTCAATGAAAAAATCTTGTATCATTGTTTGTTATTTTTTTGAATTTTTAGCATTAAAGAGATGAAAAATCAACAATTAGCAAATTCAACTTAAGAGCTATTGTTTGTTGACTTACCAATGTTGTACTGTAATTGTTTATAATATGTAAAAATCAATCAACATACATAGTATGTTGATAAGTTCTAATATTGTTAGAATGGTCAATAAAATAATTTAAAAGAATTCATATAAGAAATTTTTTTTTAGTTTATTTTTTTTAATTTGATTATTACATTTAAATTATATAGGATCTAGATATTTAATATGAAGCTTTGAAAAGAGATTTGGAAGCTAAAGGATTGAAATCTAAGCTATTAAAAAATTCATTTTGAAAGATGAAAGCAAGATATAAAAAGATGATGGCAATAAATGGAGGATTTCATCTCCATTGGTCAAAATTTATTTCCATTGGTCGAACTTCATCTCCATTGGTTGAACTTCATCTCCATTGGTCAAAATTTATCTCCATTGGTCGAACTTCATCTTCATTGGTTGGTCTTCATATCTAATGGACTTTTAATATGCTGTTTGTGGCATTTTGAAAGTTTGGATGATATCAAAGATAACATTTGAGAAGGGCAAAGTGAGAGTTGTGAAATTTAGATTTTAGTGACAATTTATTTATAAAAATTAGGAAATTCAAGATTGGAATGAAGAAGATATAGCCATTTGAAATTAAAGTGTGGATTTAAGATATACTGTTATTTTTTTTAGAATACAAGGAATTATACAAAAGCTTTTGAAAATCAAGAGATACAATTAGAAATGCAATTTCAAGACCTACATGTTGCATAGATTAATTATTATACTTGGAGTTTTAAAAAAAAGATATTAGAAGTTGAAGACAGTAAATCTAATTTTGAAGCAATAAATTTATAATTTTGTTGGTAGTCATCATTTCTACCATATCTTGAGTTTTCAAATGAAATTTTGTCTAAAAATTTCTTAGAAGATGAATTATTATGTTAAAAAGCTCCATACCAATTTCTATAGCATTTAAGCATTTAATTTGTGAGATATGAAGAATTTAGCATGTAGGTGTCTATAAACTAGGATTTGAAGCTATTGTTAGGATTTTGGTAATATTTATAGATTGACAACAAATCGATACCAGAAATTTGTTGTGGTAGTTGTTAAAAGCACATTGATACTTTGAATAAAATTTGAGTACTTATGGACGGTCTAGTTTAGAGATATGTACTATTGATATTTGAAAAAAATCTCTCTTAAGGTTATTGAAGGATTTAGTATATTTTATTATATTTTGGAGATTTAAGAATACTTGAACCTTATATATTGATGTAATTTTTTTTTTAAAAATAACTTTATATAAATTTGAAATTTTTATCTATTTTGACATTTCATTGAAAAATTAGTGACAACCAGAAGTCCAATGCTTTTTAGAGGCAAATTCTCTCTACCCTATTATTGAACAAGACATTACAATTGTGAAAACCTTCAAGATAATAGAATAAAAATAAAGATCTTTAGAAACAGCATATTTTTTTTTAAATTAATGGTAAGATACAACGTGTTTGATATTATAATCTTAAAAGAGATTCTTAGTGTTTGATTTTACAATCTTAAAAGAGACTCTTAGTATTTGATATCACAATTTTGAAAAAGACTCTTAGTGTTTGATAATATTTTTAGAGGTAGAAATTATTCTTGATGGTTTTCCAAATTTTTTTTTTGAAAGAAGCTATAAAAGCCTCAACAATGATCAAATATCAAGGTGAACCTCCCGCCTTGGTATACGATACTATCAATGACTGAAAAAATGTATCAATTACCTTCAAAGAGAACAAAGATCAGAGTATGTGGCAAATATAATTTGCTTCATCTTGGACTTTCTCAATATGTAATCACGACTCCTCTTAGAACTCATCTCTTAAAGAAGAAGTAATATCACAAACATAAGATTTATTCTAATAATTATCAAAATAATATGGACAGATAAAAATAGATAAAAATATATTAATTTAATAATATCTTATAGAACAGCTTCTTAAAAGCTTCATAGTTCGAATTTCATCTTTATTCATATTTACAGGTAATTGATAGGTAGAAAACTTGGCCAAAAAGTTAGCCACATATTGCACATATTAGTAGCTTGTAGAACAAGCTAATTACATGGCGTACATCTTTGAAACTTATTTTATAAGTTTGACATGTGTCTTGTAAATTGGACACATATTGGAAGTCCTATAGAATATCGCTATGTAGTTCTTAGGTAGATAGTATATATAGAGATAAGAATGAAGCCTTCTTCACTCTTGTCAATGCCTTTCTTATTTCTAGTCTTGTTTCAAGAATCTCTACTCTTCTTGTCTTTGGTAATAGTCATTTTAATTTAATATTATATCATCTTTGAATGATTCTTTATTCCTTTCAAGTCAGGTAGGATTTTTCTCATATTTTGGTTGTTTGTATTTCATATGTTTGATAGCCATCCATGTAAATGAATGGAGATGGATGATAAAAAATTTCATTCTTATTGGCCAAAAGTCATAACCAATAGGCTTTAAGGATGTTGTTTGAGGCCTTATTAGGAATTAAGGTTACTCTTTTGGAATCATTTAAACATCAAAGGTTAGGATCAACAAGTTTAGGATTTCGAATATGATTTTGGTATAAAAATTAAGTGATTTGGAATTTTTGTGAAGAAAATATAGACATTCAAAGTCAAAGTGTCAATTTTGTATCTACTATCATTCTTCAAGATATAATGCACATGTACAAAAAGCAATGAAGGATTAATAACTAAAATTTGAAAAAACACTTTTTTGGCTATATTATACATGTATGGCTTAATGAATTTTAAATTGGAATGAAAGAGATATTGAAAGTTGAAGTAAATGACCCACTTAAGTAGTAGTTGTATTTTGAATTATATTTCAAGTAATTTGACTAGATTTTGATTCAAAGTTTTTAGAAATATATATTATCATATTACAAAGTTATATACAAATTTTGGTGGTATTTGGATTTTTGAGATCTGAAGAAAATAGTACTTGGATACCTATAAACTAGGATTTTTAGTACGCATTAGGATTTTTGATATATTAGATGATCAAAAGCAAATCTATAGTTGATTTCAAAGCTTAAAGATATAAACTATACTTTCAATAAATGTGACAATAATTAAATTGCTGAATCAAGAGATATTAGATCTTAATATTCAAGAAGAAAACAAATCTTTTATAAGTGAATAAGGTATTGAAGGATTTTTATTATAATTTGAATATTTTGTGTAAATTAAAGGGATTTTCTAAAAGCAAAGACTTTTAAGAGGTATAAAAAATAGCTATGATAAATTTTTGATATTAGAATGAATCTTTGAAAAGAAATTATGGATTTTTTCTGAAATTATTAAAAATCTAATTTATCAAAAATTGATTAATTATAATTTGACATAGAAAAAAATTATTAAAAAATTTCTAAATGCTAAAAAATATATTATGTATAAATATGTTTAAATATAAAATATATTTATTAATAAAATATTTTTTAATATTAATATATTTATTTTATTTTCTTTATTAAAGACAAATCACTTATTAGAGCTTCGCCAATAAATCAAAAGTAAACTCTTTATAACTAAATATCTAGTGTATTTTCAAATTAAAAATTATACCATACAAGATTATAGGAATCTTAAAAGAATTAAAATAAGGGATACCTTTGGGATTCTAAATTACAATTGGATCAAATATTGGATTTCAAGATTGAAACATACATATTATGAATTTAGATCTAAATAACAATAAAATAAGAATACCTCAAAAAATTTCTTCTAATATGATTTATATATATATATATATCTCTCTTTTATTAGGATTTTTTTTAAAATAATGATTTTATCTACTACTTCTTCTAAATTTGCCTTATAAGCTTTGGAACTTAAATCTTCTAATTTTTTGCCAACAAAACAAGTAATAATGGTATTTCTATTAAGTTTTTTGAATTCCTTTTATATTATATTTTCATCAATCTATATTTTCTAAGATTTTATTTATACTAACAAGCTTGTATAGCTTCTTGCTAAATCTAAGGAGAGTGACTCACTTGGAATATAATAAGTTGAATGCAGGTTGTTTAAGCGCCAAAAGAGATTGAGAGAATTAAGCAGTGTGCACTCCTCATAGAGATCTATAGGTAGGGTAGTTGTTGTATTATGGTGACTTGCTTGCATTCTTGTAGACATTGTATTTGTATTGATTGGATCCCCACAAATTCTTATTTCATACAAATCCATTGTTGCCATATTGTGTGACAAATCTTGGAAAGAAAAAAATAAAAAGAAAAATAAAAATAAAAATAAAAAATCTTTGATGTTATACTATGCTTATTTTCTTCTATATAAACTATCTACAAATTGTGAGGAGCGGCCTAAGCTATACTTATTGCAAACATTGATGTTACTACATTCAAAAATCCTAACTTCAAGCAATGCTATGCCAAAATCCATTTCAATAAAAAAAATTATATATTTAAATTTAAAAGAAATAATTTTATACCAAATAAATAAATTATTATTGGAAAAAAAAAAAAAAAAAAAGAAAGAAACCAAATAAGAAATATAAATTTAAAGAATACATCATAGATTCTTAAATGATATATAATATTTTTAAATATTGGCTTTTATATATTTCTATTAATAGATAATTTATTCTAATATATATATTTATTACAAAATTTGTTGTCCAAGTTTCTAATAAAAACTTTTGAGGTTTAATTGGAATGTTATATTTTTTACTCTTCAAAAGTGTTAAATGCTTCTAAAAGATTATTAAATACATGTTTTCAATAACAAAATTTTAACACGTTTTTTTTTACCAGTGATGAAAGGAATGAGTTTTTTTTTTTAAATACAGAAAGAAGCAAAAAAAACTTGGAATAGAATGTAATCTTAGCAAATAGAACATGTAATATTGTAACCAGTGTAACATATCAGCATTTGCATTGGGTCACTATCACCTTTGAAACAAAACATTATTGAGCTTATACATTATGACAATATAAAATACTTTACAAGTATAGAACATGTTTGGGTGTAACATTGATATTACTAATAGAATTCATAAATCATATTACTATTTTAATGCTAAGTTATACTTAAAATCTTGAATAAAAAGGACATATTGATAATAATAATAACAGGGTAAGCAAAAAAAAAACACACACACACAAAACACAAAACACAGTATCTCATTACATTTAATAATGTAATTTTCTAATTTTCTATTTTTTTTTTAATAATTTGTAATAATATAATTTTCTAATGTAAGTGCTTTCATTTTTTCAGAAAAAAAGAAAATTGAATTATCAAGATGAATGAAATCAAAATTATATTAGAAGCTGGTAAAGTGATGGAATTCAAGCTATCTATTATTGAAAAGAGTTGTTTTACATTTGCATTATTACTTTATTTTCTATGAACTGAAAACATTACTTAAAATTGCATACATATATTTATGAACACAGATTTTGTGTATATGTTGGGGAAATGTATTACAGTGTTATTATGCTTTGGATAACAATCGTTGGTAAGAATGGTGAATGACACTGTTATTAATGTAGCCAATAGACAAAATTTTAATTCCCAACGTGAATCTTCACCAAATCCAATTGGATGATAGATGAATTCTGTCCAAACGAGAAGAATAAAGCCACAGGTCTGGGCCAGATCCTGGTCAGGAAGCAAGATCATCCGCCGTCCCGTCGCCGTCATTTGCAGCGCAAAGGACCCGTCAAGGAATCTCCCATCCAACAGTGCTCATCCATCTACCCACAACCATGGTTCATCGGTGAATGGTATTTGCATCCATAACGGAAAGATCGTCGATTTCGAATGAATGTCATCCTCAAGATGAGGTTAAGGCATCCAATTGACGATGATGTGGGCCTCCATCTGCCAGAGGGTGTCATTCATCATCGGCGTGTGTGGAAGCCAAAGAATCCATCATCGTTGTTATCTCAGCTACGATGAGAAACTTTGCTCATGGCGGTCTGCAACAAGCTCCTGTTGCGGAACAACTCCATTGCTCATTTGTACTCTGTTCGCCATCCTTAGCTGTCGGGGAGCGGTTGCATGTGTCTGTGGTGGGTTCTAGGTGGTTAATGCCGTTCGTGTTTATTCTCGTGTGCAGCTTTGATGCCTCGCGGGAGTTTTGTGCAGTGTAAAACCCTTGCAAGGTCGCTTGGCAGGAGCTGAGGCCTGGGGCGTGATCTGTTTGCCTCCGGTGGATTTTATTTTGGTGGTGCTATGGTTAGGGCATGCGGTGGTCCATTGCGAGGCGTGGTTGAGGAAGTACAAGGCTCGAGGTGCGTCGTGGCGTGGTTCTGGTTTTTGGTTTATCGCATTCTTCTCCATCGATATGGCCTCATCTTTCTCTTTCTGCTAATGCTGCGGACTTGGGGCTCAATTATGTGACGCCTAGTTCGGTGCCTCGCATTTTGTGAGATTTAGGGTTTGTTTCAAGGTTGTCCGCACCCGCCCTAAAACCTAAAAGATTCATTCCCACCGTGTTCGAGATACTATGCGCGTTCTTTGCCGCTAGCATTCAGTCTGCACTGTTTTTCGAAGTGTCATCTAGGCAGGAAGTCGTGAAGGGACGTGGTTTCGGCAATGTAGATGCCTAGGTGGTTTCTTTTCGACTCGCTATGATGATTGCTCGTCTGCTCCGGCATCTTTTTTCTCCGCATAATTCATTTGAAAAGTGCGGCACTTTCAAGTAATGAGCTCGGCATCTGCCTGCGCTAGGTTGTCCCTCGGGTGTGGCTCTGAGCGGGAAAGATAGTCATGGTTTGCGATTTTCTCGAACTTCACGAAAGCATTTGGCTCTTCGTTTACTTTGCCTGGCGTAGTATACAGTGCTCGAAGCAATTGCATCAGTAATTTGTTCCATCTAGGCTTGGCACGCCCTAGTTTCCCCAATTTTGTCTGGTCTGACAGCTATTATTCCGTCGTTGATTACAAGACTGCTTCCATAACATCAGTCATGTCCGGTCTTATGGTTCTGGATGGGTGTCTTTGTCGCAGTGCTCTAATACTCGCCTCGTAGTTGAGCCAATTGTGAAAAGTTGGCGAAATGTTGCGTTGTGCTGACCGTCCATGATCGCATGAAATTGAATTTAGGGTGTCAAGAACGACTATGCTTGTCTTGATGGGCTAGGAATGGATTGAGCGAGGTTTGTAGTTTGGGTCTATTGGATGACGCTGCCCGGAGCAGTGGATTAGCATAAGCAGCTTGTGGTGCTTTGTATCGTGTTTAGCGTGCACCGTTTTGAACTCTACGCTTCTCGCACCTGCAACGTAATGAAACCGTTCGCTACCCACATTTAAGTCTCGCTCACACTGGCCAGGCTTAGAGTCCTCTTCTGAATTTCAATTCGTGGGATTTGGCATGCTGTAAACTGGCCCTCAACATGTTGACGCTCGATTTCTCTGCGTGCATTTCGCAACGGTTCCTTGGTTATTCAGTAATCAGTTTGCTGACGGCCGCGTGACATGTTTGTGTTTACAGTTGGTTCGATTATCTGGTGGATTGGTGGTGTTCTGTATGTTGGAGCTATGAGTCAGTGAGTCAGCGCATGGGAAGGAGCAGATTCCGGTTCTCTCTTTAATGCCAAGTAGATAGTCCGCTGCAATGGAGATTTCGGCAAACAACGGCCACGGGGTGGCTGATGGAGTGGAGGACGTTGGCCTGTCGGAGTCTTGCGAAGTTGAGAATGGGCTATTGACTGCAACTACCAGCGCTCTCGCCGGTGACAGGATCAGGGATCCCAGCGACCTGCACCTGGAGGATGAGAGTGCGACAGTGAATATGAAAAAGAGGGCGTTTGATGAAGGATCGAAGGAGTTGCGGAGCCCGGCGAAGAAGCTTGCCGTGAGAGGATCTCCTGACGTGGAAGTGGACTCCGCGCTATTGGACACTTCTCTGATAGATGCAATGCTTATCGACACGGCTTGGGGAGAACCGGAAGGGAGGTGAGTCGCACATGTATATATGTTAGTAGCTTTTTTTGGAGTTGCTCACGAGTTGCGTCATGTCTTGATAGTGCTGGGTCGTGGTAGAGGGCATGGGTGGATGTGTCCCCTTGGGAACTGGTCGGTTGGTGACGCCGTGGCGAGTAGGAATCACTGGTGGACGTGGGGGTTGACGAGCTTGAAACTTGCTCCGGTGTGGTTTTCTGAGGACTAAGTGGACGTCCGATGAGTTTGAGAGAACCTCGATGGTGTCAAGTTGATGCCAACGTATCTTAGAATTTGGGAGGAATATGGTTTGTTGGTACTGTGTAGTACGAGTCCGGATCTTGCGAGTGTCTGAATTTGAACCGGTGGTTTTCAAGGTGCAAAGTGTTGGACGGCCAGGCAGTGCCCGATTCACCGAGGACAATTTCTGATTCCATCACCGCCTGCACTAGCGTTCCCACTCCGGCGGCGGAAATGACTGTTATCGACGATGGCGGTGCGTTGAGGGTTTTCGAAGCTGCTGAAGGGACTCCGGTTTTGCAGAACGTGGACCTCATCATGACTTCAGCCGACTCCAGCGTGGATATGACCAAAAGTGACGGAGACTTGGCGACGTCAAATTCTGTGGAGTTGGAGGTGAAAGGCACGGATGCAATGAACAGAATCCTTGATTCTCACTTGCCGATGCAGGTGGAAAATGACGTGAAAGAGGAATTTCCGGCAATTTTGCAGAATGGTCATGTCGACATGGGGTCAGAGGAACATTTGATTTCAAATGTGGCCGCAGCAGAAGGGACAGATATTGTAATAGACGCAAGGGAGTCCGTGCCTGACACCGCTGCAGATGGTGGTGTGCTGCAGTCGAGTTCGAGTGGGGCGGGATCCGGTGAGACCAAGGATGGAGGTCATGTTGTATTCAGCTCATCGGCTTTGCCGGACGAAGTGTGTGCATCGGAGGCTCGAACGACATCTATGCCATTGGGTTCGCAGATTGCCCAAACGTACCAAGGCGTAGGGGAGTCGATCGTCGCCGATGGTGCAGTTCAGCGCGAGACTGCAGATGAAGAAGATGCGAACAACGACAGTGGGATCAGTGAGGTGAATGCGTTGCAGATGGAGAAAGCGGATGCATCGAAAGCTCTGGAAATTAAGATGGTGGAGGTTATCATGGAAAGCCTCGCATTCGAAGTGGCAGGAGGTCGCAATGACGCGACATCGAATCCTTTGTCGGACGATGGTTTGGTTGTGCGCGAACAGGACGGAAATGGGGGCACGGACTTAACGAATGGAATCTCCGTGGAGGATAAGTGCACGGAGCTGTTTGAGCCCGTGGTTCAGCTGCCGGAACACAGTGAAGGAACCAACGGCTTTGTTGGGAGTGCGGTGGGCAGCGAGGATCCGAGCAATGACCCAGTGTCGGACAACTTGCCCTTGCAAGAAGGGAGATACGCGAGAGAAGACAGTTTGCGTAACCAGGAACTCGGTGGCTCTGTTGAGGTGGCTGTAGCTCCCAGCAAGGATCTGGAATTTTCCCTGTATTCAGGTAGCGAGAAAGGGGGTGATAGCATGGATAGGCAAAATTCGGATGTCGCGACGCCATCGGCTGCGACATCAGCACAGTCGCGGTCACCTGGGTTGAAGGTTGGTGTAGCACCTTCGAAGATGTGGCGTTGGGCGTTGGGGTGCGTTTGGGTGCGGAGGCAATTGTGAGATATGGTTTGGAGATCTGATATGGTGTTGTGGCATTGTGTGGTGTGTGCAGCCGCGATTGAAATTGAAAGGGCAAGGAGATGTGGGCATGAGACAGTCTCCAACCCTGAGTGGCGGGAGGGGTTTCATGGTGAAGGAGGTTTTGTTAAAAGAGGCTCCGGCGTCGGCGAAACTTCTGCTGCAGTCAGGGTTGCTGGATGGGCATCACGTGCGATACCTGGGGCGTGGTGGGCATGTACGTCGTTTGCAGCAGCTCTGGGGTGCCGATAGCTGTAGTTGTTGGCTTGTTGCGCTTGCGTAGATATGTAGTTGGCGGTTGGATCCGATTTATGCGATGCTTTGTGTTCTATACGCTAATGGTTGACTGCATCGTTGTGAGGAAGGAACCTATTGTGGCTTGAGATGGTGGAGTTGTGGGGCATCGCGAGGTTGACAATGAAATCAACTCAAATGGTGATATGTTTTAATGATGGGGTTGCGAATGTTTTTTTGGAGAAACCTTGGTGTCGTTGTTTTGATGATTCTTGGATTTGTGGCTGTATGCAGATCATGCTGACGGGTATCATACAAGAAGGGGGAGTACTTTGCGACTGTAGCAGTTGCAAAGGCGTGCAGGTAACACGTGACTGTTCCTGGAGTGGGCAAATGGGGTTTGTTAGAAGGGTTTATGCTGCGCGGAGCACTAGGGAGTATAGGGCAATGTGGTACGTGTAGCTGTACGTTTGGTCTCACGAGAGTTGACGCCGGTTGTGTTGTTGGGTTAAAGGTGGTGAACGTGTCTGCATTCGAGAAACATGCCGGCAGTTCAGCACGGCACCCCAGCGACTTTATCTTCCTTGAGAATGGCAAGTGTTTGAAGGACATACTGGAGATTGGATGGAATGCAAACAAGCAGAAGTTGAATGTAATGGATGTGCTGAAGTCTGCCATTGGTGAAGTTGGAGGTGAGAAGGTGCAGATCAGTAGCCTAGATCACCCCTTGATAGCGATCCAACCAGCTGAAAAGAAGCTTCCTCAGCCGAGGCTGACTCTCGACACGAAACCTAGGGTGCCGGTGGACGTGAAACCGAGGATGCCCCAGGTGGATATGAAAACAAGGGTGCCGTCGGATACGAGGTCAAGGATGCCATCGGATACGAAAGCAAAGTCCACTCCTGAGGTGAAGGCGAGGGGAGGCGATACGAGAGCTACTATACCAAGGTTTGTCTGCAAGAGCTAAGTGGTTTCTGTGAGCCGGAGCGGGTGATGCAGCGTGATGCCGGATGTGGTTTGAGTAGATTTTGAGATGCCAGTTGTAGATCTCTTGGAAGATATTCGGCAGCAAGCATCTGGTGTGTTTGATGTAGAAGTTGGCAAGGTGGTGGTGGTTCTGAGTTGCTGCATGTTTCGCATTGGATATTTCCTGCGTGTAAATGTCCAGGGCTGTTTGTTCTGCTGAAGCAATTCGGCGAGTTTGGTTTTTGTCTTGAACTAGATGACTTTATTGCAGACTTGACCGCACCACGAGGGAAAAGGAAGCGACGAGTCCCCCAGTTCTGAGCAGAGAATCAAGTGGAGCAAATTTACACAAAGCTCTGTTTCTTCCAGGAGGCCTAGAAGATGATACAGAAGTCGGATACTATGTCAAGGGACAGGTTTGGCACTCGTCCTAGCGGATAGAAGTAGGAATGTTTCGACAGCATTACTACGTGGAGGTAGTGCTTTGTGGATCGGGTGTTGAATGGAGCTTTTTTCTTTGGCTGAGATTCTGAGCAGCGAGCGACTTTCTGTGTGGAGTCCTCCATAGGCAGTCGTGAGCGTCGCTGACGTTGACATAATGTTGTGCAGAAATTCTTAGCCGGAGTGAAGAGAGGAGCAGGAATATTGTGCAGTTGTTGTCAACAAGTGGTAGGGTTTCTCCCTCTCTGTTGGCTTTTGTACGGCTTATTTGTAGGCACGAAATAGAAGGTCGTCCATATTAATGGATAGCATGGTCTGTGGGCTTACATACGATTGGTATGGAGGCGAATGTATTGAGAGTTCTGTACCCCGGTTTTAGTTCAGTTTCTTATGGGTGGTTTGACTTTTTGGTTGGTTTATGTTTTTTTGACGAGATTGGGAGTTGCATTGCAGATTAGTTGCTCATTGTTCGAGCAGCATGCCGGGTGGGGGTCTCGAAGAAACCCGTAAGTATCTGAATTCGAATCTGTATGGATACGACCTACTCATGCTTCTTGCTTGTCGGAGTCCAGTATCGTGTATACGTTGCTGCTTGCAGTGATGGTCGACGTCTAAGAAGGATATCTTTCGTACTCATTTGATTTAAGAGCATCGACAGTTATCCTGAATGGCTAGAGGCGGTTCGAGTGGAGCCGTTGTCATAAAGTTAATTATTTCTTGATGTGGGATTAATTGGATACCTATAGTTGGTGACATGATGATGTATGCCTGCGCAATGTATCATGTTTTGGTGTCCACTGCACTCCCTGATGAGGTGCTAAGTATTGATAGCCTTTGGTAGTTGTTCACTAAGCATTGGCTTATCGTTGGGAATGGCTGGAACAGGTATACTAGCATATATCTGGCAGATGGTCGGTCTCTTCACGATGCTGCCCAGTCTCTTGTAGTGGAACAGACCGTGAAGCAGGAGGGTATCACTCCTGCGAAGATTGAGCATCTGGATCAGTGTGTCGAGTGCGGGGACAGTGGAGATCTTCAGTTGTGCACGGGGTGTCCAAATGCTTACCATCAGGGTACGGTTGTCGCTGCCGTGAACCATGTGGCGGAAGTGGTGGTTGGTTTTCTGAGGGACATGTTCGACGATGGAAGTGGGAAACATATTTGTTCTAATTTTGCTGATGTTGGGATGGATTGCTAGAAGATTTCGTGTGAACTGAGCAGGTGACGGTATGTGGCAGATTGTTTGGGAACAGCGGATTCCTCTTCGTTCGGCGAGTTCTTCTGTCCCGACTGTCAAGAGCAACGATTTGGTGGAACCAAAGACAGGCGGCGGTCCATGGCGAAGCGACGTTCGAAGGGAGCTGCCAAGACTCTACTTTCAAAGGATCGCGTGACTGGACGGTGCACTCGGCTGTTGCAAGTTCCTGAGGCGGTTATTCTGGGTGGTTGCGTGTTTTGCAAGTAAGAGTGGCGGTGTTCGTATGATGACTTACTGCAACTTCGCGGTTTAGTTTTGTAGGAACTGGGCGACCGCGCGGTTTTTCTTTTCAGTTTTGCAAAGGATGCGATGTTTAAGGCTGGCATTTTGTTATTCTATGCGATCGTTGCATGTTTGGTTGCACACCTTGGCGATATGAAGGGTTTCATCATCCTTCAGTTGCAGTTCGTCCTCCGTCGTGGGGGTCGTGTGTTTTTTGTTGTCGGTCTTATGGATTTGCTTATTACTATTTTCCAGAACTAATACTGATCTCATCTGCGTTGACTTAGAACGTGATGGAGGTCACATCCATGTGTGATGGATCATGATCTGATTTTGATGCTGGTTGTGTGGTGGCAGATCCGGGGACTTTGCGAAGACAGGTTTTGGACCAAAAACAACCTTGCTTTGTGATCAGGTGAGTGTTGGCGACATGAAGGTCAAAGGGGTAGGTTGTGTTTATTATTTCGTGATGATCTGTTCTCTTGCTCATTGGAATGGTGTGGTTGGATGTCATTCAGTGCGAGCGGGAGTATCACGTGGGGTGCTTGAAGAAGCATGGTCTTGAAGATCTGAAGGTAATAGCCTTGCTGAGCCAATGTGTGTGTGTGTGTGTGTGTGTTTTGAGGGAGCTGAGCAATTAGATGTAGTGGTGCCTGAAAGGCTTGTAGAAGGTCGGGTTATTGGTGATTCCGTGCAGCATAGGGACCACCTGTTGCTTTGCGACTGTAAAGTGTGATTAGAGACGATGTCGGTTACATGGGCAATGAAGTATGGTTCCTCGTAGTGATGCAGTCTTGCGCTGTGACGTAATTTTGGGTCTTATCGGGAGGGGTAAAGTTGAACTCAGCTGCGTGGCAACTGTTCGGCCACGGGAATGTGATGGAGTTCGTGAGAATCCAGAAACAGTGAATCTGAGAAGTGATACCCGAATGGTTACGCGTGGGATTTTCCAGGAACTGCCAGAGGGAGAGTGGTTCTGTGGGCAAGACTGCAAACATATTCACAGCATATTAAGCTTACTAGTGTCGAACGGGCCCGAGCCGTTGGCTGATAGCATCATCAGCAAAGTGTTGAAAACCAACCAGGCTCGTCTGGAGGGATCGGAGGATGCAACGGAGTCTAGCTGCTCAGGTTTCGAATGGCAGCTGCTACATGGTAGGGGCGGAGACCCATCGAACGGTAAAGCACTGGCAGAAGCAGTGCAAATATTTTCGGTGCGTAACCGGTCGGACCCAGGCTTTCCTGTACGCACGGTCTGGGATAGCCATCCATGCGGAGATTCGATCTTCCTATTGTTTGTGAGCGTTGGAATGTTCGACGTTCGTGTCTGCGTTGCGGATTGCTCCACGAGGGTTGGTAGTTGAGTAACGTGGATCAAGTCTGCAAGGAGGCGATGCTAGAATGAGGGTTGTTTGTAGTCGACTTAACACATACTGGACAAGCAACGTGTGGGAAATTAGTTTTTCTGGGTGAAGCGGGTAGTATAATGTGCTTGGAGTTTGCGTTGACTTAGTGCAGGGTTAAATCGGCGTGGATGAAGAGATTTGGATAAGAAAACGCTAGTTGCATTTGGTGCGGACAGTGAATGCGTGGTGTTCATGTGACAGGAATGCTTTGATCCTATTGCGGATGGGGTGTCAGGAGGGGATTTGATTCCTCTCATGGTGTACAGGTTTGTTTCTTCTCATGTCAAATGGAGTGGACGATTTAAATGGTTTAGGATGAAGCGTTAGGGTCCAGAGTTGACGGGAACTTGTTGTTGCTATGCACGATGGTGCAAGTGGGTACAAGTTGTGTGCACGCAGTGCACTCACATGTTTCTGGAACTTGTGGTTCAGACGAAGCATACGAGATCAGGACTTTGGAGGCATTTATTGCGTCGTCCTGAAGTACGAGTAAGTAGTGCCAGTGTTGCCTTTCTAATGTCGTTTGTAGTTGATTGGAAAGGGAAAGAGTCGTGACGATGCAGTTTCTGACGTCGCCAGTTGGATGACGGTCTTGGTCTAGGTCGGGTTTGTGCAACTGTGTATCAGTGTCTCGGGGTTCGTGGAAATCCGTGCACGTGTGCTGATTAATATGTGGGTTTGATGCTCCAGCAATAAGGTGGTGTCGACCGCCCTCATCCGCGTGTTTGGGAGGCAATTGGCAGAGCTTCCATTGTTGGCAACCAACCCTTCACACCAAGGCCAGGTGGGCAGATAGTGTCGGGCATTATGGAGTTCGTGGAGCTGG
The DNA here is from genome assembly GCA_036785485.1 of Physcomitrellopsis africana. Lineage (NCBI taxonomy): Eukaryota > Viridiplantae > Streptophyta > Bryopsida > Funariales > Funariaceae > Physcomitrellopsis > Physcomitrellopsis africana. The sequence continues at coordinate 298,469 of JAWRVF010000367.1, read as the reverse complement.
ACAGCGGATCAGTTTAGGACCTTCTGATTGCATGGACTCTTTGTTTTGCGGGTCTGTGACGGTATTAAGTGTGCAGTGAGGTGGGGAGTGGAGATTTGTCTGGTTTCCATGTGGGTGTGGCACGGCGCACGTGACGCAGCCGTCGCGTTGGCTGACTCGTACATGGTATGAATGATGATGCAGGGCCACTGCAAGGCGCTGCTGTTGTCGATCGAGAGATTGTTAGGTGTGCTGCGGGTCGAGCGGTTGGCACTCCCTGCAGCTGAAGGTGCGGAGGGTATCTGGCTAAACAGATTTGGTTTTAGGCGCATGGCGGAAGAGCAGGTATCTAGCTTGTCCCGAGTTGGATTTGCGGATATGAATGTTGCTGTTACATGGATGATGAGCGATATAAGCAGACCGATTTGGTGTCTGTGATGCATGAAAACTTGGTCTCGAGCTGACGGCTGAGTGAGATCGAGCACGAGGAGATTGGTGACGAGAAGTTTATGCTCTGTTGATGGTCTTGGTTGCTGGTTCTTTAGAACGAGTGGTATGGGGTGGATTTGTTGATCCCAGGCATCTATGTCTGTGTAGTAAATGTGGAATGCGTGTTGGTGCAGGTGAAGCAGTTTCACTCGGACCTAAACATGATGGTTTTCACGGGGTCGTCCATGCTGGAGAAAGATATACCCCCCTTGGAAATCACAGGTAGTAGGAAGTCGTAGGTGGTGAATTAGAAAGGTAAGATAGCATTTATTTTTAGGTCAGGTTTGTACCACAATGTCTTCGGTGGGAGTGAATCTTAGCGAGGAATTAACGAATTCAGTGAGTGTGTTGTCCGCAATCGACATCACGCCTGGCTATCACGATGGCACCATTTACTGTACAGATCTTGTAATAGAATGCTTCCGGCACCAGGTTCGAAATGAGCTGGCTGGCCTTGGCGGTGAATACCGACATTATTGGCTGATTACGGAATGCGAAAGATGAATACACTGCTTGTCGCATGGTAACAGTGCACTCACCGTGTTAGGGCTCGCCGTCGGGCTGCTCACTTGGTTGGTTGGGACGACATTCGGTGGATTTCAGGGTGTTGATCCAGTTCCAGCCGAAATCCGGTTGAATAGAGAAGTATTACTGCAAATGAAACCTTTGGAGTCGACACGGGTGCCACTCAACCACTAAGGATCTCGTCGACCAATACATAATCTGGACTCTTTTTTGGTTCCATACCCTTATTCCCGGGTTTCGATGTGGTAGTCGGGTGTTGCTATCGTTTACCTAATTGCTGTAGAGAAAACGTGTATTGAATATGCATAATTGATTAATGTACTGAACGGAGAATGCTGCAAGCGACTGAACACTAGTCCTCTTGACCTCGTCACGTCTACATAATTTAGTAGGCATTCTAGTTTTAAGTAGGGCTTAGAGGTTATGTGGAGTAGCCAAAGGGAAAAATGTTAGGTGTGAAAGAAGTCGACCTCAGCCTAGGCATTGCCTAGTGACGGTCCTATGCCAGATACTTGAACATCAGACTTCTGTGTGAATACCACCTTGGGAGAAATAGTTGGGTGGGTTATATAGGCCCGTTTGGAGACGTGCACGCTGGCTGGTCTCTGTGTACCAGTTGGAAACTTTTTTCCAGCGGCCATCTGTTTTCGTTAAAGGTCTCTTCCAAATTGTATCCCAACATCTCAGGTTTTCCAGCATAATGTGCTTACTTGAGGCAAGATTGTAGTCTGAAACAATCTGGAATAGCCATGGCAAGCTACACTATGCTCATTATGACCCTATCCAAGTAATTTTCGTGGCTATTGATAAACTGATAAGATACTTGGAATTGAATTTGCATAAACTTTTGGGAAATGATGCAATGTGGAGGCTTATAGTAGGGGGGAATTACTATAGTTGGTTTGATGTGCACATGGTGTTCAAAGGTGTGCCACCTTTGAAAGTTCAATATTGTACATTTCTGAATGATTTGAGCAATTTGAATAAAGAACAACCTGATTATAATGAAAAAATGGACACTTTATTAATAGGTGTAACATCAAACGTGCAAGAAGCCTTCAATCTGTGCAAATCAGTAACTGCAAAATGGTATTTTAAATATAAGGAGTTATAACAAAGATATCTTCATTATACATTGTTTGTTGCAGGTATTCTTTCTAGAAAAGTGAGAAATAATCATCTTTATTCAGCAAATGTAATTTTAAAATTATTAAAATTGGTACAAAACAATGTCTTGGTAAACTTGAAATTGGTCCCCTAAGACAAATACCAAATAGAGCATTGAAGAACTTACAAATTTCTTGATTGCTTGTTCAAGCCCAACCAATCCAATTTGACCAATAGAATCTTAGTTCTTTCTTGTTTTACCAATAAGCACCAAAGAAATTCTATATTTCTAGGAAGTCATTGTAAAAATGTTTTGCAATTAAAATATTTTGTATGCAAGCCTTGTGGTTATTAAAAAGTTTCTATGAAGTCCTTATACTAGCTAGTATATAGAGAGACAAGACTAAGGCGATCTTTAGTTTGGTCAATACTTTTTTTGTATCCAAGCCTTGATTCAAAACTTTTTAGTTTCTTTTTAGTAATAGTCATTTTATGCTTTATAAATATGCAACTTTTTGCACTTTTTTTTCTTTGTTTTTAATTTTTTATAAGTATGTTATCTTTTAATAAGCTTATCTAGAGTCATGTCCTTAATCTTATGGTGTATTATTATAATTAATTAGTTTAAAAATCATGGTTTATAAATTGGAACTAGGAGTAATTGAAGCATTTAAATCTAAACCAAATGATAGCCCTATGACAAAATCTTGTACTTTTGAGGTGGATATAAGACATGTAATATTTTCAAAAATATTTTTTAGTATCATTGATAAGTCACTAATACATGAAGATGATGATGTATTTTTTTTTTAAATATATATTTTTTACAAGAAAATAAATAAAATAACTAATAAAAAATATGATGAGGTGGCATATGATCTTTTGATGCAAATTACTTATACTTCTTTTAAATTTTTTCCATTGTAATTTATAAATTGTATTATATAAAACTTTTTGTACAAAAAAAGTTTTAAAAATTACTTTAGGATTTAGATGAAATAAATAATATTTTCATGGTTATAGATTAAAATATATTTATTTATTTTATCATCTAGATAATAAAAAATTTATATTATAATTTTCCTCTTAGGAATATCTTATCAAAAAAATTCTTTTTATAATTAATTTATGCTATTTTCTGTAATTATATTATATTATATTAATCTATACTTTTTTAGAAGTGTGTTTCCATGCACATTTTACTAACAATATGCCAAGGCTCTATTTCTTTTGTATTTTATTATTTCCATATTTTATTTATATAAAAATTATATTATACTTTAAGATATTGAAATAAAATAAAAATAAATAAAATAAATATATTAAATAATTTTTAATACTAGTATTAGGGTTATGATGTGTTTTATCTATGAAGATTAAGATGTCAAAGTATTTATTGTTAGAAAATAAAAAGCACTAACTTTATCCAAAATTTTCTTATATTAGCTTCTAATAACACATAAGACAAAAAAAAAAACCTTTAAATTATAATAGTTTTTTTAATTTTTAATTTTTTAAATTTTTTTTCCTATGATTCTTAAATTAAGTTTAAATTGTTTCTTAAATTTGAGATTTGCATCATCCAATAGACCTGAGTTGTTAAATGACATTTTTACATTGTAACAATAATTTAAACACTACTATATATCAATTAGGCCTAATTAATAAATCTTTTGGATTTTAATCCTTATATGTAGTATAGGTGCAAAAAAACAAAATAAACAAAGTGTATAAGTAATAAGGTTTATCAATCAATACAAAGATGTGGTCAAAACATATGCCAATATTTCTTTATTTTTATTTTTAATACTTATTTGGTTGTAAATTTGATCTTATGTTACTTTATTTGCTTACATTAAGTATAATTTTTGGTATTAGTAAGCTTTAAGCTATATTGTTGACAACAAAAGATACAAAAAATTTACTTACAAATCACTTTTCTAAAAAAAAAGTAGGATTTGGACAATACAAATTGAGAACAATAAAAGAAAAAATTGTCAACATAAAACTCTAAGTCATTGCACACATTTAGAATCTAATGAAATTGTAAACAAATCAAAACACTAAGATTTACAAAGACACTTTTGTAGTTGTTGATTTTTTTTAATAGTAAAAAGAAGAAAAACCTCTTTTTTAAAAAAATTATAAAAAATATATTATTATTTTTTAAGACAAACATTCAAATACTATCACATGCACAAAAATTAAAATTAAAATTAATACTAAATATATCATAACATTGTTGTAGTTAGTAATGTTTTTGTTGCTTTATTAAAGTATCTTGGAATTTGTACATGTTGCAAAAAACACATTGGAAAACAAATTCCATGTGCAGAAAAATAATTTTTAAAATAAACAATCTATAGTGGACTTAATAAGAAACAACCCATCTTAATAGCACATAGGAACGTATTATGATGAAAATGGTGGTAATATTAACCAAAAAAATTGAATTCATATTACATAAAACAAAACATCTAAGAAGTATGTAAATTGAAAGAAGTAAATTCTTAAGTGGAACAATTCTTTGATAGGATATTATTCAAGAAAAAATTTATAACATTAAATCTTCTAACAGAATGATTTTGATCATAAATAGGAAATTAATACATAAATTAAAATTTACTATAAAAATAAATAAATAAATAAAACATTGGAAAACGTAAAAAGTTTCTTTGGCTAAATATATGTTCTTTTTTTCTTTCTGCATACTAGATGATTTATTTCTTCCTTTCTTTGCAAGAAATTGCAATTATTTTTTAATATGCTCTGGTAGCTAGATCTACAGTTTATTCAAACAAAACGAAGGCCAAAAATTAAAAATAAGAGTTCTTGTATGAAACATTCCCTTTGAATTATGTTCTGTATAGTAGTTCCTACAGTAATCATTTCATTTAAAACAAGAATTTTGCTATTGTATCATTAAAATCATGAACAAAAAGAAAAATATACCATAAATTCAATATGATATTAAAAACTAAACTACTTTAAAAAATAACATATCAATGAAATGAAGAATATTTTTTAAATTCTAATTTTAATTTAAGTATTTTTTGGGGAAAACACACCAACGTGCCTATCATCAGGTAGTTCAAGGGGCATGAAACCGTTCGGGAACATGGTACAATCGCCAGGCTGGGGCTGAGGCGGAGAAGGGGACGCAAAGCCGTGAGGAAAGCGGGCATGGGATCCCGAGCGGCGTCGGTAAATGGTGCGACCCACTCGGGCATTGCGGCACCACGAGCGCAAAAGGAGGCGGCCCAATTCCAGCAGCACAACGCCGGAAGTTGACATGCGCTGGAATGCGATGCGATGCGATTGCCGCACCTGCACTGCACTGTGCTTGTGCACCGCCCCGGATTGGCAATTCTGGCCTGCTGACGTCCTCCGCCCTCCAAGTGGGCCGGATTCCACCCCATCCCACACGCCTTATATGCCTCCCCCATTGGCACTTTTCTGGTCCCTTTCCTTCGTCCCCAACCTTGAACAATTTTAGCCATGCTCCTGCGGCGAAGCTCTAGCGCCGCCTCACATGGGACGCTGCATAAAAAGTTCGCTCACTATTGCTGTTTTTGATGGCCCCCAGGAATGCTTGCCTTAAGTTGGGGGTGCGATGGAATGCCACTTTGGCGCCCTGAATCTGGAACAGTTGACTGGGGATGGACGAGCATCTAGAATTGTTGAATGACTAGTTGCGAGAGTAGGTTTCATCTTTAATAGTGACGAATCAGCGATGCTCGTTGTGTATGCGCTGACTACCCGCCTAGGGGTGTCTCCGGAGGGGTTGTGTGTGCACTCAGTTTGCCAGGTTGCTTGAGCGGGTGGAAAGTAGTGAGAATTTTGGGGGTGAATCAACTTTGTGGCGATGGGGGGTGGTGGAAGTGATGGTGGGTACCGTTTGGAGTGCATCGACATGGCCTCGCCCGACAAACACGAAACTGCAGCTCGAGTTCGGGAGGTGAACGTTTGTTGCAAGTTAATCTGTGCGGGGGATTTCCTTATGAAGCAACCGTGGATCCGAGAGGGGGAGTTTTCATTTTCTTCCAGACCGAGTCGCTGAAAAGGGTTTAGCTCACTGCTCGAGGGAATAATTTTGTTGCCGCTATGTGCAGGCGTGTGTGAGATCTGGATTCTTCTATCTCGTGAACCACGGCGTAGACTCGGCATTGCTCGATGAAGTCTTTGTACAGAGCAAGAAGTTCTTCGCTCTTCCATTGGAGGAGAAAATGAAGGTGATTCACGACAAGAACCATCGCGGTTACACGCCCTTTGAGGAGGAAGTGCTGGACCCCGGTACTCAATCCAGAGGTACGCAACTAAACTTCTTATCTTCAGCATACCTCAATCTATCTTCACGGAAGTTGGATAACCAGCGAGATTAAGGGGAGGAATTTTGGTAGGAAATCAAACTGTGACAAGGGATGATGCATGTGGGAGCAGGTGATTCGAAAGAGGGATACTACATAGGGTTTTCAGTTCCAGAGCGTGATCCTCGCTCCAGGAAACCTATGCATGGGTCGAATCAGTACCCCTCTCCAGGTAAATTATCGGCTTACAAATTAGAGTCACTTACTTTTGCATCTGGGTCTTGAGCTTGAGATTATTCTTTTGAGCGGAACACTCATTGTATATGATTGTATAAGCAATTTCGTGTTAAAAATGAGGATATTGCGGGTGCAGATTTGTTACCGGGGTGGGAGGAGACCATGACCCTTTATCATAGTGAGCTCGTGTAAGCTGCTCACTGATTTGTACTGATTTTCCAACCTGTAGTTTGAGAAGGAAATGCTGCAGTGAACTGGAACGAATTAACTATAGATCAGTTTGTTGAATAGTTGATCAGGTCTTTGCTACGATTTATATCACTAATACGCTTTACTGATATGATAATCGAATGTTGCATTGTAGTAAACTGTCGAAAAGGGTGTCTCGGTTGCTTGCATTAGCACTGGACCTGGAGGAAACTTTTTTTGACAAGCCGGGCATCACTGATGATCCTGTAGCTACTCTACGGCTCCTTCATTATTCTGGTTGATCTCACTATCCAGCCCTCTAAAGAATCAGTCGTCTCATCACAAGCTTAGTCTTTACATTTTTTTTAAATGTTTTTTTAATCCACAGCAGAGGAATTGAAGTTTTAGAGGTTGCCATTATTTACTTTAGGGTTTTAGCCGGTCTTAATTCATCGTTTTGACCATTCTTGATTTTTCTTGTTGAAATATCACCCAAAATAGTTCTCACACAGAGTCTTGTTGATGTGCAGCGGAGAAATCGAATGTTGAACTTGGAATATTTGGCACTGGTGCTCACTCTGATTATGGCTTATTGACTCTTCTTGCGACGGACGACGTGCCTGGTCTGCAGGTCGATGACTATCAATTCTACTGTTTCCGTTCATGAATGATGTTTTAAAACCTCTGCATCTTCCAAGAATGTATTTTTCTCACAGATAGATAAATGAACGACATGGCGATCAGATGATTTACACATGGTATCGCTGCTTCAGATTTGTAAGGATAAAGATGCACAGCCTCAGGTTTGGGAGGAAGTTCCACCAATGAAAGGGTAGGTCATTAATAGGCGAGCAAGCCTGTCTTGACTGCTCCCATTATTGCAAACTTCTTCCGGTCTTAAGCTGGACTGCAGTGTGGCCCTTGTTGTGGACTTTAATCTGTGTCCATGTTGTCATCTGTAGAGCTTACATTGTGAATCTGGGCGACATGCTTGAGTGGTGGTGCAATGGTCTCCTCCGGTAGTGTACTCTTCCCTTGCAGTGAAGTGTAGGAAAAATCCTTGATATGGCTTGGGCAGGCTTTCCTGCTGAAATAAAAATGTGCAGAGTAGTGTGATACAGTCTATTTTTTGGAGTTGAACTAACAAGTGTATCTGGCTTTCTTTGTGTAGATCGACTCTTCATCGAGTCGTAAGCCGGGGAGTTGAAAGATACTCGGTAATATTCCAAATGCAGAAACCACCCATTTTTGTTCTCCACATTCTTCGACACGTTAATTCTTGCACCTGCATTGAGCGATCAGAAAATCAAGATCTTGTAGTAGTTTAGTGTCTCTGACTGAGAAGACACCTGGATGAATTGCAGATACCTTTCTTCTTTGAACCCAATTTTGACTGTTTGGTCGAGTGTCTGCCAACATGCTGTTCAGAGGATAACCCTCCTAGGTAAGGACTCAAAACATCAATTCTCTTTTGCTTGTATGTTCCAATTCTAGTTTCAAATCCCAGAATCATTATCCAGGTAAGAGCACGAGGTCCTTAGCATTAAAGATTTTGGCTATGTGCGTTTTGTTGCTGACAATCTCATCCTCCTTGGCTGCAGATATCCACCCTTGACGGTAGGTGAGCATCTTGTGAACAAGTTCAAAGAGACGCACAAAGGGTTTGTGTCTGACCAGAAGAGCTTGAATTAGAGCCTATTTGAAGGACAATCATGGATGACATACGGTGTGTAGTTTATTGACCTGTTTCATCACGAAACCGTGGCTAGCTGGACTTTAGTGAATGGCAATGTTAGTAATGATGCCTCTAATCCCTTAACGGGTTTCAGAAGTCAAGTAGCGAAGCAGTCCCTGTTCCACCCACTTCCATAATCTGTCCCTGCGTGGATTTCAGCAGCCCTTGTCCTCTACATTGCTGGTATCTGACCTGTCCGCTTTTGCAAATTTGTAAAATAATACAATTCCTCTTGAAAAGCTCTTGCTAAGGGATATTTAATGATTTGTGATGGAATATGCCCTGCATTCCGTCATTCTTACAGACAAGGTTTGTAGTGCTTGTTTTACACTTTTATGGAAGTAGTCACAGGTACATGATGCAGCAGTAAATGGTCGCTTCCATAACAGAGACTAGAGAGATTAAGTGGTTTGAACGTCCATATATGGCCGTTGCTATTGGAGAAACATGTTTCCAACTTATGGAATCCGGTTTACGAAGGAAAATGTCGCAGGAGAAACTCTCAAACCCAGCTGAGATTCCCTAATTTCTGTAATCAATCGTCAGAAAAATTTTACATCTCGATTAGTGTGTTTTATTTTTATCTAGCACACAAGACTCTAAAATTTGGTATAGTGTTTTTGTACAGTCTCAAACTTGAATTGAGCAGGGGAGTCCCATCCAGTTACATACGGCCATTGCTCCACACTGATCCCTCAATCGCTATCAGATGTTTCAGATTCCTGTAGTACTCATAATACTGCCACGCAGCACCCACTCTGCGATTCGGTGCCCCCAGCTCACTGATTACCACCACCAGATTTTAGAACTCTTTCCAACACACCGTGAATGAGGGAGAATTTTTTCACGGTGTGTAGAGAATTTTCATGGAACGTGAAAGCAAATTAAGGTAGAATTTTACTCCTCCAATGCAAAATTGAGAATTCCACCCATTTCAACTGCTGCTAACACATGATACCATAAGCAGTGAACTTATATTACAGCGCGCAAGGTTGTACATTGGCTTTAAAGGTGGAGAAGTATAACCTTTTTACGCAAGTAGACGTCCGTCACAGCTTAAAAAATGAGGAGTTCACAAGAACACGCTGCTGCACAAGCAAATTCCAAATTCATATGTGACCCTCACATCAGACAGTTCTCATGAACTTTTACAAAGACATTCCTATGCATAGTATACAAGGTCAATGATCTAATCAGTCCGCTACTTGAAGCCCACACACACGCAACATCATCTATAAAAAAATTCAAATTCAAAAATGAATGAAAGGCACAGTGGTAGTGCTCACCAATAACAGTTACACACAAAATAAAATGTAAATTAAACCTAACCAGAAAACTCCTCAACCTCGACCCACCTCCAGCTTCACATACACTCAAGGAGTAGTAATATCACTACTCGAGGGCTAACTTATAGTTTACAACCCGTATGCTCAAGGAGTAGCAACAACCTGTCCTCCGAAACCAATTTAAAGCTTAAACCTTGACTTCCAGGCTCAATTACAACTGACCTTTCCTACGCTCAAGGGACGACGTCCCACCGCAGCTTGCACATGAAAGTATCTCGCAGCATTTCATAAGTGTAGTAATGATTCAACACTGGAAGGCTATGCCAAACTTCAGTAGCAACGTCATAGACTCTTAGAACTTGATGACGGTTCTCGTAAATGCCTTCCATACCTTCGTTGTTGAATGCAGCAATCAGAATGTAATCCTCGCTTGCGCAGAGCTTCAGTTTATAGCCATTGGGAACCTCCTCTAGGGTGCTCTGGTAAGATTTCATCTTAACTAGCTCCGTTACACTGTTTTGCCACAGAAACTCTGAGACTTCGTAAGTCAATGAATGCGGGTCTGCACACTCGCACTCATAAAGAGCGAAAATGCGGTCTCGAATGGTGGCGAAGCCTTCGACTAACTGGCCTTGAAGGGACGGGTGGTTCTTGAGGTCAAATAGCATCCCTGACGTGCAATCAAAAACAAAGGGAGCGTTATAACTTTGTCCTTCATCTGTTGTATCACCAGTTCCATAGACAATGCCAGAGCCCATTGTACCCCACAACTCCATCTCAGAGTCGTAACAGTCTGCTGCGATTCTTCCACGAGATCTATCCCTATAAACCACCATTACTTTGTAACATCCTGAGGTTTCGGCCTCCACCAGCAATTGCACCATGAGAGGCTGCTTCATGCTCAAATCTATCAGAGGTAGGGCTCGCCAATCGTCTGTAATTGGATTACAGATAAGAATTGGGAGAATTTCTTGGTCCATTCCGTAAGGCGGGACAAAGCAAACTAACCCCCCGTCGTGTGCATACATTGAATTCACTCTATACACCCATGGAAGTCTATTGAGAGCATGGTAACACCATTTGTGGGTTTTGAAGTCGAAAGCTGCAACCCAAAATTCCTCAAGATAATGATTATTTCCTAACATTCCAAAGAGCTTAGAATGAGCCTCGTCGCAGACTCGTCTGAAGCTGGACGTCTTTAAAGTTGTTTGCCACGTCTTGGAGAGACCCTGGATGGCAAAAATCTGGCGCAGAGGAAGCCGAGCAAACACGAGACCAAGTAAATGCTCCGGAAACCTGCTCCATAGCCATGGATCCATCACCTCGGCGTGATATATACACGAGTGTCTACAAACCCCTGAACCGATCGTAGAAGCGCCGGAGTCCCTTTCTACTGATTCTAAGCCGGAGATGCGTGCCGCCTTAGGTATACCTGGAGCGGCGAGTAATGAGGATGGCTCCTTCTGATGGATCACGTCGCAGGGAGGATGATCAGCTGCTTGGGTAACATCTTGCATTGCCAGCAACACTTCCAATGCTATAGCCGATTTAATATCGGCAACTAATGATTCCACCATCTGTTTTAACATAGAGACGACTAATTGAAGGTCCGGCCCGTCCTCTTGATAGCCATTGAAATCAATGGCAGATAGGGATGTTTCATTCGCCAAAAGGGTTTCTACTTCATTTAACTCTGCAAGGCTGTTATCGAACCCGCGGATCACTTGGCCGATCCTATGCAAAGCACTCAGAGTATTTTGTTTGGAAGTGCCTTCTAGAGAGAGCCGGGCCATTGAGATTGAATCACACCGAGGATAATAGTTCAGCCTACACCATTTGCCTCCACTTTATTGATATAGAACCCTCTCAACTGCAGAACCGTGTGCTGATACCAGATTTAGTAGCATCGAAGGGTAATCAAGAGATGTAAATGCTGTCGCGATGGACAAGAAATCGAGAATGCCACAATTTCCAAATTAAAGACTCCATAGCGCAAATGCCACAGAGGCAGATTAGCTAAGCTGGGAAGCGTAAAATTCCCGCTTCTGAGAATTCAGTTGAGGGTTTATGCCTGGTGCCACGGATAATGCAAAAACTTAGAAATCACAGCAATAATAGGAATAAAACACAGCGGTCCCGATAATTACGTCATCTCTGAGCTACTGTGCCGCAGAGCACAGAAAGAAGAAAAGCGAGAATCACCTCCGGAAAGCTCCTTAACCGCCAAGCAAATGAACACACACACACACGCACACGCACTTTGCAAGATCAATTGTGCGCGAGCTCTCGAAATCCCCGTCACCAGCCCCAGCTCTCAAACCTCCCTCTCTAACAGATTAAGTCGAGCAAAACACCCGCCAGCGGTGACCATCCTCGAAACGTGCACAATACAGTGACCGTTCTCTGCATCAGCTGAGGATAACCTAGCTGCTTGAGCTTATCAGATCCTCACAGATGACAGCTCCGTCCCGTGTTGCGGCGGCTTCCTCCAAGTCTACCGTACGTATTCCGAATGTGTACGACCCACGCATCGGTTGCTGATTGACTGATGCCTGAGAAAACACTTGCGCCAATGGCTGGTGCTTGTGTAAACATGCGTACTCCGTAAAGCTCAGGCCGTCTACAGTAAATCCGTTTCCAGATATCAGAATTCCCAACATATTGGGCCAGTGGGCAATCGCCCAAATCTTACCTTCTGGCGTTGTCAATGGCATGGATCACGGATGCGTCTTATCTATTGCCTGGATGACCGCCAGCTTGCGCGAATATTCTAGAATGTCACCGGACTGAATGCTCGGTTGGCAGCGCCCTATTGGTCTTTAACAGGGAGTTCTGTCGTGGGGCCCTTGCCGAGCTCCGTCCCGCCCTTCGGGCCGTATCTTGCCCGTCGTCGCCATAGCCAGGCACTCATGGCTATGGGAAATTGGTTATTCGGTCGTCTCTCCGGAGTGGGTTCATGGTGTTGTCTACCTTCGGAGCAAGTCTTGCCAGGGGCTTATTAGGATATTGTTATGATTTATAAGCTGGGTGTGAATCCTCTGTTGGTGCAGTCTATACGTGAATTGTGAATTTCTCTCGGTGAGTGGAAAGATGCTTTGAGAATCGTCGTTTGGTCTGCTTCAGTTGGGAATGGTAGGGTCGGAATATTTGTTTGTGATTGATTTTTGGTTCCTATGATTATGTTGTCGTTCGGATTTTTTTCTTATTGCCTATAGAGCGAAACCTGAGTGGATTCTGGCTTTCTTGTCGAATTGACTGGCGTTCTGCGATTGAAGACCTTCATGTCGAAAGACAATGTCTTTTTTTAGGATGCATTCTGTCGCTGTTAAGTTGTGTCTCTTGTAAAAAATTTTGAAAAACATATACTGGTGTGAAATTTCACGGTTTCGGGTCTTGTGTGGAGGGTTTGTATGCATACTGAATCTTGGAAGTAGTTTATTGTGATTGTGTTTCTTGGAGTGAAGCAGTTTCCGCCGGTGCCTGGTGATTTGTAGTTGATGGGTCTCATCGAGCGTCAGTAGAGGACCTTCTGCTGCTGTTCAACCCATCAGTTGCTCTCTGTATGCAGTTTCTCGAACACATTTTGTTTGGATAAATTTAGTTATAATGTGACTATGGTCGAAGATAACCGTCGAGACAGCTTACACATTGGCATCTGTCTTCCTTCAGTCCTACCCGTTTTAGGTCGATGTGCCAAATCGCATTGTATTTATGATTAATTCTAGGAGATCCAAACACTCCACATTCACATGCTCTAATTTTGACTCTGGTTTATATCTGTATGTTTTGATGTACTGATAATCTCTCTCAACTTCTGGTGATTGATCGATCATGCAAAGCTCGAACTTTTAAGATCTAACAAATTAACTTCAATAGGTATAGAATAGCTTTTCGAGGAGCGAGTTCTGTGTGAGGAGTGTATTACAAAATTCTGTCATATTCGCCATTCTTAGCGATGGAGGAGGATGCTTTTCGGATTGGACAGAGAGAGTCGAATGCACTAAGTGCGGCACATCCAGCATTGGCTAGATTTGTCCATGTGTTACGTACCTTTGGAGACTGCACCAAGGAATTGGAGGGTATTGAGGGGATTTTGGTTGGGGAGAATCTGGGAGTTGCAAGGAGCGCATGGAAGGAAGAGCTGCATCTCGTGGCGTTGAACACGCGGGAGAGACTAACACAGTTGATTCAAGAGGCACAGGCCAATTTCTCGCTACTATCACTGGGGGAGAAGCTCCATCCTACTTTAGAAGATTCAGGAGAATCCGACGGAACGACCATGTCTTCAATTGTTGTAGAGAATGATGTCTACCACGAAGAAATGTTGGGACATAATAGTCAATCTCAGCGATGGTGTTCACATGCATGCGAAATCCACCATGAGGTGATGAGCCCTGCTCTATGGGGAAAACTTCCTGAATACCTCCTGGAGCTCATCTTTGCCCGGCTGCCGCTAAACAAAGTTGTCCAGCTACAGAGTCTCTCTAAATACTGGAGATTCGTCGTGCAATCGTCGAAGCCGTTTCAAGAAGCCTGCTCCGATTATAATACTAAAAGATTTGCCCTCGTGACTTCTAACCAATGCCGCGACTGTAAGATTCATTTCTGTGATGTGAGAGACAACAAGTGGTTCCTCAAAGTAATGGATGCCGTGTCTCATGGTTTCTGGGCAAGTCCGGTGATTGCTGCCGGAGGCTTGCTCTGTATTGTGGACCTCCATCAACTAAGCTACGGTGCTCTGTCTATCTCCGTGTGCAATCCCTTAACTAGCAAGATCCGTGTGCTGCCCCCACTTACAGAATTTAACCGGCGGTTTCCAAAGATGGTGCAATTACTGGTGGATGGTCCCACAGGGAATTACAAGCTTGTTGTGGTGGGCTCTACGCGTCGAGTACCGGATATTTTAATGATGGAAGTTTATCACTCACAGACAGGGTCATGGGAATCGAGTGATGTGAACCCCGTGCCAGGAAAGACGTACAGGGACAGTTCCACTTCAATTTGTGGCTATGACTTTAGTTATGATGGTCAGTATGAGGGTTTGGTTAGGTATGACACTAAGGAACGGTACCTGTACCGGCTCTCTTTTCCTTCTCATCCCAACATGGTGCAACCCCCCACGAAGAATGACATTGGAATGTGCAATGGTGATGTGTTTGCTGTTGTTAGCACCCTAAGTAACAAGGAGTCGCTGTTCAAGCTTTGGGTAGATCCCTTGACAGGCGATGCTGAGTGGATACCACAGGATTGTGCTTCATCATCTTACTCTGGTGCCAGTGATCTTGTTTCTTTTCCTCGTTCTTACTGCAAGCGAGTATTTGTGGCGGGGAGATTGGTGGTTGTGGCTGCGGATAATAGGGAAAGGGCTGATCTCAATCACCACCAGATTTTGATGCTGAAGGACTTTTCGGTTCATAGCCCGTGGATTCAGCTGCCTAAGTTGGGAAAAGGGGAGAAGTGCGACATGTGGGAGTTAGATCATGCAATTATGATGGAGCTTAGATTGGATGCAATTCCTTGAGTTTTAAGTTATTTTTCCCACTTCATGAAGCCCATGCTTTCAAGCATTACTATGCTCTTTTAAAGACTCGAGGAGAAAGAAATCATACATAATTCATGCTTGATCCTAGAAATGCTTTATGCATGACGGATTTTCAACATGTATGTATGGGTTGTACATGATCTGGTGCAGTCGAATAATATGACGTTGTTTTCTGTTTTGCTACATGAATGCAGCTTGAGAAGAGTACCTCGTGTTTCCAGTGAGTTGCAGACGAGTGAAAACTCCAATGAACGACGTGGAATAAGATCAACATCTAAGCTGGTGTAATGTAAGGGTAATTTTCTAACAATGATTTCCATCAATTGGCCTGAAATTTTATCTTCTCGAAATATTGTTTTGGAACAGGATTATGAACGGATCATGAAACTATTGACATGTAGAAAATAAAGTTTAGTATAAAATAAAACAGCTTCTTTCATGCAAATTTAACTTTATTGTAGCAAAACAGAAAACGTCACATGAAAATAAAGTTTACAATAGCTTCTTTCATGCAAGTACACAACTGTAGCAACCTGTCCTTATTCTGCGTAAAAGCTGTACAGCGATTTAGGATGTAACCATCAGGCTAATAGTGGTTATTGTCATCAGTGTAAGAGTTTATAATTTATACACTATAATAACACAATCGGATATTGTTGTGCGCAACTTTCATCATATGATGTGTAATTTTCAGCAAATTATTTTATGAAGACAATCTATATCTATATGTATGTATGAGAAATTATGTTTTATTCACATCAAAGTCAAGTTCTTTCTTCTTTCTTCTTGCAGTATAGTATTCTTGTATGGTGTTGTTTAAGTCGGTAATTAACCAATTTCTTCTTTTGACAGCATTTTGAAGACGTCTTTTATGAAGAGAATTTAATTAACGTCAGAGTCCAAGATGCACAACAAAAGGTAATAGGAATCAATCACTTCATTATTTTTATGTGTTACCAGATCATCTAATTCTGGCCCTTTGAGGGCATTCTTTTTAAAAGAGAACTTAATTTGTGACAGCATCGATGACGCTCGTTTTTGTTGTGAATAAATATAAAAAATCAACCGTTTCACTACATGTTGCACATTAAAAAATTACCCATAATGACAATGAGTAGTTGGAATACATTTTGGACATAATAATTGGTTAGTACATTATTTCACAACTCAATTTTTACTTCTGATTCTTGGTTTAGATGTGAAGCCATACAGAAGTAGAGATATTAAGAAGAAAAACAACACACATTGAGATAATTAGTTTATTTATATTCAAACCCAAAATTTATATAAGTAAAAAAATTGGTGATAAAGAAATTTATCACAATTTGTGATCTATTCATATGAATATCAAATATATCATTACATTATTTTTAAACACAAATAAGATAACAATTAGTATCTTCATGGTTCGTTCATTTTTCTTTGATAGAGTACTGTTTAATATGTTATCAATTTGTTTTAGTAGCATAATTTTTTTTAATGAGATCAAAGAAATTGAAAAATTAATCTGATTCATTTACACATTTTTTATATTTAGTGAATATTTACACAAGCCCCAAGTAAGAAATTATGCAAAATATATCATGCATCATTCAAAGAATACAAAACATATCTAATAGGTGCAAATTGATAAATTTACACGTTTCATCTTCTTTGAAAATATCCAAGTAAAATTAAGGACTCGTCCTCAACTCCAAATTTTCAAATGAAACAGAATCATGCTCACTGCAACAGCTTAACTGACTACAAAGCTGAAGAGGGCTTCTAAACCAAACCAATTGATCACTATCGGCAGGTTACATGAGGCTACTGGTATTTGGTCGGAGGTCAGCAGGAAGAGTTTGAGCCGGAACAGATTTGACGTCAGTAGGATCTGACTGCAACATGGGTCGCTTGCCTGTTTCTTCCAACAGACCTTCAGCTAAATGCTGCTTGGTGGGTGTCAGCATGACGTAATTGGGATCAGCTCGCTCGTAACTGGTGTCATCACATATCCCCAAATAAAATAATGAGTGACAACCTCGAAATTTACTACACCTCTGAGGCAGCATAAGCTTCCAACTGGCTATGTCTTCCTCAAGAGGATACGTTTCAGCATAAGCGAGAGATTAAAATGATTAAAATAATCAAAATGATCAAAATTAATCGAGTTGCAATGTTCAAGCTCAATACCAACAGATAAAACATAGCTCGACGAGTACAAACCTGACGTCTCCGAAATTTTCAACGCGTACACCAAACCCGAGATTTGTCAATCCGAAATTGTGGTCTCTAACAGCTGCACGAACGGGGAGAAAAAGAGAATATAAAAACGTTAAGTTGGAGTTCTACCCTACTCTTCCTATTTTCAAAAATACCAAAGCAATGTGGTTTGTACTTGTAGAAAAAACAGGAGGGTGCTGAGGAAAAGCCGATTAAGTAGATAATATAAACCACAAAAGAAACAGATTCCAAGTTATACCTGCAAGAGAAAGTGTTACAGATGGCTGCCACCACGACTTCACTATGACGGTTACGCCTGAACTTCGAGATCCTAGTTTGGCCTAGAATGAACAAGCAACAGATAGGTTTATCAGCAAATTATACCATTTGTACAGTGAGTGAGCTTCTGCCGGAAATGACTGATTTTATCGCGACCTCACAAACAATTATTGGTGGCATTACAATGGATTGCAGAGGTGTGACATAATCTTAGACTGCTTGAAAAAGGAGCAATGCAATTCTTACAAGAAATTATACTAAATGCAGCATAGTAATCATGTAGTGACAGGCTAATGATCCATGTCATTATTCCTAAGATATGTGAGCGTCACCTTCACTTGAACATTCTTATTCGCCTGCCAGGATCCAGCTACTTGCACCTTCGGAGCCACTGAGGCATTGGCCTTATAAGACTGTGTCACATCTGCTTTCAGTCTGCTCATACAATCAACTTGTTTAGGATCGATATATGTAGTCGAAGTAGTGATCCAGTATTCACACAACAGTCTGCCCATCATTTAAGTTCCAGTATAAAAGTCTGTCCATTAATCTTTGCAAAACATCTGGTATAACACTTGGCCTCTGTTA
This sequence comes from Physcomitrellopsis africana, assembly GCA_036785485.1. NCBI lineage: Eukaryota > Viridiplantae > Streptophyta > Bryopsida > Funariales > Funariaceae > Physcomitrellopsis > Physcomitrellopsis africana. Next base: position 280,004 of record JAWRVF010000367.1, on the reverse strand, counting down.
TTATGAGATTTTGCACATGGCAACCTAGATTAGTGTGGATTATGCTGCTTCTAAGGCTTAGGAATAATGGAAGAAGCATACGTGTGCTCGAACTCGAACCCCAGATCCACGTAATTGGTAATAGCAACCACCTCTTTAATTTCAAATGGGTTCTTCACCTGCATACATAAGCAAAAAGACAATTAGAGTCCTCAAAACCCACACATTTCAAATGAACAGACCCTTATCCTTTCAGTGGATTCAAAGCATAAAGTGGGATAACATCAATATAGCACGAGGTGTGTATAGGATGTGCAGCGAATAACGTAGTTAAGGTAAAAACTAACCCTTCTTTGGACAACCAGATGATGGTAGTAAGATGCAATGAGCTGGTCCACGATAGCAATCAGAAAAATGATGGATTAGAAAAAGCACGTGAAATCCTGATCCATGAATATTGTGGATGAAACTTTTCCCGAATCTTAATCGAATGTGGCAATAAAATTCGCCTAAACCGACACTGAAAAAGCATCATACATGCACAAACAACAGGACGTTTGACACATTAAAAAAATTGATACAGCACAAATTAGGAGTCTAGAATGACGTAGTTGCATAAAAAGATGAACATGAGAGAATTTAGTTTATAGTTAAAGAAAATTAATTAATATAACCCAAAAAAGGGTCAAAAGAGTAGAGTACCTTAGAGTTGTCACAAAGTTCTACGCAAAAATTGAACGATGGTTCCAAAGGACTCTTGCTTCCAACACCATAGTCAATGGCATAGCTCCAACTACCATTCTCAAAGCTTTTCTGCCCTTTTATCACTCACAGCACACACAAATCTTAGGTCAGTTTCCAATACTCAAAAGTGTAGAAACAAGTGACCATGCACGCAGTTATCTTAGCAACTTATAGACACTCCAGCGAAGGCAGCAGACTTTTTTCATATGAATTTCCTTGCATCTGTTCATCACCTTCAGTTACCTCACTGGCTCACCATGAGATACAAATGGACTATGTTGCATACGTCCTTGATAATCCACGACAAGGAAATGGTATACTTCCTCACCTAAAGACTTGAACTGAGCACCCATGGTTATAGGCCCCAATTTTCCACAAGCCCAAGCACAAGTGGGGATCCATTGACTTGTTGGAATTCCAGACCCTGCTCATTAAAAAAATCAGCACTTCAGTGCATTGCAATTTGCACATTGCATAATTGGACGATTGTTTCTTACGTCCAACTTATGGTGCACTAATTAAGTTAGGGTGCTAGCAAAACCTGAGCCGCGCCCGATATCTATTAGCGTAAAATCAGCAGAATAAGCAACTCAACATTTAAGAGGCTTTTCTATAATACAAGGAAAACGTACATAAAACAAAGGCCAAGTGTAGAAGGCATTACACTGAAGTGGAGAGACTCTAGTGCCCATTGTAAACTGATGCGTAGCATAACGAGCTCCCAGTTCAACATTGTCTGCAACTCTTCCCCTAAAATTCAGATGAAAATACATCAAGTCTTGATCGCCTTTCTAATATGGCGGTTCTTTGAAGATAAGTTTGGACCAACCTTCAAGCAATCTTTGCACTACCGTCATCCCGTGCTTGATGAAAGAATACTGAACTCATTTCTTATGAAGTAACATGAATGCGAAATTTGAGGTCGATGGAATATAGCTTCAGAATGGCTTACATCTTGGTTGGGTTGAGAGGTAGCACAGTCCACGCTCCAAGTCCCTTTTTGGTATCGAACGTACAAGCTCGTATTTTCATCGGACTACAACACAACCATTTACATTGAAATCAATCCACACTTGTCAAATTGAAAGAATACTCTGATCTAAGAACAGAAACATGATGTTCAAAATGTCACCTGCCAACGCTGGAGATGGAAAGATCTGCAAAATTATTAGGGTCCATAACATCCCTGCAATGTCAATTCAGCGAGCGTGTAAGAGATTACAAATGACATTGAAATTACGACACCAATCAACATGAATGCAGCCATCACTCAATCAAAACCCCAGAAAATGAGGAATGGTTCACTACAGAATACTTTCACAATATCCTCTAATCTCTACCAAGCGCTTATCCACTCCAGGATAAGAAAATCGATGGGGCAACCGAAACTTTATTCAAAATCAACAACCAAGACAACTTTCCACGGCAATACCAGTTTTTAGATGACTGAAACCTGAGCAAGAAGCAATTCTTCATAAATGTATTGTCAAAAATAATAGTAAGCGAAGTCATTGACATTTCTAGGGTTTAGGACTTGCAACTCACCGCTGCCACCGAAATACAGCCTCACCATCAAACGAATCCATAGCATCTCGATCAGTAGGAGCTAGCACCTGTACGCAAGTAGACTGTTCAATTGAGGATGGTCCAAGAAGTACACTTTACTGTCTAAACAACATTCAGTTGGATCAGAAACTCAAGCATCTCATCCTCTTGCTCTAAGAAAAAAGATCAAATAGTCACGAGGAAATTACCCGGGCAGTGACATCAACACGCGGATCATCAGCAGGTTGCAAGACAATATGGGCCAATATATTCCGAGACTCGTCAAAGTACATGTTAAAGAGACGGGCCCGAGCCAACTTGCTAAACATTAGGTCATATGACGACTCTGTCATCCTGCATGACCCCCACAATCCCATCAGAATACAAACCATACAGTCTCCATCAAAAGTTCGCCATTCCATTCATCGAACTTGAATCGAGAAATTCTCTGCAATTGCACCAACTACATCTATTTTGGCGGATGAAACTTCCGCTAAATCGCTCTCAAAAACAAGACACAAAAAAGAGAACAGAGAATGCTCACAAAATTCAGCTCTCAAAACCATGAAACTCAAGACATGTCTCGCACCACAAAATCACTCTTAAGCGCGCTTCGAATTTAAGATAACATTAAATTATTCTCACAAGGATCCAATTCAGCATCAAGGAAAAGAAAAAAGAAAAAATACCTAAATACCGGCAGCAATTGCCAAAGCAAAAGATGAAACAAAATAGTACTTGTGGATCCGTGATCAGCTGAAGGTCACATCGAAAAATTTAAGATGAATCTAGATCAGAATCGAAATTTCACAAGCCTGTTGAATGTCACCTGGATCGAGTGGAAAAATGGAGACGCTCCAACAGAGGTGGCACCAAAACCACCGGCGGAGGCGGCTCTTTCTTGCTAATCCAGTTCCCCATAATTTCAAAACTGAAAGCCCACTCACAAACTAGAATGAGCTTCTTGGGAAACTGGCTCGACCAGATTCTCAGTACATTGCAAGACGGCAACTGACGGAGCGAAGGGGAGAAATGAGAAAACCTAGCAGAGGATCCGAGAGACCTCAACGATTTGCTTGAACGCTGAAGCAACAATGGCGACAGTCAGACGGAAGCACACCCAGAGCTTCCATATTACTGCTTGACACGTGCCTCCCTCTGGATGAATGAAGTTGGATGAAATAACCCACCACTTGGTACTTTTCATTCCATCTCCTTGTTCTTTCTCTCACATCTGATTATTTCCATTCTCACCAAGTAGTTCTAAATGTTTGCAACTCACCATCATTTACATGCTTTTTTCTTTTTTTCTTTTTTTCCTTTTTGATGTATTAACATGTTTGTGGAACAGACGTTGGTTGTGGAGGATTCACTTTGGCCAGTCAGTGCTGGAGCAGGTGTCGTAGTGACACCATTGTGGGATATGGTGTCGTTTCCAGTGTGCTTATGAGAACATCTGATTGCGCAGAGCTGGAAATGGAGTTGGTGGACGCACACAATTTGATCACCACGCCCTTCCACCCCGCGTATATGACAAGAGAGAGGCTCTTCAAAACCCAAGAACCTTCAGCTCTTAGTGACTGGAGGCGTGGGATCTGACCACATTGCCCTTCACACAGCTGTAGCGAGGGGTCGTAAATGTTGAAAGAATTTCAGGAAGCAACGTGACGTCGGTGGCGGAGGATGAGGTTCTTCGTTTGCTGGCTCTGATCCGAAACTTCACGCCGGGATGGAAACAGGTCTCCGAAGGTGGTTGGAATGTGGTTGCCGTCGTCCATCATGCCTACGACCTGATTGACAGAACCGTGGGCACAGTCGGTGCTGGCCGCATCGGTCAAGAGCTCATGAAACGCCTGAAGGTTAAGAATCCTTATGAACATCGCTTGCAAAGAGAAACTTGATGAATCTGACCGCGATGTGATTGTTGAGAGATGGACTTGCAAGTGATGATGTGATATACGCTCGCAATTGGAATTTGGTATATGGCTAGGGTTTCGGGCTCCACACCATGGTTTCCAAGTGCGATGTCGTTGTGGTAAATTCGCCCTTACCGGTCCAAACATGGTGGGGATCAATCACCTTCCAAGATTACTTGTTCATATCCTACCCATTTCTAGTTAGACAAAAGTTCAACAATGTAACAGCATCAGAATTGTAAACGTGTTCTCTGTGCTCCTGTTTCTAACGAGTTTAGCAATGAGAAATATTGCATACCGCATATTGCACAATGATTACATCACCAGGGGACTCGTCGCTGTCAATGTCTGAAATGCATACATTCACCCCAACTTCAGGCCGGCAAAGAAAATTTGAGCCAGAATGATATGAGAAAACACAGGACTTGGCGTGAGGACAAAGCCGGTGTTTTCTCATATTATTCTGGCTCAAATTTTCTTGTCTTGTTGAGAGTTGGAACTTGTATTTGTTGGAGGAATTTGAACTGTCATTTTTTCAACACTAGGATGTTGTTGATGTGATTCAAAAAATTTAGCTTTAGTAGATCATTATTGTAGCTCTAAAGGAGATGTGCAATAGCAATTGGAAAGTAAAGTGGTGCAAAATTGATGTAGATTTTTTATGTGATGAGGTATTGAATGGCTTAATACCAGACTTAAATTTTGTTTATATATGTATCTATTTCTATATACATGTGTTTTCTCTCCTCAAATATTAAAGAATCTTATATATATTTATCATTGAGTTAGGTACTAAATGAATCTGCTTGAAGACCCTAGAACAAACAAAAAGTCCAATTTAAAGCTAGTATTTCTTTCATTAAATCATCAACTAGAATTATTTATTATTTCTCCAAGTGTTACTTTTGTTGTTATCTTTGTTGCAATCATCAAGTTAAATTGTAACCTACTTTATCACGTAAGCCATATTAGTCTAAACAAATAAATAAATAAATAAAACACAAAAAAGTGGTATAATAAAAAAAAAAATTATGAATTTTTTATAAATTATATATATATTTATTGAATAATTATTTTAAACCTGATCATTAGAAAAAAAAAACACTTTCCTCTTTAATTTTTTATTATTCTATCTAATTATTATTTGTAGATATAATTTTAATAATAAAATTAATGGTGGACAAGGAAATTAGCTTTGTTGTTGGTTTCTTTATTGTGGCACAGTTCAGAACATTGTTCAATATGTGTGGATGTGTTTTTACTTTAAGAATATCTTAATCTATAAATAGTTTTTTATTTTTTTATTTTTTCAAAAGTAAAAATTAATTTTTTTATTGTTATCATTTTTTAAATCAAATATACTTACATTTGTTGAAATTTCCTTATGTATCATCAATGTATTATATTAAACAATCTTAATTATTGTAATGCTTAAGAACTTCACATAACAAAATTAAATTTTGATCTAATTTCTATTTATTAATTGTATGGACTTTCTTTGGTTTTTTGAGTTGTACTGTGTTTATCAAATATACATGCTAAAGAACACCAAATTTTACATTGTTTGCATCTTCTTCCCTCTTCCAAAACATAACTTTGGTATTTTGAAAAGAAGAAAAATTGACAAATCAATTAACAAATAATATTTAAGAAATGCAAGTTATTTGCATGTTGCAAAACATTTCTACTTTTATAATGTGGTTGATCCACTAAAACATTTATAATTAGTACTAAAAATGAGACATAAAATCATCTTCCAACAATTGAAAAAGTAAAAAAAAAAAATGAAATTTCTAGAGAAAGACACTTATGAATCTTCCAACAATTGAAACATTCTCCAAAATTAAACCTCCACTTCATTCTACTCTTATGATGCTCTTTATTGAAACATTGCAAATGTAATGCTATATCATTCCACCCGTGATGATGGAGCATGGAAAGTATAAAAATGTGGACAATACAATAAATTGATGTAAATAGAATGCAGGATGGGGAGAGAGGACTTTGGTACAGGGTGTGCATGCATACATCCGTACTAGAATTTCTGTAAGAATACACGTGTGGAGAAGCAAACAGTGTGACAATGCTGAATTGGAAATGTAGAGCAGAAGAAGCAGAAGGTGAAGGAATTTGGGGACGAGGGAGCAGCGATGGCACCGTTGTCGACGACAGCAGAGCTCGTGGCATGCGCATGCACCTTCATGCACCTTCCACGTGGCCTTCACCTGCCACTTTCCTCCCATGCGCAGTTTCATGCTTCATGCCAATCTTCCATGACAGTGCAACTCTTCGGTGCAACTCAAGCTTGGATAACTGTCCCACCCGATTCTCACAAGTCACAAGAAAGTTGACTTGGTGGCTATTTCACTTGTTTCTGCTGTTGGTATTGTTGTTTCGATTTACACGAAGCAGGATAGTGAGTAGTAGTTGTGTCGTAGTAAACAGATCGCTGTAGCTTGTGGGTTAGTGGTTGAGTTGCGAATACTTGCAGGTTGGAATGGCTGCAGCTCGAACGATGCTCCTCGAGTACCGTATTTTGAGGTCGATTCTTGCTGGTGTGCCTGCTGCTGGTGTGGCCCAGAAGGGGAGCCGCAGCTTTGCTTTGACGCAGGTATAGGGACCTTAGTCAGCTCGCCATTCTATTCCTTCACGATATGATGATTCCGGATGCTTTTGTAGGATAAATTTTTGTAGTTTTGTTGTCCTGCTGGTGTCAACCGTCAACCATTGTTTGGTGTTGCTGATCGCAAGTGTCTGCCACGATTTGAGATTACGGAAAGGATCTTATGAAACATTGTGGTTTTCCTCGACTATATGACATCTAACATCCATGGCCAGAGAATGGTGAACTGAAATGCGTGGGGTTTCGTGACCCAACAGCCTACATTGATTTGTTCCTCTCCGCAGAGATACTTCAGTGGCTTCTCGGCCAGGCCCTTACGCGATCACGGTTCTATTGTAAGAAACTCTTCTTTTATGTTTTAGTTTTTCTTTTGTTTTTTCCAAATTATTATGTTATCGCGGGGTGTTTATTTATTTATTTATTTTGGTTGCGGACAATGGTCACATAGCCGGCTTGCGATTATGAATTACTGACGTGCCACGTGTGACTAACAGTTGAAGAAGGAAATTCCCTTCAGGCTCATGGCGACAGCTACAGACACGGCGGTAAGTGAGTCCGACATCATCAACCGCATCAAGCATGATCACGAGGAACTAGAAGAGTATTACTCCAACTACAAGAAGGCGCATAGGAGTGGCCAGCACGAGGAGGCTGGGAAATGGTTCAACCAGTTTGTGTGGGAGATCTCTCGCCACGCTGTCTCAGAGGAGGTCATCCTCTACCCGCTGTTGGCAGCCCAGGGCCAGAGAGGCAAAGAGCTGGCTGACCAGTCCCGAACCGATCACCAGGAAACGAAGAACATTCTGGAGGAGCTCCAGACCATTACCGACCCGGACCTATTCGATCAAAAAGTGGAAAAGATGATCCACGACCTCCGTGAGCATATCAAGAAGGAAGAGAGCGAGGACCTAGTCTACCTGCGAGAGAATGTGGATCAAACCGGGCGTGAAGCAGCAGGAACCGCGTTCCATCTCGGCAAGAACCTGGTACCCACTCGGCCTCATGCGGGTGTGCCCAACAAACCAGCTGCGCTTGAAGCTGCCTTGGGGTTGCTGATCACCCCGATCGACAAGCTCCGCGACGCATTCACCCCGTATCCCAAGCAAAACTAGCTGCTCGCACACTAGATGCTCTGGTTCCGTGTGCAGAGGACGCAAACTAGATGCTCGCATCCTCTGCACACGGAAACCAGAGCGATGAGCACATCGCAGCCATTGTCACCGCACTGCCCTATCTCCCGCAAGACGGAGCTCTTTGATACAGTGCTGCACTTGTTCTATACATTGTGAGACATTTGCAGATTGTAGATTGTAGGCGTGTCTTCTTCCAGTTCATGGTTTTCGCCGTCTCTTCATTTTGTCGGCACAATATTCAAAGATTCAAAGCGAGAACTTGATGTCGCTGTTGGAATCTTTAGTGAGGGAATATTCTCTTTTAGTTATCTACCTAGTTGCGTTATAATGTGGAATTGTGCTTGTGTCCACAATTCTTTAGTTACGTGTTGATCTTCGACTGTAAATAGCTTTTTTGGTGGCTTTTGCCAATCAGCGATGCTAGTTTCCAGCTCCTTTAATTTTTAATTCTTAATCTTTCATGGAATGTAAATATATATACCCACACAGATTTTGAATACATCATTACAGTTATGTTGAACTTAATTTTAGGTTCATTAATAATATTTTGTGAAGTTTTAATATTTTAATGTATTAACGACTTGGTTTTCAAAGAAAGTTTAAAGAGAATTTTAAAAAGAGTTGTAAGACTTTTGAACAATATTACAAAATGTTTGAAACATAGAAATGATAGTTATGATATTTTAACAAAAAAACATGACTCATTAAATGTATTTTATTACATTAACAATTTATTCAATTGATCAATTATTTATAACACACTTTCTAAGAGTAAATTTTTATACAAGAACATAATAATATGTTATGATAAATTTTAAGTTTGTTTTTTAAAAATCAAATTGTAGATTCTTTTTAATATAAAATATTACTTACTTAATTTTGTGAACTATCAATTTTATTTACAATGTATTTTTATGTAACAATAGTGTGAATGTGTGAATGTGTTTTAATACACCAATAACACAAAACACCTTAAATATATATATATATATATATATATATATTTTTTCTCTCTCTAATAGAATTGATTTTACCCAATAGAAAAACAAATCAATTCTATAATCAATTCTTAATTTTATTAATATTTTGTAAGAGTCAAATTTTAAAATATAATGCAAAATCTTATCACTTATTTGATGGCTCCTTATTCTTAAATTACATCATTTATTATTATATATATATATATATATATATATATATATGCATTTTTCATAATATTGTAATCTATGTAGTTGATAGTTTATCATACTACTAATTAAAAATCACAAATATAAGTAAATATTATTTAAAGTTATATGTTCATAAAATAGAGTCCATAGAAATATAAGGGATTTATTATATTCTTGAATATTGTTCATTCCTATGTTGTGTAACTGCTCATTTTTTACACTAATATTATTTTTGATAATAATATAATATAAGATGTGCATTCTCCAACTCTTTAAAATTGATACATACTAAATTATTTTTGTATCTATATTGAATATACTTTTTTGTTATGTTCTTATAGTATCTAATATATTATTAAAAACCAATAATTGTCCATAGCATAATTTTTAGTTTTAATCCGATTAATTAAATATTTTTTAATATTCCTAATAAACTTGATTATTTGTGAGTATGAAGGATACCAATAAAAAAGAACAAAGCATTAAGATGCAAGAAAATACATGATATTTATTTAGAAATAAGATTACAGATAAAATTATACTCAAATTTCTCCTAAAATTGAGTTGGGAAGACAAAGGTGCTTGTTATTTTAGTTTATTCTTTATTATAACAAGTTAGTCCTATAAAAACCTCTAGAGAAGTTTCAATGAGCTATAGAATATTTTAAAAGAACAAATAGTCTTTTATAGAAACTTCTAGAAAAAAAGAAAAGGTATTGAACAACTATGAAAGCTTTTTAAAGATTATACAAAATTCTTAAAAATTCCTAATAATTATATAAAATAATCAAATTTTATAAAGTATTCTAAAAACTTTTATAGATTTTAAAAATTAAATTTATATATATATATATATTAATAAATATAAATATATATATATATATATATATTAATATATATATACATAGAACTTTAGAAGGTGCTTGAGGTTGTATTTTATTCAATGTCTATGATACTTAATTTACTTTAAAAAAAAAATTATCTAGTTTTTAAATTTTACAAATATAAGTCAAATTATTTTACTTTTTTTTCTATTAAATTAGGAAATTGCTAGGTGGACACCTTCTTTTTATTGCATAGACACCCCTCATGCAACACACCCTTGCATACAGTCAATAAAATTCTTATTTATACTAAAACCTTTTAGGATAAATTTACAAAAAAAGATTTGTATACAATGGCTATGGTATTTTTTATTTTATTTATTTATATAGATTAAATTTAACAAAATTTTATAATATATTTCATATACTTATTTCATTCTCTCTAAATATCTTATTAATTTTATATAGAGAATCTTTTATTATAAATTTATTCTAAAATATTTTAATATAAACAAGAATTTTACTATGTGTACAAGAATGTGCGGCACAAAGGAGCAAGGACATGTGGCACAAGGGAGGTATCCACCTAGTAATTCCCTTAAATTAATACTTATAGATTCAAATGCAATTATATAATATTTTCTAATATAGTTTTTATAATAGTAAGCAACCTTGTTCATAGTATAATATAATGTGAAATTAAAAATTATAATTCTCAAAAGATATTCTTTTATTCAAAATACTTGTGATTAAGATGTAATTAATAATATTTAAGACTTATAATTTCCAAGTAAGATAATAAACTACAATCTAGCTTAGGGATTAGAATGGGAAAGGAATCAAAGATACAAAAAAGAAAAAAAGAAAAAAAAAAAGAATAAGAAAGCAATTTTAAAGGATGGATTCAAAAGAAGATTTTATTTCCTTATTTGATCTAAAAAAGTGACACAATTGTCTTGTGTTTACAACCTTAGATGTTGTATTAGCTCCTAAAATCAATACATGTCTTTCAAGACTTTTATCCATTGACAACTCTAAAAGAAGAATTTAAAGAAATACTCTTTTAAACTATTCATCTCATGATCCAATCACATTTATACTACACTTACAGTTATAATGGCAAGGAAATTTCTTTTTGCTATTATAAATTACTAATTTAATATTGAATAATTTTGAAGCGAATACAACCACCTCATTAATATACAATTATGTAGAAGTTTCTAATAACAAACACTAAATACTAGCAATTATAGTATTACCTTTTGATTTTATACACATTTTTTATTATAAAAATTATAGTATTACCTTTTGATTTTATACACATTTTTTATTATAAAAATCAATAATAAAAACTATTCTACTTAAAAACAATTATTTCTTTTGTATCATTTTTTATTTCTTTTTAGTAATATAAACTAGTAAAATTATTAAAATACACATACACATATATATATACATATTCATAAATAAGATTGTATTTAAAAAATTATGTGCATATGCATGTGTACAGAGATAGATAAGCATGCATTTACATATATGAAAGAGAAGATGACTAGGAGGGGAGCCGCTCCATGGGCTGGGAAGGAAGGTCTAAGCAGGGCAGGCAGTCGTGTTCCACACTGCCTCTAACTCCATGGCCCGTTGGTATCGGTGCTGGCCGACGCCGATCTTTGTACATTCTATTCGTGGGGATGCTTGGGTTTGTGTAGCACCATTGCGCATTTCGCTAACTTCAGACCCTGATCGCGTTCCGCCAGATCCTCACACATCCCTTTGATGGCTCTACATCTTCACTGCACACGAATTGCATGATCGTGAACATTATAATCCATGGCTTACTCATATTGCTGGATCCCTGCTGGAAAGAGGAGGTTCGACCCAAGCGCACTCTCTGTGCCGTGGTCTGCGCTCAAAGTGCGAAACAAGAGGTAAGTTGTGAGTGATGACTTCTTTGGTGATGCAAGCCGTGTCTGGCATCATGTTAACTAGAACTTACAGAACCAAAACTGAGTTCACGTACGTACTCACCCTCTGCGGAGGTTCTACTGGTTCCATCGGAAACGGAGGTTTCTTTTTGGTAGGGTAATTGTAAAACTGCAAACCGACATGCTGAAGGTGAGTTCGAAACTTGCAAGATCGTATTAGGAATTGCTCTCTCATTCCTAGGAGAAAAAAACACGAGAATCTTAAGGAAAGAATACTATCATTCACTGTCCGGTTCTCATTCGGGTTGACAACTGGATCCAAATCGAAATAACTCCACTCACATCATTGAGGTCAGTCATGATGACTCAAATAGTTCCCTGGCAGGATAGGATGTTCGACTTCAGGGCTGGCCTCGGTTAATCGTCTAGCTTCACAAAGCACTCACAATGCTAGGAGCCGTTTCATGCACGAACTAGGAGAGTTGAGAGCAGACTGATGTAGGGAATTGAAGGTATGCTGATGACCCCGACACAAGTATGACGATCCTGTTGCAGATTGTCCTGACATTGACATGCGCAAACAGCTTATATGCATATTGAAACAGTTCTTGGTCCGGTCTCCGCCAAACAGGCCGACAATGCACAGCAGACATGTTCATTGATTGGAAACTTCATAGACGTGCGTCGCCAGGCAATGGTGGTACCCTGGCGGCCTTACTCCGGTTCTGAAACGCGCTTGCGTACGCTTCGGAGCGCGGATGATAACACGGGTCACTCCGAAGCTGAGGCGCCGACTTTTCAAAACAATGAACCATCACCACGTCTATTGGAAGGTGTTAAGAACTGCCGCTTGCAGTTGCACATACATCTAGGACGTCGACGAGACACTCATTACAATCATGCAAAATTTGAGTTTAACCTTCTTTCAATAGGTCGTGGTGCGTGATCATCTCATTTACAACAAATTTTTTATAAAAAAAGCCATTTATATGAAATTGTCGCTCGTTGGCCGGGACGTTACCTTAGTTTCGTAAAGCCTTATCTCTTCTCTCAGACCATCTTCGAAACATTCTGTACCGCATGACGAGTGGTCAGTCGGGCAATCTGAGCATGTGTACTTGTGACCGACAGCCGACTATCACACGCAATTCTTTCAATTCCACGTCAATAAGACTTTGTGTTCTATGTGTCGGTTCGCGCCTTCATGGAAATAAGCCGACCTGGAGGTGTCAAAAGCGGCTAGTGTGGGGAGTCAGAAACAACGCAGGATGCTCCAACGTTCCAGAGAATCAACTCGACTCCAGCGTTCGCCGGGGCTTCCATCCAGCGAAGCATCCGCATGATCCTCCGCTAGTCTGGAGCAAGTGAGGGGTGGGGCAGTGCTGGGAAGGCGACAACGAAACAGTTCCAACACATCGTAGAGTATGGAGGGTGAGCGGAGGCAGCAGCGAATTTGGAGGACGCATGGAAATGTACTCTCCATCCAGGGGGCGCGATTGCGGGTGGAACGCCGCATGGGTCGACGACGTACACCCATTGCGATAATGCCGGGTCGAGATGCCCTGGTTAATGTGTACATTGTTATTGTGTTGCACGCCTTCATATGGTTATTTTTATTAATTTTAAATATTTTTTGGAATTTATTCCTTTAAATTTTAAATTTTAAATTCATAGTCTTGATTGGAAAGAAAAGGTTTTTTTTAATAAATTTTTTATATAATTTTAGGATTAGAATAAAAATTTTATTATTCAAACTATAAAATTTTGATACTATGAAAAAATTTATTACACAAGTATTTATTTGTGTCAAAGAATTACATGAAAAAAGCTAAGAATAAAAGATGGAATAAAGATGATAATTTTAAAGTATAGCAACCACTTCTTTAATAATACTAAAACAAAAAAAAAAAAAAAAAAATAGAAGTTCTAATATTTAGCATCAGGAAGAGTTGTACACAAAAAGAAGTGTAGAATAAGATAACTTTCACTTCTAACATCCTTTACTTATAGGTGGTGGTTGTTGTCCAAAATGACAACTTCCATCCTTTGATTTTACACTCATCAAAGGATATATCAATTATATTCTTTGACATCTCATCTACCATAAGAATATTTTTTAGTATATTTTTTATACTCTTATTTAGTCTTTGGATATTTTCTAATAGATTTTTTTTTATCTTCTTGATCTTATCTTTGGGCCCTTGATCTCATGGTTCATCTATAGAATGGTCCTTCCACATCTCAAGAGCCAATATTTTAATTAATAGCAATTTATCTAAGATAATATCTTTTATATAAAAACTTATTCTATTTTTATTATTTATTATTTTAATACTCTTACTTTGATATTAGTCAAAAGCTTTTAAATCTAATACCTTTATCAACATGTGATGCCTATCTTTAATTAATACTTTTGTAAGCAAATTAGCAAGCATGTCTTCTGTTGCACTATATTTCATGTCAATCACTTCCATTTCAATCCTCTCTCTTATAAAGTGATATTAAATGTTATGTGCTTGATTCTTCAATGATGCTTTGGATTTTTTATAAAAGTAATGCATCTTTTATTATCATAGTTGATTATAGTTGCTTCCAATTGCACAAGTCTAATATCTTCCAAAACTTGTTTTAGTCAAATTACTTTGATTGCACCATGGCCTATTGTTGATCTTCTATCATTTGTATCTTCAGTTGAATCCGTATTACAATAAGTATGTAAAGCAATGTTGTTGTATTGTAATATGGCTATAAAATAAAAGAGCAAAAGAAGACATATATTATAGAGAAGCTTAATTGAAGATTACATAACAAAATAACTTTAGAAAATATAAGTAAAAAAAAAATAGAGAGATAATAAAAATATTTAGTATTATTGCTACTTTTTTTATAAAAAAGACTTCTATTTATTTTGTAAGGCCATAAATAAGACAAAATAAGATAAATTACTAAAAATATTAATAAAAATATCTTAAGATCTAAGCAAAAGATAGTTTTTAGCAAAAATTATCTTAGAAAATCTTAAACTGATACTTGGAAAAGGCCGGTTGTGAACCAAGATTAAAACAAGACTCTAAGGCATAAAATAGTACACCTATGATAGATAGGGAGTTTTTTGTTAATTGAGAAGTAAAATTAGAAAATAAACTTGATAGAGTTTTTTTTAGTGTTGGTTTTAAGGTTTTTGAATTGATAATGACTTTGTGAGAGCTATGCAAAGTTAAGATTCTATTTGGATGAATTTGATTATTAAAAAATAAAGTGGATTCATATTATGGAACATATTATGAATTTTGTAGTAGATCTATAAGTGAAAAATTGTAGATATATAAATATAGCTGTATTAAATATTTTTATAAATTTGATCTTAATTCAATAGTTAAATCAAAGATTATTAGAATTTAATTGACTTAAGGTCTTTGAAATTGGATTTTGAGGGTCGGTGAGAAATTTTGTGATTTTAAGCAATCTGTTGATTAAATTAAAATAGTTTTTTTTTTGAATTAATATTTAATTGAATTTTTGGTATTTTTATAAATTTTTTGAGTATATGAATAGTAAAAAAAAGGAGATATTGATATTAGAAGATTGACATCAAGATTGGACAGTGAGAATAGCCAATATCCAAGAGGATTAAGAATTTTTTCTTCTAATCTGTAAGTTCAAATCCTTTCAAATTTTATACACTTATTTTTAATTAGTAGATTAAAAAATACAAAAATTTTGAATGAAGATTAATAGTTAATTTAATAATTATTAAAATTTTAAATTTGCTATTGAATTTGATTAAGATTTATTTAAGATATCTTGAGAATTTTATTAAGATTTGCTTTAGGATTTGATTAAGATTTGATTTAATATTTAATTAGAATTTATTTAAAATATTAAAATTTCATTAGAATTTGACTTAAAATTTGATTAGAATTTAATTAAGATTTATTTAGATTATTAAGATTTCATTAGGATTTGATTTAGGATTTGATTAGAATTTGATTAGAATTTACTTAGAATATCTTTAGAATTTTATTAAAATTATTAAAGTTATATTAAGATTTGATTAAAATTTGATTAAAATTTGATTATAATTTGATTAGGATTTGATTAAGATTTTGTTAGAATTTACTTAGGATTTGATTGAAGTCCAATTGGAAATTATTTAGAATATCTTTAAGATTGGCTAAGATTTGGTTAGGAATTGTTTAAGATTTATTTATGATTTTTTTATAATTTTTTTAGGATTTTTTTATGATTCTTTAAAAAAAATTAAATTTTTAAAAGATTTTTTTATGATTTTATTAGAATTTCTTTAAAATTTCTTTATAATTCTTTTAAGATTTAATTATGATTATTAATGATTCAATTGGAGTTTATTTAGGATTTTATTAGAATTGTTAGATTATTGATGAATTATAGTATAAAAGTTTACCTTCTACAATCAAGTATCTTTTGTATTTTTAAACAAGATGATATATAAAATGACAATGTTATCACCTCCAAGGTATAATTTGAAATTCAAAGTGCCCTTCAAGTACTTCATAATCTTCTTGATGGTTGTCCAATAAATTGGTCCAACTTTTGACATGTGTTGATTTATTACACTCACTATATATGCAAGATCCATCTTTGTGCCAATCATTATATACAAAAATATTCCTACTGCTGTTTTATATGGAATATTTTATAATTAAACTTTAACTTCAAAAAACTCCTCATTTGTTGTCATATTGTAATTTGGCTACTATGAGAAAGTAATGTACATATATATTTAATGTATAATTTATTACACAATTGAATGAAAGCTATATTAGTAGATTTTAGTTGGTTATAAAATATGATTAGATTATTATTTTGGAAAGAATTTGTTCAAAAGGGCTATTATTAAGAATTATACAACTTCATTTTCTTCTTTGACAGTGAATTTTGAGGTTGATTTTATGTTGATGATGACTTTTTTATATTTTGAGTCACCTTTGTTAGACATTGGTGATCCTTGAAATCTTATTTTATTTCTTTTATTTGGTATTTAGAACATATATTATATAAATTTTATTAAAAAAATTATTATAAAAGAATTTTTAATATCAAAAAGAATAGTTAGATTATTTATGTAGATGAATGGTGATGGATGATGGATATCTCCATCCTTATTGGCTAAAAGTCATGCCCAATGGACTTCAAGGAGGTTGTCTAGGGTCTTATTAGGAATTAGGATTTTTTTTCTCAAAGAGATTTAAATATTAGAGGTTTGTGTCATTAAGTTTAGATTTTTGGCTTTGATTTTGGTACAAAAAATCAGTGATTTGGAGTTATTGTGAAAGAGATATAGGTACTCAAAGTCAAGGTGACAATTTTGTATCTACTGTCACTTTTTAGAGTATATAAAAAATAATAAAGGATCAGCAATTCAAATTAGAAAAACTATTTTTTAGCTATATTATATATATATATATATATATATATATAGCTTGATGAATTTTAAGCTATATAAAGCTAAAAGAGATATTAAGAGTTGAAATTAATACTTACAATCTAAAAGTAATAAAGAATCTACTTAGTTAATGGTTGTATTTTGAGCTATATCTTAAGAAATTTGATAAGATTTTGATTCCAAATTTTGAAGAGAGTATATTTTTATGCTAAAAAGCTATACACAAAATTTTATAATATTTGGATTTTGGATTTTGAAATATAAAGAAAATAGTTCTTAGATGTTTACAAACTAAGATTTTAAATATCTGTTAGGATTTTTAAAAAATCAAATGACCAAAAAAAAATCTACAATTGATTTTGCTTGTAGTAAAGCTTAAAGATATAAGCTATTCTTTCCAAACATTTGACAAAAATTAAATGACTAAATCAAGAGTTATTGAATCCAAAAAATCCGAAAGAAATTAATCTTTTGAAGGTGAATAAGGTTTTGAAGGATTTTATTATAATTTGAGTACTTTGTGCAAATAAAAAGGAATTTTGAGAGCCAAGACTTTATAGAGGTGAAAAGATAGATATATAAAGCTATAAAAATATTTTTGATATAAAAATAAAATTTTAAAAAAAGATTACAGATTTATTTATTTATTTTTTTAATTATTAAGAATCTAACTTATAAAAAATTAATTAGTTATGATTTGATATAAAAAAGGATATTAAAGATTTTTTTAAATATCATAGAAAAACCTTATATATAATCTTATTTAAATATAAGAGATTTTTAATAATATAATATTTTTTTAATATTATTATATTTATTTATCTTTTTTACTAAAAACAAATTATTTATTAGAGATTAGCCAATAAGTTAAAGAAAATTTCTATTCAACTAGGTATTTAATATATTTTTAAATTAAAAATCATGTCACATGATATCATGAGCTTCATTAATTTCAAATTGGCCTCCAAAGGTGTTCTAATGAATTTACACTCTTCAATATTGAATTGTTTCAATACCTCTTTAATGTACTTACTTTGGCTCATTATAATGGTCTTATTACCACAATATTTTACAAATTCTACTCTTAAAGAATAATGAAGCTCTATCAAATCACTCATCTCATATTCTTTTTTCAACTTTGCTTTTAATTAATCCATCATTTAAGGTATTAATTAATATAATCAAATTATTAATATAGAAGATGATAATCAATAAAAATTCTTTTAATCGCATCACAAATATAAGATGATATGCTTCACTCCTTACAAATCTCTCATTTACAAAAAATATGTCAATAAATTGGTACCATGCCTTTGATAATTGTTTGAGGCCATATAAGGATTTCTTCAACTTATAAACAAGGTATTGTTAACCTTTTTGAACAAATTCTTAAAGTTGATTCTTATAAAAGTCTTCTTCCAACTCTCTATTTAAGAAAGCTATCTTTACATTTATTTGATGTATTTCTAAATCCATTGCTATCTTAATTCCCACAATGATTTTAATAGTAGTAAATATAGCCACAAGAATATATGTCTCATTAAAATCAATACTAACAACTTGTAAGTAGCCTTTGGCAATCAATCTTGCTTTATATTTTACAATATTATCCATTGTATCTTGATTTTAAATATCCACTTATAACTGATTAAAGATTGATTAGGTAGAAGTTGAATCAATTTTCATATTCCATTATCTATGAGTGATTGATATTCTTCTTCCATGGCCTTTTTCCACTTCATAGTATCTGTGGACTTCATTGCATTAGACAAACTTAATGCATTAGAGAAACTCAATGCATTAGCAATAAGCGCAACATTGGTATTTTTTTCACTTACTTGAGAAAAAATGTGGTTCTTTCTTTAAAAGGATATTTCTTTTCATTTGAAGAAGATTCACCTTATTGCACTCCATGATTTCTTTCAAGTTTTTTTTTTTCTTAAAGCTTGTCTTTTTTCACTCAAAGATTGGTACTCTTCATTAAAATCCTCTCCAGTATTTTTATTTCTTTTATTATTAGTCTTAAAAATTGTAGAGCTTTCCATGGCTGCTATGTCTAAATGGATAGTTGATTTGAATTGCATTGAGCACATAACTTTATATAAATATTCATTTGATGCTCATGAAGAGATTCTAACAATAAAAATTTGATTGAAAAATAATAGCATGGTTGAAGCTATTGAAATGGGCTCTATTGTAGTAGAAATTATTATAAAAGGTAAAATGAAGGAATAAGATATTTTATTATATTTATTGATAATTTTTCAAAGAGGGTGTGGATTTTCATTTTTAAAGTCAAAAGTGAATGTTTCTTAAGCTTTGAAGAGTTTAAGGCACTTGTGAAAAAAGAATGTGAGTGCAAAATTAAGGTATTGTATATGCACAATAGAAGTGAGTACTTGTCAAAGCATTTTTATGATTTCTTGAAGATTCAAAATATTATAAGATAAACCTCCACTCTTTATATTTCATAATAAAATGAAATTATTGAAAGAATAAATCAAATTATTGTAAAGATGGTAAGGAGTATGTTTCATACTCAACACCTTGGATATGAATTTTAGATGAAAATCATGGTGAATGTAGTGTATATAAAGAATAGATGTCCTACAAGTGCATTGACATCCATGACTCCGCAAGAAGCTTGGAGTGAGAAGAAACCTTATGTTTTACACATTAAGACTTTTAAATTCATTACTTATATAAAGATACTAATGGCAAAGAAAGCTCTACAATTAGTTGTTTTAGAATTAGAAAGTATATTTTACATATCAAAATTACAATTATAAAGTAAAGATGTATTTAGAAGATATTAAATAAAGAAAAATAATATTAATAAAAATAAAATAAAATCTTAGTAAGTCTTGGAGGTAATTATCTTAATTGATTTAGTATTTTTTTTAATTGTAACAATTAGTATTTAATTATTGAAACCAATGTATACATTGGCCATATATTTCTATGAACTACTTATTAAAAATATATAAATATTATTTAGTAGATAGAAGAAGCATGAAAAATAAATCTCATGTCTTTTTAGTTATTTATATAAAAAATAGGATTTTTAGTTGATTTAAATTGATTTTATTACTATAAAAAATCACCAAGATAGAAAAAAATAGTTTTAAATTGATATTATTATTTTAAAAATATTATTTAATTTATTTAGAATTTATTTAGAATTTATTTAGAATTTATTTAGAATTTTTTAGGAATTTTTAAAATAATTTTGAAGATTGATAAAAATGAGTTTTACCACCTTGGGAGCTATTATGAAAAAATGGAGCAAGATTTGAAGGCCATATAAGGTTCCTAAGCTAATTGGGTATTTTTAAATATTATAACGAAGTGTAGGAAGGGAGGTGTATAAGTCCCATATGGATTGAGGTACCTTGGATTTAGATAAGAGGATAAGACAAAGGCCTCATGGCCTCTCTAAGACATCTTTATGTATTATTTTTGAGCCTTAGTGAGGTTTGAATTCATGATCTTTTAAGTAAGCTATCCTTGAGATAAAAATTTCTCACTTAAATTTTTTTATATTATTTATCTTCTATCTTTAAACCATCATAACTTATTCATAGTGACTTAAATTTATATGTTTTTTATATCATTAGAAAGATAAAAAAATTATCTATTCAAAAATATAACTTTAATTTTTAATTTTTAATTTTTATTAGATAAAAATATAATAAACCAACTAAGACCTAATTTTACATTGTATACTTATTTGTTACTATTTATTTCACTTATTTTATATTTTTTCTTTTTTTTATTCTTACTATTTGCTTGTTTTATTTTATACCATTTATTATAAACAATTCTTAAGTGAGGCCATCTTATAATTTGGATTAAACGGTAAAATTTACCTTTATACTTATTATTAAGAACTTCCTCCTTACTTACAGAATGTTGAAATTCTTCTTGCTCTTATAAAAATCAAAAAAAATCTTTCATACTTCTGCTTGTCCACTATAAAAAATAATATGAGAAAAATTGGCTTCATCCAAATTAATAGCAATCATACCAAAAGCCTTCTTTTCATATTGTTTGAAGACCTTTATTTTCTTCATATTAATATTTGTGCTTGGAGGGTCTTTACTTTTATCTACAATATTCCAAAGATCTAAAGAAGCCAATAAAAGCTCTATATTTTTTATTTAATGGTAAATGTTTTTCTTTTAAACATCTTAATGACCTTCAAACTCTCACTTTTATATGAAGCCATATTTAAAAAAGAAATGTATGAAAAAAAAAATTTAAAAAGAATTTTAAAGCTCTTAAAATCTATAAAAAGATATTATTAATTTTAAATTCTAAAATATTATCTTTATAAATAAACAAATATCTTTTACTCTCAAAATACCTTCAATTTTATTTTTAAAACTTCTTACAAGTCTTATAAATTATATAAATATCTCTTGTTAAACTTGCCAATCTTAGATTACTTTTATGCTTACAAAATCACTTCTTAGCACCACAAAAAAAAAAAAAATCTTAAGCTTGTTTAATACATAAAATCACAAAGTTAGTCTACTAAACATCTAATTGTCAAAGACACAAGAATATAGAACAAGAATCTTGAACTAGGACAAGGTTTTCAGAAGAAAATCAATAAGAACTTGAATTAAATAAATGAGTATACGAACAACACCAAAAAAGGTGAGTTAGAACTTCAAGAGATGCGTTGTCAAGACTGAAGAACTCTTCAGCCTTGACCCCTATATATACTCCTATCTAGGATGCATCTTGAGCAGCTACCATCAAACTAAGAAGCTTCTCAAGAAACTTCCACCAATTGAAAAGCTTCTTTAGCTCTTTCTACTATCTAGGAAGCTTCTTGAGTTCTTTCCACTAATTAGAAAACTTTTCAACCGACTTTCATCAAATAGGAAGCTTCTCAACCGACTTTCATTAACTAGGAAGCTTCTCAACCGACTTTCACTAATTCGAGAAGTTTCTAAAATGTTCTAAAAGGTTCAGTGAATATCCGAAGTGTATGTCCCTAATATCACCTCCTTCTCTAGTGATGAGTTCCTAGAGGAGCTCAATCTTATTACATATATAAGAAATCAAGAATATGTTGTATTAGTAAGACTATATATTCTATTCTTCATTCTTGGCCAATAGGTTCTACTGGTCCTCAAAGAAAATACCTATGGTCTTAAGCTAGTACCTCAATTGCTAAAATATCCCATCCAATGATTTGATCTTTATTACGGCCTTCAAAATATCCTCCAAATAAGATCTCAAGGCTAAAAAGGTTCACTTTTCCAAGTTCAAGCAATATCACTAAAGCTTGAGTATTGGAATCGAGACTCGTATAGTTGGATCTTGCTCCTAATGGCTCCAATCAAGGTCGTATTTGGCGCTAAAATGTATTGTCCTGAGTTTGTTCAATTGAAGATTGTGAAAACTACACTAATTCATTTGAAGCTTGTGTGGCAAACAAATCTCTTGAATCTTCTTTTTTTGATGCTTGGAGGTTTGACATGGTGACTAACTTGCTTTTTTTGCTCTATTCTAGATGACTGTATCTTGATGAAGGCTTTAGTTTAACTCTCCTCCTTTTTATGAATATTCTTTGAAATCAATCTTCAATAAGAAGTTATCATTGAATACGTTTGAATTTGTGGAAATAGAGTCAATGAAATTCTTATACCTTTTGAGGTGCATTGGCGAGATTTGTGGCTGATTTCCATGTATGCTCATTCATGTCATAGCCCCATCAATGAACAAGATATTCTAATTTATCCCACCTTCACCGTGAATCAAATATCTTTTCTACCTCGTATTATTCATGATCTTCAATTTCAATATTAGGTAGTGATTGTTGTATTCTTTGTAGAATATGCAACTCTCTATAAGGTTTTAATAGAAAGATATAAAAAAATAGATGTATTTTCATAGCAAATACCAAGTGATATGCCACCAAATTGATTAGTTTCTGGATAGAAAATGGTTCCAACCTTTGATAGTCCAACTTATTGCATAGCCACTTGATCTTGATATTCCATCAATGAAACCACACTTTATCTCCAATATAAAAAGCAGATAATTGATTCCTAAATTTATCTACAGATGTCTTGTAAGTATCTTGAGTTGCTTGTAATTGAAGCTTCAAGATTGTTTGATACTGTAAAAGTTGTTTTGCAAATCCTTCAGCCATTGGATTGTTATTCTTTGGCGTACTCTACAGATCAAGCTTTGGATAATATCCATAGTTGGAATAAAATAGTATTTGCTGAGTTGAAGTATGAAGAATATTATTATATATAAATTTTACTAATTATAGATACGAGATTCAATCATCTTATTGATATTTAATGCTGCATGGTAAATACTATTCCAAAAATTAATTAATTTGTTTTGTTTGGCGATCAGTTTGAAGATGGAAAGCCAAAGAAAATTTAATATCTACCTTTAATATTTCAAAAAGACAATTCTAAAACTTAGATATGAATTGAGATTATCAATCGGATATAATATCATCTAATAGGCCATGATATCGATATATATTGTCAAGAATAAGCCTTGCGGTTTCTTCACTAGACTCAGTTTTTTTGCAAGGGATGAAATGAGCCATTTTTGTGAGCCGATCAACCATTACAAAGATATTGTCTAATGAATTGGATGGCAATAGATTCGTTGTCATGAAGCAAATACATCCATATATAGAAACCTTGCTTAACTTTCTTTTCTTTAAAATTTTATTAAGTTCTTTCTTTCTTCTTACCAATCTAAGTTTTTATATAGTTTTGAAAAAAAATTCTCACTTTCTTTCTTTTTTTTTGGCTAAAATTTTATTTTATCTTTAATCTTAATTTTAATTTTGATTTAGCCTTGAAAACTTCTTTTATTTCTTTTACCTTTTTTCTAATCTTAGGTTTTAGTAGATTCAAGATTATATTTGTAGATATAAGGAGTTTTGACTTTGAGGTTGGATTTAGGATTTTATTAAGGATAAATGGAGGTTTGGATGTCAATAGTCAGTTGCCATTAATAGTACTAACTTGGAGGATTAGATTTGGTATTTTTATAACTTTAAATTATTAGTTGTTGACTTGGACTTTAAAGACCTTGGCTACGACTTCTTTGACGAGCTTGGAAGAAAAGAGGACGGGGATTTTTGATAAATCCAGGGAGGTATTCAAAGAGATCTTCTTCTTGGCATGAGTTTAGGTAGTAGAAATACATGATTTGGAGCTTAGATGAGAGAGACATGCTTGTTTGAACTTAGGCTACTAATATGACACCTACTATCACTTTTCTGGATATATTAGGAGTTTTAAGATACTAGCAAGAAATCAAGAAGTTGGATTAGAAACTAAACTTCAAGCTAAACATTTTACATCCAAGAATAGATAGAAATAAATCTAGAATGAGTGAGATATGGCTAATTAAAACCAGCAAACTAAATTGGGATTTTGAAGAAGTTAGATAAATAGAAGGGTTTGCTTTAAGCTAGAACTTGAGTTTTAAGATGAATTTGAAGCTCATTTTTTGTGTACATATCACTTTTATTATAGAGATTCTATGTCTAAAATCTCATATCAATTGAGACTTTGATTAGAGAGTAATAGCAAATTTTGTTCTTAGGTGTCTAGGGTTTTGACTTTTAAAAGTACCTGATAAGGATTTGGTGATACCAGTCAATTGACAATGAATTTAGAGTGGAAATTTTGTGTGATAATGATCAAAGTTGTAAGTTTTATGCTTCCAAATTTTGAACTTATTTGAATGGCTAGATCTCAAATTTTGAATTTTTAAGTTTCTAGTTGGAATTTGACTTTTAAAAGTACTTGCCAAGGATTTGGTGATATCTAACAATCGGTAATGAACTCATAGCTCAAAAATTATGTGACAAAGATCAAAGGTATGAATTATGTTTTTTCAAATTTTGAGCTTATTTTAATAGCTAGATCTCAAATTATGAATTTTCAAGTTTATGATTTGGTTCTTACTTATAAAATTACTTGCTAATATTTTAATGATATCTGGTGATCGATAATGAATTTAGAGTTGAGAATTTTTGTAAACATGACTAAAGAAGTAAATTCTATGCTTTCAAAGTTTGAACTTATTTAAATAGCTAGATTTTGATTTATAAATTTTCAAGCTTTTAATTTGTTGATTTATTACACACATGGTTTTGTGACTATAAAAGAGAAATTTAAGAAAGTTTGTACATATTGGATCCAACTTGATTGTAAAGAGGGACCTTGCATCTACCTAAAGAAGACTTTTGCCACAACACCATGATAAAATCCATTGAGATAGAGGATCATGCCTATCTTGGAATAGGCAAGGATTATAAGAGTCTATAAGAGCAATGTCAAGGATTTTTGGACCTTGAATAGATGTTATAAGAGAGCACAAAGTCCTTCACGACCTTCTATATTTGAGGCCACCAAAAATCTTAAGAAATAAGTTCCAAGGTCTTATTAATTCCAAAGTAACTCATAGTTAGAAAGTCATGGTGAGATAGAAGAACGTACAATCATATTGGCCCTTTTAGAATAAATAAACATTCTTCAAAGTATAGAAGGTCTTATACAAATTTAAACTTATGAACATTTTCTCTCATGCGATGCTTGACATCAAGGGCCAAAACATCATTAGTGGTTGCAGCATGCACCTCATTGAAGAAACTAGGATCAATAGGCGCTGATGTAATGATGGCATAGAAACAAAATTGCTCCTATTTCAACAAGGTTGTATATTGTTGATCAAATGCTGCCTTTTCTATCTTTTATCAAAGACACGAACTAGAGCAGATGCATAAGTTAGTAAAAACTATGTCAAAGAAAAATAACAAGATAGAAATAAAGAAGTATATTTATTCAAGAAAAAATTGGAATGGCTATTGCCAAAGACTAGAAAATACATGAGACTCTTAAACTAGACTAGAACCAAGAAAGGAGTTGACAAGATTGAAGAAGGCTTCACTCTTGTCTCTATTTATATTATCTATCTAAGAGCTACGTGGTGATATTATATAGGACCTCTTACATGTGTCTAATTTGTAAGATATGTGTCAAACTTGCAAGATAAGTTTTTCACATGTGTGCCATGTACTTTGCTTGTTCCATAAGCCACCAACATGTGCGACACATAGCTAGCTTGTTCCACAAGCTACCAATATGTGTGACATGTGGCTAGCTTGTTAATTAAGTTTCTAACCTACCAATCACCTATAGACATATATAAAGATGATTTTGCATCTATGAAGCTTCTAGAAAGCTTCTCTATAAGGTATTATCAAATTAACTTATTTTACCTACTTCTATTAACTAAATAATAATTGGAATAAATCTTATGTCCATGACATTATCCCCCCTTTTAGAAACAAGTTCCATAAGGAGCGGTGATTACATGTTGAGGAAGTCTAGGATACATCAAATTATGCTTGCCACATACTCTGATCTTTGTTCCCTTTGAAGGTAGTTCATAGGTCTTTTCAGCCTTTGATAGTGTCTTATACCAGGGTGAGAGGACTACCCTATTATTTGATCATTGTTGAGGCCTTCATAACTTCCTTCAAAGAAAACATTTGAAACACCATCAAGAGTAATTCATACCTCTAAAAGTATCACCAAACATCGAGAGTCTCTTCCAAGGCCGTGATACCAAAAACATTGTATTTTGCCATCAATCCGAGGAAGAACATGTTGTTCTTGAGGGTCTTTATCTCTATTCCATCATCTTGAAGGTTGTGATAGTAGTAATGTCTTATCTGGTAAATCAATAAACGATGGTTCTTGAGCTGAATTCATCAGTTGTTGATCCTATATTTCTTTAGCACAAACAAATCAAATAAATTAACAAATAATGATACAAGGTAGGATGAAATCTCTATAAAACCTACTTTGCTTTATAACAAAGATTTTCTTCATTTTTTTATCTTGGTTTTAACAAATATCATCAATAAAATATATGGACTTTTATTGATGCATTTGCTAGATTCTTAGATGGCTCCCATGTGCATTCATTAATATTATATCTGCTGTCGTGTTGTGGTTTGGCTACTATGTGAAAAAATTGTACATGTATATTTAATGTATAATTTATTACATAGCTAAATGAGAGCCATATTAGTGGATTTTTATTGGTTGTAGGATGTGGTTAGGTTGCTAGTTTAGAAAGGATTTATTAAAAAGATTATTATTAAGATTTATACAACCTTATTTTCTTTTAATTGTGACTTTTGAAGTTAATTTTATATTGATAGTAACTTGTATATATCTTAAGTCGCCTATGTTAGACATTGGTGATCCTTAAGATCTTATTTACTTCTTTTATTTGGTGCTTAAAGCACCAAGTATGTAAATCTTATAAGAAGAAAGGTTAGAAAAGGGTTTTTAGTATAAAAAGGGTAGTTTGGCCATCCATGTGGATGAATAGAGGTAGATGATAGAAATCTCTATTCTAATTGGCCAAAAATCATGCCCAATGGGCTTCAAGGAGGCTGTCCGAGGGTTTATTAGGAATTAGGGTTTGTTTTTGGATGGGAGTCAAACATTAGAGGCAAGGATCATAAGGTTTAGGTTTTTGGATCTGGTTTAGGTGCAAATTTTGTGTGATTTTCACTTTTTATGAAGAAGTTATAGGCGCCCAAAGTTAAGGTGTTGATTTTGGACCTACTGTCACTCTTTTGGGTATAACTCGCGCATACAGAGAGCAATTGAGGATCGGTGACTGGGGTTGGAGAGAGTACTTTCACGGCTATACTTTTTACATACAGCTTGATAAAACCCAAGCTAGAGTGAAGGAGATATTGGGAGTTGAAGTCAGTACTTACAACCTTAAGGGCAGTAAGTGATCCACTTACATAGTGGTTACATTTTGAGCTATATCTAATGAAATTTGATAGATTTTTGGCTCAAAATTTTCAGGAGTGTATATGCTTATGTCACAAGACTATGTACAAAATTTTTGTAGCATTAGGATTTTGGATTTGTGAGATATAAGGAAAATAGTGCTCAGGTGTCTCTGAGCTAGGGTTTCAAGCACCTACTAGGGGTTTTGAGATATCAGACGATCGGAAACAAATTGATGGTTGATTCTTTCTTGTGATGAAACTTAAGAAGATTATCTATACTTTGAATTAAATTTTATAGAAACAAAATGGTTGGATCAAGAGTTATTGGACTCCAAAGTTTAGCAAGAAATAAGTCCTTGCGGGTGAATAAAATTTTGAAGGGTTTTTGTGGAAATTTGTACCTTTTTTGTACAAACTTACTTGAATACAAGAAAGTTTACATATATAACTTCTCTTTTGTGAGATTTTTATATTATTTTTCATTTTTATTGAGGACAAATGACGTGTTGGATTTTGCCATCAAAGTTCAAATAAACTCTCCACAGCCAGGTACTCAGTGTATTCCCAGATAGAAGGCCACGTCATACGACACCGCGCCAATGCACAAGATATTCTAGCCGATTTTGGCGCCGCCTTGAATCTAAAATCTCTTCGATCTCAAATTCTCTATTGTTATCTATTTCTATAGGAGGAGGTGGCATTTGTCTTCTTCCTTATATATCCATTATCTTGTATGGCTCAAGTAGTAGCACATAGAATACAAAATGGATCTTTATAGATTTTGGTAGACATAATCAATAAGCAATTGGATTGATTTGTTCACAAATCAAAAAAGGTCTAAACCTATGATAATTCAGCTTGTTGCAAGGACAGATAATCTTAGTATTATGACAAAGTAACCATACCTTATCGCCCACGTGGAATTGAAGTTGTTCTTTGTAATAGACATTTGTATTGATTTTTTGATGTTCTTGAGTTTTCTTTAATTGTGCCTTCATTGTTGCATGTAGCTCTAGCAACTAATTTGCCAAATCTTCCACTGTAAGATTATCAGTTTTTGAACAGCCAAAAGTATCAAGTCGTGGATGATAACCATAATTTGCAAAGAATGGAGTTTGTTGAGTAGAAAAATGTATCGAATTATTATAAGCAAATTTTGCCAATGGCAAAAGAATTGTCCAATCATCTTGATGATAATTGATGGTACATCTGAAATATTGCTCTAAAACTTCATTTACTTGTTCCATTTTTCCATCAGTTTGAGGATGGAAAGTTGAGGATAATTTTATATATACCTTCAATATTTTAAAAAGAATCTTCTAAAACCTTGATATAAATTGTATTCCTATGTCTAATATAATATCCCTTGGTAATCCATGATAGCGATAAATATTATTAAAGAAGAGTTTAGCTATTTCTTCACTTGTAATAGATTTTGTACATGGTACAAAATATGCTATCTTGGTAAAATGATCTACAATCATGAATATAGAGTTATATGAACTTGACTTTAGAAGATCCATTATAAAATCCATAGAAACAAAGGACCAAGGTTGTTCTAGTACAAGTAATAATTGAAGAAGTCTGTAAGATCAGTGATGAGGAATTTTTGATCTTGAACAAATATCACACAACTGTATAAACTCTTTAATAGCCTTTTATATCTGAGGCCACCAAAATTCTTTTGATATTAACTCCAAAGTCTTATTATATCCAAAATAACTTACTATAGGGAGGTTGTGACAAGCTTCTAGAGCTCGTAGTCGTGTTGTACCTTTTAGAATATATAGACATCCTTCAAAGTAGAATAGATCATTCTTGAATTTAAACTTAGAAGTATCATGAAACTTAGACAAATTATTCTTAATTTCATGAACAAGAGGATCTGAAGGCATACTTGACTAGATTTGTTTGACAAAAGTTGAATCAACAATTAATGTTGATTTCATTGCTCATACATGAAATTGCTTCGGCTTCAAGAGGATTGTTCTTTGTTGATTAAAAGATGAATCTCTTTTTTTTGATACAAGATAAGAACGTCTAGAAAGGGCATCAAATAGACCTTGTTATTTTTTTAGCCGATAGGTGATAATAAACTCGAATCTTGACAAAGATATGCTCCAACAAGCCTAGCGACAATTCAACATGCAAGCAAATATAAAATATTCAAGGTTCTTGTGATCCGTATACATGATGATTGGACTAGAAGCGCCTTCCAAATAGTGATGCCATTCTTGAAAAGAATCCATAATTGCAAGAAGTTCTTTATTATAGATTTCATAATTGATCTCTACTGCTGAAAATTTCTTGAAATAGAAAGCTACTAGGTGGAATTTGTCATTTTTTTCCATTTGTGACAACATTGCCCCCAAAGCAAAATTTGAGGCGTTTGTTTTTATAAAAAATGCCTTAAAGAAGTCCATGCAATATAAGATTGGTGCAAAAGTAAAAACTATCTTCAAAGTTTCAAACGATATTTTTGCTTCTTTATTCCACTCGAGTTTGTCCTTACAAGTTAAGCGTGTAAGTGGAGCTGCAACTTGAGAAAAGTTCTTGATGAAGATTTGATAATAATTGGTAAATCCCAAAAATCATTACACATTTCTTATTGTTTTTGGAATCTTCCAATTTATGATTGTCTGGACTTTCTTAGGATCTATTTTGAGACCATCATTCAAAATGATGTATCTTAAGAAGTCAACTTGAGTAGTATAAAATATATACTTTTCCATCTTGATATATGACCTTGTATTTCTAAGTTTTTGTAACACACAATGAATATAAAATTCGTGTTCTTCTATATTCTTAGAATAGATTAAAATATCATCTAAATATCAAACAACAAAGTCATTAAGAAAATCATGAAAAACATCATTCATAAAATGTTGAAAAACAGCTGGTGCATTTATAAGTCCAAAAGGCATGACATTATATTTGAAATATCCATATCTTGTTTGAAATGTAGTCTTCCATTCATCACTTTTTATAATGTGTACTAGATTGTATGCTCCTCTTAAATCTATTTTTGTACAGATCTTGGCTTGACTCAATTGATCAAGAAATTCAGATATCAAATATAGAGGATACCTATTCTTCATGGTAATCTTGTTGAATCCTTGATAATCTACACACATCCATAGTGATCTATCTTTCTTTTTTACAATTAAGATAGGAGCTTCTGTTGGAGATTTTGAATGACATATAAAATTTTTGGTTAGGTTCTTATTAATGTATTTTTTGAGTTCAGGCAATTCATTCTGGGATAGACTGTAAATTGGTCTGAATGGAGGCTGAGTTCCCTCTTTGAGATCAATTGAGCAATCATATGGATGATGCTCCAGAAGAATGTTTACATTTTTCTTCTCAAAAATATCTTGATAATCTTGATATTATCTTGGAATGCCACTTGAAGTCCTTCCATAATCAGATATGGATATAGCATAAATAGCAAAAGATGATCTTTCTTTTGTTTCATTCATAAAAACTTTTGCGCCTATAAATACGGATTTTACTATACTAAGCTTATGGTTTGTTATTTGATTTATAGAACTCTTATTAATGCTTTGAAAAAATTCAAGTCTATAAAAATTTCAATCTATTTGAGGATTATACTTTTCTAGCCATGATAAATCTAAAATACTAGATTAGAAGGAGATTTAATTATATTAAAGATTACACAATTATTATGACCATCTATTGTTACATTTATAGAAAGGATTTTATGAGTAATATTTCTAAAAGATAACTGGTGACCATTTATTACTTCTACATGTATGGATTTAGTTTTTTGTATTGAAGATATTCTAAAAAAATTTACAAATTCTTTATCTAAAAAATACGCTGAGGCTCTTGAATCTAGTAAAATAAAGGCTTTGTGATTTTTAGGTCCCATATAGACATTTGTTATAAAACAAGGAGAGGATTCTGAGGAGATGATAGGACCTTTACTAGAAGTTGCACAAGATTCCAATTGCACGGTCTCTATTGTAGGTAGACAAATTCCTTTTTCGATATATTGTCTTCTTTGACAGCCATATTTCTCATCTTATAGTTGCGTCATTTCTTTGGATAATGCTGAGCAGTGTGCTTAGATTCTCTACAATATAAACACAATCTTTCTTGACTATGATGAATCTTTTCTTGTTCAATAAGAAATTTAAAATGTATCACGTTGATTTGCATATCTTCTACTTCTGAATGTATGTATTGAGAAGACGTTGATATTGCCATTGTATTGTAGTAATGATGGAGGTCCCTTGTGCGGCTCTCCAATCAAAATTCAAAAAACTGATTGTCACATTTCATAGCAAAATCAATTGCTTGACTCAATATTTGAGGATCAAGTAAGTTGAGCATCAATTTCTTTACTTCATATTATAATCCATAGAAAAATTGGCTAATAAATGCAATATTATCCCACTTGGTGTCAATCGATAATTGTCAAAATTGTGAAGCATATGATATCACTAATCGATTGCCTTCTCACAAGATATGGATCTTGTTGGTTGTGACATGAATTACATCATCTTTTCCATACATAGATCAAAATTCCATTAAAAATGCCTCTAATTTATCCAATATTTGATCATATTTTTCAAGAAAGGACAAAAACCATGATAAAGCAGAATCTGATAGTAGTATTCTAATAAACTTAATTTGTGACCCCTAGATTGGATAACTTTGGAGTTGAAGTTCAATCACCAATTATACTTGATTGATGAATCCTGGAAACTTAGATCTAGTGCCATCAAACTTCTCCAACAAACTAATTTTTGGTTCTTTGATGCTTGAATGGTGTTCAATTGTAGGTGAAGTGGTATGCCTTGAAGCAGCTCAAATCATCTCTATATCATCACTTCCTGCTAATCTTATTGTTCCTTTTGGTGGTGCATTGAGTTGATACATTGTAAGCATTAATTCTCTCATTTGCTCTTGCATTTGTGCCATTGCTCTCTTCATTTCAGTAAGCTCTGCCATGATACCACAATAGAAAAAGAAAAAAATGTCTATTCTCACTACGAAATAAAATATTCAAGAACAAATGAAAAAATTCTAAGAATAATATCAATTTAGAATTGAATAATCTATAACATCTAATATGCTTATGTCTTATCAAGAGAAACGGATAATCCATTCTTAATCAAGAAGAGACAAAGCTCTGATATTGTAACTTCACTCTTGTCAATCTATCAAAGACATAAACTAAAACAGATGCATAAGCTAGTAAAAACTATGTCAAAAGAAAATAACAAGATAGAAATAAAGAAGTATGTATATTCAAGAAGAAATTGGAATGGCTATTGCCAAAGACTAGAAAATACATGAGACTCTTAAACTAGACTAAAAGCAAGAAAGGAATTGA
Source organism: Physcomitrellopsis africana (assembly GCA_036785485.1). Classification (NCBI taxonomy): domain Eukaryota; kingdom Viridiplantae; phylum Streptophyta; class Bryopsida; order Funariales; family Funariaceae; genus Physcomitrellopsis; species Physcomitrellopsis africana. Next base: position 246,537 of record JAWRVF010000367.1, on the reverse strand, counting down.
CAAGAGTGAAGAAGGCTTCATTCTTATTTCTATTTATATTATCTATCTAAGAGCTACTTGGTAGTATTCTATAGGACGTCCTATACGTGTCTAATTTACAAGAAACGTGTCAAACTTGCAAGACAAGTTTTCCACATGTGCGCCACATACTCGGCTTGTTCCATAAGCTACTAATATGTGCAATATATGGTTAGCTTGTTCCACAAATTACAAATATGTGTGACACGTGGCTAACTTATTGACCAAGTTTCTAAGCTATTATTCACCTATAGACATATATAAAGGTGATTCGGCATCTATGAAGCTTTTAAGAAGCTTCTTTCTAAGATATTATCAAATTAATTTATTTTATCTACTTCTATTAATCTATATTTACTAGATAATTATTAGAATAAATCTTATGTTTGTGACACCTTTGGTGTAAGATATGATCTCTTTGATAGAGCATCAGATAATCCTTGTTGTTTCTTTGGGTGATAGGTGATAACAAAATTAAATCGAGATAGTGACATGTTCCATCGAGCTTGGGGACGATTGAGAATCCGAGCTGATATAAAATATTTTAAGTTCTTATGATCTGTATATTCAGTTATAGGATTTATTGCGCTTACAAGAAAATGACGCCATTCTTTAAAAGAATTCACAATAGCAAGAAGCTCCTTATCATGGATTTTATAATTGATTTTAATATCAAAAAACTTTTGAGAATAGAATGCAATAGGATGGAGTTTGTTATCTGTATCCATTTGTGAAAGTACAACCCCTAGTGCAAAATTTGAAGTATTAGTCTCCAAGTAGAATACCTTTGTAAAGTCTACATATACAAATATTGGGGCTATAGTAAATGCCATCTTGAGATCTTGGAATGCCTTCTATACTTGAGGCCTCCATTTTAACTTGTTCTTACATGTCAATCGCATAAGGAGGGCGACAACTTGAGAGTAATTTTTTATGAAGATTTGATAGAAGTTAGTAAATGTAAGAAAACATTGTACATCTCTCACAGTCTTTGGAATAGCCCATTGTATAACGGCCTTTATCTTCTTAGGATCCATTGTCAAATCTTTAATAGATACAATATATTCCAAAAATTCCATCTAATATTTATGAAATACATATTTCTTTGGTTTGGCATACAAACCTATATCTCTCAGCTTTTGTAATACCAACTTAACATGCTCCTCGGATTCTTCCAGATTTTTTGAATAGATCAAGATGTCATCAAGATGGATTACTATAAACTTATCTAAATATTCTCAAAATATGTCATTCATTAAATATTGAAAGATAGCGAGTACATGACATTATATTCAAAATGTCCATATCTTGTCTGAAATGCAGTCTTTCATTTATCTCTCCTTGATTTGTGTTAGGTTGTATGCTCCATGAAGATCTATCTTAATATAGATCTTAGCTTGGCCAAGTTGTTCCAAAAGTCTTAAGATTAACAGTAGTGGATAATAATTTTTTATCGTTATTTTATTTAATTTCCAATAATCAATGCACATATGCAAGGAACCATCTTTTTTTTTCACAAAATGTATAGGTGTACCTGCTAGAGACTTTGAATGCCTGATGAAGTTCTTTGTAAGATTTTCATTAATATAATCTTTTAATATTGAAAGCTCATTTTGAAAAAGATTATAGATTGGGCCAAAAGGTGGTTGCATTCTTTTTTGAAGATTTATAACTCAATCATATGGTCAGTGCTCCGGCAATATATCAACATTTTTTTTCTGAAAATCATCTTAAAATTTGTTATATTTCTCTAGAATACTTGTCGATGAAGTCATATCTATTTTAATTGGAGTCGCATAAATAATAAATGATGTATCTTCTTTGGCCAATTTTATGAAAGTCCTTGCTTTAATAAATAAAGGCTTATTATTTCAGGGCCTTTTGCGTATTTTTTTTTTTATAGGGATCTCTATCAAAAATGTTATTCTTTGCGACCTCTAATCTATAAATGGATTATATTTTTTCAACCAAGATAATCCAAAAATAATAAGATTTGAAAGAATCTTGATAATGTTGAATACAATCTGACTTCTATGATCTTTGAATGACACTTCTATAGGTGTAGTTTCATAGATGATATTACCAGAGGATAAAGGTTGTCTATCTATTACCTCTATATGAATAGGTTTAGATTTTTGTATTAGAAGAATTTTGTGAAGCTTATTGAATGCCTCATCTATAAAAAAAAGCGGACACCCTTGAATCTAATAAAGTGATTGTCTAAAGCTTTTGAGGGCCAAAATATAAAAAGATTATAAAATAATAAGCAGGTTGAGCAGAAAGAGAGAAACTTGAATAGTTTTTTAATATTGGATTGTCCAGCTGCACGGTCCCTATTGTGGCTGAACATTGTTGCTTTCTTGAACAATTGCACTTCTGATTTTGATAATGTGTCGATTTTTTTTTTTTCGGCAATTATCAACCTTGTGGCCTCCCTCACCATAATATAAGCATAGATCTTCTTCTATCCAATGCTTCTTTTTTTATAGACTAAGAGGTTTTGAATCGTACTACATCAAGTTGCATATCTTCTATTTTTGAGTGGAAATTCAAAATGCTTGTTGATGTAATAAGAGAATGTCGGATTGCATATTATCTTGTTGAAGCCCATAAACGCTGATCTTGTCGACATTGAAATAATCAATTATCATATTTTACGACTTGATTAATGGCTTCATTAAGTGATTATAAGTCTAGGAGTGATAATAAGAGATCTTTTATATCGTCTTTTAATTTGCAATAAAATTGGCTCATTAGAGCTTTTTCATCCCAATTGATATCGCGCTAATTGCCTAAAATCGGATGCATAGACTAATATAGAGCATGCCCCTTGATGTAATGCTTGGATCTTAGCTGTTGTCCAATGAATCTTATCATGTTTTCCAAATGCTTCTTTAAAAATTTTAAAATTACTCAAAATTGGCAATCTTTTTTCAAACAAGGGAGCAAATTATGATAGTGCTTACCCCGTAAGCAAGGTGCCAACTAATCAAACTCGTGATTCTTGTGTTGGATAAATATTCGATTGTAAAACTATTATCAATGAAATTTGATTGACAAATCCTCGAAACTTTAAATGTATAGCATCATATTTCTCCAAAAGACTAACTCGAGGCTCTTTATGTTATTGAACAAGCGGATTTTCTTGGCATAGTATAGGTAGTACTACATCTTCAAGCATAGAAGTTGAGAATGGATGTAATCTAGATTATAGTATTCCAGATGTTGTGTCATTACAAAGTTTTACAACAATTCCTTCAATCTATGCAATCCTAGTAGACAAAGTAGTAAGAATATTTATAATAGCATCTAATTTAGATTCAAAAGATTTGTTCATACTAATATCTTGACCTCTAGCCATTTCAAAAAAAAAAAATCTATAATAAAATAATATCAATTTAAAAGAAGGTAATCCGTAACCTCTAAAATGCTTTAAGATCATCAAAGACAAGAGTGATCCACTCTCTCATAAGAAAGACAAAGCTCCAATATTGATGAAGAAAATATCAGTTTAGAAGAAGATGATCTGCAATCTCTAAAGCATTAGTATACCTTCAAGTAGAGGAATAATTCACTCTCTAACAAGAAAGATTCAACTTTGATATTGAAGATGAGGGTAGTCTTGACAAATTGTAAGGGACACAAGAATATAGAACAAGAATCTTGAACTAAGACAAGGTTTCTAGAAGAAAATCAATAAAAATTTGAATTAAATAGATAAGTATACAAACAACACCAAGAAAGGTGAGTTAGAATTCCAAGAGATGCATTGTGGAGACTGAAGAATTCTTTAGCCTCAACTCTTATATATACTCTTGTATATGATACTTCCTGAGCAACTACCATCAAACTAAGAAGCTTCTCAAGCAACTTCTATCAATTGAGAAGCTTCTTGAGCTCCTTCTACTAACTGAGAAGCTTCTTGAGCTCCTTCTATTAACTAGGAAGCTTCTTGAGCTCCTTCGACTAATTAGAAAGCTTCTCAAGTGACTTTCATTAACTTGAGCAGCTTCTAGAATGTTCTAAAAGGTTTTGTGAATCTCCAAAGTATATGTCCCTAACACTAACTTGGTAAAAAAATATAATACAAGTATTTTAAAAACATCACTTTAAGATATAAAACAAATTCCAAATTTAAGATGCATTTAATAACAAGTAAGAACAATTCAAGATCTACATGTAGATCTAAAGGTAAAAATTAGGAGATTCCAAATTCTCATATCAGCAACAACATGATCTATTCTTCATACATATAAAAACTTCATAGAATTTCAAAACTCATAGATAAATATGGAGAAAGAGGGGCCATTATCTATTAAAAAAAGAGAAGTTAGAAGTTTCAACAATAGCATTAGCAAGAATTATATACAAAGAAAAGTATGAAATAAGATAACTCTCACATCCAATATCTTTTACTTACAAGTAGAGGTTGTTGTCGTAATAAATTTATTTTATTAATTGATTAACAATTTTTAAAAAAATAATTGATTTTAAAAATTATTGATATAATAACAATAAAATTACAATCTTGATATAATAATAATATTAATAATACTTAAATATTATGATATTAAAATATTAAATATATATATTTAAAAAATAAAATAAGAAAAAATTAATTAAGATTATAATTTTTAAGATTTTAAAAATTATTTTAAAATAAAACATATAAATATGGTCAAATATACTAATTGTATAAAACTTCATTGACTTGTATGAACAAATAAAATCATAATATATATTCTTGGTCTAATTTATAATTTTTAGCTAATAATAAAGAATTTAAAAGCATATTAGTATATAAGAATAGTAATAAAATCTAACAAAGAAACAAATTCAAAACCACTTATTAGATACATATGTGAGTTTTTGAAAAAGAATATGAATCTTTGTATATCTGTTTTAATTTTAAAAATATCAAAAAATCTAGATTGGTTATTTTTATATATAAGTAATTATGTTGGATTTTTAGAGCAACTTTAAAAATCATTATTGTCATACTAAAATTATTACAAGGAAATCCTATTACTTTAATTGGATAAAAAAGTAGACAAATAGAGAAATCATTTTTTAATAAATATGACCATCTTAAATACAAAATTAATTCTGAAAACATTACTAATATATTTACATAATTATCTTTCTGTATTTATATAGAAATAATTATTAAAAGTGTCATAAATTTTTAATTGTTACCATATATTTATACATGTAAAGATGAATTTTATTTTAATCTTTTAATACATAAAAAATAAACAAATAAAAATTTAATTAAATTTAATAAAGTTTTTATTGCTTGGAATATATTTTAATTAATTACAAAAATTATAATTTTTATTAAATTAATAAAAGTTATATGGGATATTTTTAAAAAATAAAAAAATAATAGTAATCTGATGTAAGCAACCTGAAACACTTTGATTTATAGATGTTTTTTAGATCAAAATGTGAGTTCATTATTTTAGAATAAATACAAAGAATCATCATTTGTTATCATTTTTAAAGATGACATGTGAATAGATATATTATAAGATAGTTATTCATATAAGTAATAACCATGACAAATACATAATTTATCAAAAAGAAAAAAATAAGAAAAAATAATCTAAACAAAACAAAATCACTTCAAAAGATCAAAATTTCATATTAATATAGGGGTCTTTATACTTAGAAGCCCACCATAAAAGATCATGGTTCAAAAAGCTTACCAAAGTCCTTCTTTTAGTGAAGAAAAGTCTTCTTTTAAAAGACTTGGCCTTTGGACGTAGTATAAAGTAAGAAGAGGCTATGAAATGGATCAAATCATTTCTTTATTTCAAGTCTAAATATGTTAGCTCATGTCTTTATTCATAAATTTATAAGTATAGAAAAGTTGATTTTTTAATGGTTGTTTTAAACAAATTTTAATACAACTTTTAAATAATTCTAAAAACTACCTTTTGAGTTGGGCATGACAAAAAATTTGGAGAACAACATTATTCATTCCATGTAGGAAAAAAGTGCATTCTATCTCATCTTTTCCTTGTGAGACTTTTGGACTAATTTTTTCTAAGTACAAAGCCGATTTAGTGGGACTTTTCAATCAATCAAAGAATTGACTGAAAAGTACACCCTCTCTCCTAAATATACCCCCCCACCCAAGTTGTATACAATAATTCTCTAATCAAACATACAATAATGTTATTTTTTTTTTTAAAGCTCAGACACCAGCGCTGCACAAACCCATGATTGATCATGAAAACAACCCACTTTTGAAAGAAGAACTCCAATCGGTTTTTGCAAGTATAAAACTGAATTAAATCTCTTTACTACTCTTAAAGACTGCCATTAATCAATGTAAACACACTCACCCACACAAACAAGGGGTAGTATGTGAAGTGGACCATGTAGAGGTGAGGAATATCTCTGAAGCCTATACAAGTGTTTGTTTGAGACAACAATCCGGTGATGTTGATGTTGATGATGTTGAGGTGGCTCACTCCATTACTGGGCACTAATGGACGCTGAATGTGGCAATATATTCCATCAAGCAGTGAGAGTGACATTAGGGTTTGAGGGCGCGAGGCTACGGGATCTGCAGCAGCGATGGCGAGACTCTTGTGTGCATGAATGAATGAAGAATCCATTGCGTGGGCCATCGCTGGCTGCGTAAGGCGTGACGCGCGAGCAGCGTCGAGAAAGCCCAATTAGTGTCGGTACTGGTGAGCTAGTGTACTCGTACCGGTGCAGAGCCACTGTTTGCGAGGACGTGGGAGGTTTCCCTTCGTGAAGTGGAAAGATGATCATCGACTTCAGCAATGGTGTCGATCCCACTCTCTGCATCATCGACGATCTGGCACCGCGAACAGCGCAATGTTTTCCGTTTTCTCCACGTGATCGCACGTAGTCTCATTTTGCGTAGGTGCCAGATCAACGAGGTGGTCATGCGGGGTGGATCGCAGTTTTTGCTTCCATGTGGGTCATTAACTGGAGGTCTCGGGTTTGTTGATGATCGCTCGACACTTTGTGCACCCTGCTAGAAGGTTGCGATACCGACATTAGTCATCTGCTATTCTCGAGAGAAAGGCTTGTTTTGTTGGCGGCCGTAAGTGATGAGCATTGCGACTAGGGTTTTGGCGTTGGTGGGCCGCTATGTGTGCTGAACCCCCATAGACGTGTTGTGAGCTGGGCTTTGTGCTAACCCTCGAATCTCTTTACCGGAAACCATTTTTTTCTATTGGGAAGCTGTTGATGTCCTGGCTCTGCTTAAGAGGGAAACATTGATCATCTTGGTATAGAAGTTGGCCGAACCAAGTGTTTACTGTGGATCACGAGGGTTAGAGATCTTCACTACATTTCCATCCGTCAGAATGTTATGACTTTCAACAACTTCGAAATAGTAGATTTCCCTGAGTTCACAGGATGAGAGTACGCTCTCCCAGAGTAAGTGATGGCTATGAGGAGTCGTTTAGTTCATCGCCATCTTTTGCAAACAGAAGTGTTGAGCTGGCGGCATTCGCGCACGACTCCGATGTCAGTGTGTTTTTACCCAAAAGTGTGACCTTATCGCATGTAGAAGAACCTAAGGAGGGTGTTCTAGAAACGCACGAGCATGGCAAACAGACAGTTGACGCAGGGGGAGCGTGGATTTCACAGGCTTGGCGATTTCTCGTCCAACCTTTCACGTGGATATCCATGCTGTGCAGGTAGGGTGTTACCTTTACCATCCACTTATCGTCCTGATGCACTCAGAGCTTGGAGGTGTGCTTGTGTATATTGGCAACTCAGATGCGGCTGATTCTTGGTCGAGGAAAATGTGCTTCTCTACCAGTATTCAGCAGCTTGTAGCTGGTTGTCATGATTTGTGTTGGGCATTTTAACAGGGAGCTGGATGGCACGTTTGTATTTGGAGTCACGGTGGTTTATGGTATAAGCCAGGGCATTGGTTATGCTTTGAGTCGCGTGGTCGTGGATTACTACTGGAGAGACGTTCAGGGACAGGAGCCGTCGACCGTGCAATTCTACCGAGGGATCACGGTTATCCCGTGGGATGTAAAGCCTCTCTACGGTCTCCTCACTGATTTACTCCCATTTTTCGGGTACCACCGCCGGCCTTACTTCATTCTTGCAGGTCCTTACACAGAACCTTAAATCACGGTAATCCACTTTATCTTGGCTTGAGTACAGTTTACAGTTCAGTGGTCTGCAGAGAGTAACCCTCATGTTGAACAGGACACAGTAGCGGCTCCAGACGACGATTTCTTCTCAGCAGTTCACAGAATTTAAGCGATATCGTAGAATGTACATGAAGTTGTACTTTACTTGATTCAGGGCAAATTTGAAAAAAACATCCATTGGAAAGTCGAATGGTTTCTCATCAAGAGGAGACAAAACCATTTGAGCAACTCCTAACCTTTTTTTCTTTTTTCTTTTCTGGATTGGTACCTTTGTCGGCGTGTAGGTCTAATAACGTTGTCAACATACCTATCTTTGGTTCTTGGAGGCAAGTTTCTAGCATCCACAGCGCTGGCAATGTTTGTGGGTGCTTCGGCAGCTGCAGCTATAGCGGATGTGACCATTGATGCGTTGGTTGCTATGAAAAGTCGGGAAAAGCCAGAGCTCGGCACTCACATTCAAAGCCTGTGTGGCTCTTGTTCATCGATCGGAAGCTTATCTGGGTTTCTATTGAGTGGGCTTGCAGTGCACATTTTTGGTTCACAGGTTTGAAATTGAACTGTCTGCTTCTTTTAGATTGCATGTGAGAGGCAATATCAACATGAGGATATGATGTAGACTGTCTCTTGTGTCTGTTTTAATTATTCAATGTTATTTTGTTAATGATAACATTAGCTTCGAAAGCAGTTGCAAACCTACCGTTCTTCCAACACCTTCAATATCTTTGATGGATATTCAATTTTTTCTCTACCTGATGAAGTCGGATGTTTTGGGAAGTGCCCTATGTCACTGATATTAGACCCATGATGACATCTAAGATACTACATGATGGTTTTGTATTGGGAAACTATAAATGTATGGAAATGTGTTGGCAGGAAAGTTCAAGTTTGATCTAGGTGAGGGTCCAGTTTCGCTAAGAAACGGTTAAAGACATTTTGGTGGGGGTTTATATATTGGAATTCATGTATCCTTGTGGGTTGCAGGGTGCTCTAGGTGTTATGATTGTACCTGGAATACTCCTCCTCATCCTAGGATTCACTATTAATGAGCCTCGTCTTCCTCGTCACCTTTGGCGCTCTGGCCAGGTATTCTTTGTCCCATCATAACGTGCAAATGAGTCCTCAAGGGCTTAGTTTGGAAAGGCTCTTTGTATTCACGCTTAAAATCTTGATTTATTTAGTCGCCATTTCGTTTAAATTTCCAGCAAAGAACTGGAACCAGGTACTAAGGGATTAAAGCTTTTGATAATGGTCTTGTTAATAGCCGTTTGAAAATTGCTGAACGACACGATTGGCACGAAGTTGAACCTGCTACTCAATGCATACAGTATTTGTGGTTAGATAATTTCGTAAGTAATGCAAGGGTTTGGAAGTGCTGCATAATCGATGTCGGACCTACTTGTGCATTCGTGAATGTTAGTAGTGGCAAAAATTTCAGGTTGGGAAGCAGATGAAACAAGCGTGCTCTACGATGTGGGCCACTCTGAAGATACCTCAAGTGTGGCAGCCTACGATATACATGTATCTCTCGTGGGCACTGTCGCCAGATATCTCAGAAGGCAAGTTCTATTGGTACAATGACTTTGTCGTCGGCCCAGGTTTTTCTGAGGTATAGGCTCATCATTTATAGCCTGATCTTCTATTCATTTTCCTTACATTTATTCATATGCATGCTCATATTGTGAAGTAATTTCTCACTTCTATAATGATGGATGCGTTGTGATGGGGATGAAGTTGGGATTATTCATGTAATGCGTCGAATTATGCAGGAGTTTGTAGGTGTAATATACGCAATGGGATCCGTAGGAACCTTACTTGGTGTTGGTATTTATCATAAATACTTGCGCCACTGGACATTTCGAACGCTTCTCATGTGGGCACAGGTGTTGTTAGCATTATCAGGGATGCTAGACCTGGTAATGGTGACTCGTATTAATCGAAAGTTGCTTATTCCAGACACTGTATTTGCAGTTGTTGATGAGGGAGTTTCTTCGGTAAATTTCCTACACTTAGTCTCTAATTCCCTTGAATATATAGCCACAATCTTCTTAGTCTTCGAAACAACCATTTATTCAAGTTGTCTCCGAATACTGCCATCTGGAGAAATGATTTCAATTGTTTTTAGTTTCATACTAATTCATCCTTCACGTAACGATTATTGTTGATCTCAACTGTGAAGGATCGCATGCTGATGGATTGAATGTTTGCAGGCGATTGGACGGATTAAATGGATGCCTCTTTTGGTATTGGCAGCAAGATTATGTCCACCTGGAATCGAAGGAACGTTCTTTGCACTTCTCATGTCTATTGATAACCTGGGAACGCTGTCTTCTTCATGGGTGGGTAGCGTGATACTCAGATTGACAGGCATTCGCCGCACAAATTTCCAGTTCCTATGGCTTACGGTTTTAATACGGAATGGCATGCGGTTGCTGCCTCTGCCATTTCTCTTCCTGGTGCCCAACACTGACCCAGAGCAACCTCTTCTACCTCCTAATATCCTGGGTTATGCCGATCCTACACTTCATGATGTTTTGGAGGGTGAGTCCGAGGACGAAGAAGATACTGAAACCGTCAAGCTTGCAGTATTGGCTCCTCCAAGCGGAGACAATCAAGTTGAGCATCCGTAGCCGGCCTCTAGAGAGTACTCATGCTCCAGAATAGCACGAACTGATTGAATTCAATCAACTTGGTCAAGGTCAGCACTCTCTACTGGTACCGTTTCATCTTGCGCCGTATAGTAAGGGCGTCAAGGATTTTGTATTTCATGAAATTTATTTTACCCATGTAAAATTAATCGAAGCGACCTTTAGCTTTGTGCACTTGGATGTTAAGTATTGTAGTCGTTGCGTTATGAACCTGGGCAGCTGCTAACCAAAATGCAGTGGGCTAGGCTTCAGCTGGGAGAGGACATCAATCTTGAGATGAACTTAACGCTTCAAGGTTACTTATGGAGTTGAAAAATAATGCTCAACGAATGTGCATCATGACAAGTTGATGATTTGGCAATCTTTTAGAATCAATGTTGTGTTTTAATCAAGTGATGGGACAAATGATAATACAATTCGAGCAAGATGTGAGTATATATGCAAATGCCTGGCCAAACACACGAGCCGGGGTGATTCCTGCCATTAAATATGCATGCAGATTGGGGACCAAGTTAAGGATATTGATGAATGAACAACGCTAGGATTTGCCTACATTGCTAGACTCGGATCTTAAATCTGTGCTTTTCCAGTTCGAGCCTAACATCACCACAACTCAGAACACATGGTTGTATGGTATCAGAATAGGAGCCTTCGGCTTCTGCGGCCTCAATATTATGAGAATGTATCTTAGGGAGTAGAATACCCAAAGCGGAATTTCACCTCGGTTCGTAGATTGGTTGTGGTAGTGCAGGTTTGAATCCTTCTGACCTGCTCACACCACTGCAAAACGTCCCGTGTTATCGATGTCCAATTTCACGCTCTTCGTTTTTTGATCATACAGGTCTCCTCTACTTTCACATAATGCTGATATCATATTTGAAACCCAGCCAACAACACGGCAGGTCAGTAGATATGTATACTAATGCTGTCAACTCTCTTTTTTCTAACACGGAAAAGAAAATTCTGCAGCACTTTTTGTACTGGTTTTGAAGAGCTCAGGAGCTCAAGTGAGTTAGCAGACTTGGAAGTTGTTTGTTAATGGTGTAATTCCTAAAATTCTGTTTCTTTCATGACGAGTTGTATTGATAAATTAACAATATTGTTATCATTAATCTGGATTTGCTCATGCTTTTGTTCATGCTCTTTGATTTGTTCCATTGCTTTTAATTGCCACAAGTGGGAGGCATTTCCAACATGTATTATCCCATATTCTATAATCAAAGTTAATTGAATTTTTATAAATTAACAAATAATATGTTTATATAAATATATTCATATATGTGTGTATGGGCAAATCATTTATAGTTCGCAACTCTGTTTGTATATAAATAAATCAATAAGTTGTTATGTTTTTGCATGTATTAGAACATTAAGTAGACGTGATTGGGATTGCTAGGAGAACCTCTATTTAGGTTATAGCAAACTAAGATATCAAAGATACATATGTTATAATTCAAGTAATGACTTGTTACAATTTCTATTATGTTATTATCTATAATTTAATTATTTGCCAGTTATGGACAGTTTCAATTTTTTTTTTTTTTTTTTTTTTTTTTTTTTGGGGTTATATTACATATAATCATAAAGATTATTATATATATATATATAAAAAAAACAAAGTCATTTTTTTTGAATTTTGAATGGATAGACTGTCAACCATCAACCATTTTAATGTTAAATAAGATTAAAGATAAAGTTACAATTGTTATAATTCTTATTTGATAAAAGCCTTTATTTCTAGACTACCATGCAAGAAAATATTATATATAAATGTCTTGTTCTCTTGGCAATCAACTACCATAGCAGTGGCATCTTTCAATAACAAATCTACAAATAATTTAACTGAAATTATTTGTAAAAATTTTCTTTGTAGAAGATATTACCATGCAAACAGATTTATATCTTTGTATTTTTGTAATTTATTATATAATAGATTTTTATTTTTCATTTTTTATAAATAAGTATAAAAACTTTTAAAAGTTATATTATTATATATTTTATGTTGATATATACATATATATATATATATATATATATACACATACACATTAAAATAGACCAAATGTTACCAAAATTATAATATGGGTTTAAAAAAAAACATGTTAAATTGAAATAATATTAAAATTAGATCTTTACTTTGAGATTTTTTAGTTTTATTTATTTATTTCGTGAAACCACTTTTATGTAAAATCTATTATTTGAATTCCTTTATAAGTATAAATTGAAGTATAATAACAAAATTTAAATTAAATATTAAAAAGTTAATAAATTTTATTTTTATATTTTATTTTTATTCATATTAATATTAATAGTATCAAATATCTTATTTATAAACCATTGGTATAGTTTCTAATCCTATCATTTATAATATTTTATAAAATATTATTTAAATATTAAGTAATATTTAAAGATTTATATATTTAAATAAAAATCTCACAATTTAATACTATAGAATGTTTAAATTAATGTATAATTAAATTTCTTCCTATTTTATATAAAATTTATTTACATACATCTCTAATCACATAAAAATCTATTTGATATATATTCTTATATAAGAATATGTTACAATTGTAATAAAATTTAAATTTTTTCCAAAGTTATTTTATAAAAAAAAAGTATAAAATCTATTAATAATAAATAAATATAAATTATAAACAAAAGATATATTTTTTTATATTTATGGCTAACATAAAAAAGATAATCAAATATTATATTTAGATAGATTTTTATTATAAGGACCAAAAAGAGTATACAAACTTTCATAAAATTGCATTAGATTTACTAAAAACTATTTTGTTTAAAAATGTGTTTAAAAAAGACAATGTATTGTGGCCTTTACTTGACATCTTTTGCAACCTAGCAAAATTTATTTTACAACCTATATACATTAACATTCTATATATTTGCTAGTATTTGACTTTAATAATCCAATTCTTTTTGTATACTAAATAATTATATTATAGACTATTTAATTTAAAAATTTAAAAAATATATATATAATATGTCTAAAGTTACACAAAGGCACTATCACTTTGCAACTCAATTACCTTCAAAGTCATCTTGATTTAACTATAGTAGATATGATATTCTTTTATAATCTTTTGAATTAAATGTTGTTTTCTAAATCAATATTTAATATGCATAAGATATTTTAAGTTTTTACCAAAAATTTCCAAAAATATCTTAAATATATTAAAAAAAATCCTTCATATACTTCAAATGATATTAAATATTTTCTTAAATTACACCATGTTACTTATTAAGATGTTTATTAGAGCCAAGTTTCTACACTCAGTCTTGGATATACCATAGACTAATATCTTTTGAATCTAATATATTAATATATATATACATAATACAAAAAGAACATGGCTTAAAGTGATTTTGAAAAAAAAAAATCTCTAAGATATAGCTTTCATCATGTTTAATAAGTATTAGTTCTAACATTTTAGTGTTATGAAGCTTCTTTTTCATTAGAGAGAACCAATTATCATCAAACTAACTTGCTTGTGAATTGGAATAAGTTCATTAGGTGGCAAATCATATTGCCAAGAAATTTGGAAGACTTTGTACCAAGAATCCTACTTTAAAAGGCCATGGTTTAAAAAGTTATATACTTGGTGAAGAAAAGCCCTCATTTGGAAGCCTTGTCCTTTAAATACAATATAAAGTAAGAAGAGAGCATGAAATGGACCAAATCATACTTTTATTTTAAGTCTAAATATGTTAACTTATATTTTGATTCTAACAATTTAATAAGTATAAAATAATTTACTTCTTATTTTAAAATGGTTTTTTTTAGCAACTTCTAATACAACTTCTAAAATTATTCTAAAAACTGCCTCTTGAGATGGATCCAACAAAAATTGTGTGGGACAATACTGTTCATGCCATGTATGAAAAAAATGTATTCCACCTAGTCTTTTCTTTTTAGGGTTTTTGAACTAATTTTTCTAAGTATGAAGCCTACTAAGTGAGGCTTTGCAGTTTCAACCAATCAAAAAATTTAAAAGTTGTGGAGTCTCACCTTCTGCTTTAAGTATAAAGACCCCCTTTATATCTACACTATTCCAATTACATTCCAAGTAAAAACGAATTATTGCTGGAACAAATGAAACTTCCACTTGTTACACGAAAAATGACACCAAGTTGAATAAGCTGCAATCGTCTCATAAAGAATCTGCTTCAGTAACACGCGACTGCCAGCCAGCATGGCCTTCACAGGAATCCTTCACTGTGAATGCGAACGGCGAACGTAATGAAAAAGTCCTGGCAATGACGCCATGTACGAAAGGCAATCTGTCTTTGCGCTTATTATTCATGTGTAGTTTCAACAATTTGTGATTGGTTCAAACCGCATACTGATCACCAATCTTCAAAGTCAACCGCAACCAGGAAGGGACAGTGAACGGTGGGTGCTGCAGCGCAGTTGATGAAAAGTGGAGCTGCGATGCAAGTGGGTAGTGTTGTTGGGCGGCACCGCACATGAAGAGTGTGTCTGTGTGGCAACAGAAAGAGGGAGGAGTTCTTCACCATTGCAGGGACCGGAAGAAGCGGACGACGAAAAGAGGGGTATCGGGAGAATCGAACTCCCGACCTCTTGCACCCTAAGCAAGAATCATACCACTAGACCAGATACCCGTTCTAACCACGCTGCTCATAAGGTTGAAAATCTTCTTATAGCTTTCGCTACTGTCTACTTGCTAACAATTGCAACACAATCTGCACGTCGCGGTGCAGCGTGAAAGTGGGTAATCCACAACTGCACCATCCCCCCCTTCCTTCCAACACCATGCGCAGCGAGGACACCTCCCATTCCTTCGTCCCATTGCCAATGGTGGCCCCTCATTGCACTGAGAACATTCCATTCGTCGTGGAAATAGTTTTGGGTTGTCTACAGGGCATGTCATTGGACCACAGCCCCCTCCCAGCAGCCTCTTCTGACAATCTCATCTCTAACTTGCTTGAATCTATTGACCTCCCATGACATTGGTAGTAATAATCCAGTCTTGGCTCTGCCCAATTTCTTAAATGCATCAATGCACATTGACATGTCACTGAAGTTCCAACCCATACCATCACCAACAAGCACAAGGTCTCCACACTGCAGCCTAAAAGCACATTATGTTAGGGGTTTTTTGAACTGGGATCCTCCATTTTTTTTGGAATGTTTCCTGATTCTAGAGGATTGTGGAGCAAGAAAATGATTCAAGATAACCATTTCAACCACTTCATCTAAGCATCTTTAATCATATAAAAGATTCTTTAGTTTTTTCATCTTGCAACAATCAACTAGATGCTTGATGTTGTTCAAAATGAATACAAACATTCTAATTTTAAAGCACATGAATTATTGACACATCAAACACAATAGTTAGACAAGTTGCATATAAGGCTATTAAAATTTTTGATTTACAAAAATGATAATAATCAAGTGTGAAATTTATTGCCCACATCCATGATATTTTTTTAAGAACCAAGCCTACAGTATTATTTCCTTTGACTACTTTTGTTTTGTAACATCTTTATCTGTAGCAATTCTTAATTTTACTTCTAATACAATTTTAAGATTTTTATTTAATATTATCTCAAATACATAATAAAAATTATGGTAATAAAGTTTGTAATGTATACACAACATGTGTATGTATCTTTATTTCTTATCAAGCCATAAATGTCATATTATATATAATATATTTAATGATTCCAATAAATTAAAAATATCCTCTAAATTTAATAAAGTGTAAAACATTTGTGCTTCAATTTTATTTTTTATTATTTTATTTTAAATTAATAAATAATCATTTATCCACTTTCAACCAAGAAGTTGTTAATATATTGTAAAAACATCATTATCAAGATGTTAGAGCATCTACAGATCCATTATTGTTTTCCATAAAACATCTAGACATTGGACCAGAGATGAAAAGAGGAATTGAAAGAATGCTGCTATGCATTGAAGCATGTGATATGAATATAACACTTCTTGTTGCTGCAGCAGTGGTATTAGCAGAGTCCAGGAGGAAGATAGACAAAAGATTTTCTCTTGTTTGTGACAAAGTTATTACTGATGTCGATACAGATCCAAATATACAGGATTGTAATTAAAAAGAACATCCTTGGATACTATAGATTTATACTCTCCAGACAACATGATTTCCATTATAAAAAGTATGATACTTGATAGTGGATACAAAGCTGGTCCTGACACAATAGAGAGCAATGAAAGGATGGGCCCATACAGAGGGCAGGACAATAGTCTTGTAGTATTGATAGCAAGAGACTTTATAGACTCCCAGTTCAAAAAACCCCTAACATAATGTGCTTTTAGGCTGCAGTGTGGAGACCTTGTGCTTGTTGGTGATGGTATGGGTTGGAACTTCAGTGACATGTCAATGTGCATTGATGCATTTAAGAAATTGGGCAGAGCCAAGACTGGATTATTACTACCAATGTCATGGGAGGTCAATAGATTCAAGCAAGTTAGAGATGAGATTGTCAGAAGAGGCTGCTGGGAGGGGGCTGTGGTCCAATGACATGCCCTGTAGACAACCCAAAACTATTTCCACGACGAATGGAATGTTCTCAGTGCAATGAGGGGCCACCATTGGCAATGGGACGAAGGAATGGGAGGTGTCCTCGCTGCGCATGGTGTTGGAAGGAAGGGGGGGATGGTGCAGTTGTGGATTACCCACTTTCACGCTGCACCGCGACGTGCAGATTGTGTTGCAATTGTTAGCAAGTAGACAGTAGCGAAAGCTATAAGAAGATTTTCAACCTTATGAGCAGCGTGGTTAGAACGGGTATCTGGTCTAGTGGTATGATTCTTGCTTAGGGTGCAAGAGGTCGGGAGTTCGATTCTCCCGATACCCCTCTTTTCGTCGTCCGCTTCTTCCGGTCCCTGCAATGATGAAGAACTCCTCCCTCTTTCTGTTGCCACACAGACACACTCTTCATGTGCGGTGCCGCCCAACAACACTACCCACTTGCATCGCAGCTCCACTTTTCATCAACTGCGCTGCAGCACCCACCGTTCACTGTCCCTTCCTGGTTGAGTTGTTATGAGTTGTTTTGCTTTCTTCTTGAACAATCAGCATTTATGGAAATACCTGTTGAACTAGCTACTTTAAAGTTTGTAGGTACCTCAACAATTGATGTGCTGCTTACAGACTTAATCATTCACAAATTCTTTAAAACTCTGTCCATCTTCACATCAGGGAACTTGGGCAACTGTTTCCAAATTAAAGCGTAAATACTGGTGGAAGGAGCTCCATCTGAATTGTGTCCATAATGCAAGTTCATCTGTATCTACCATGTGCAAACAAATGTGAATATTTCTTCACTTGTTTGGTTCATGGATCGTGAAGTTTTGAAGCAATTTAACATAGAGTACAAATTTGACTTTGTTGCAATGTCAAAGGTTTTTGGAATTAAAAAAATTACATAATCATTTCTTTGCTTAACTATTACAATAAAAAAATTTAGCTTTATAATTTTATTATTAAGATACAACTAACCAACAATATATATATATACACTGTAGAAGTAAAATAAAAGTTAAATCAATTCAGTAGCATTATTACTTTGCTAGTTTAGAAAGAAGTAGCTCTTATGATAGTAGAGCTATAAATTTCTTGTCATTTTGCATAACCTTACATATGTATGAAGGAGAAATTATATATATATATATATATATATATATGTGTGTGTGTGTTATTTTTTTTGAAAATTGATATCTAATTTGAAAGAATGTGAATTTATAAAGATCTAATTTTGATTTTAATATTACCTACTTGGTATTGTATTTTGTAGTTGTTCTTTGAGTAAAAATAATTTATTATGCAGATATTTAAAAGATTCTATTTTAACAATAATTTATTTAATATCTCCAAAGATCTATAAGTTTTATGCATTAATTCAAGTTTTATTTTAATTTCATATAACTAATTAAGAGTGGAGTATTCAATGTCTATATTCTTTTATCTAATTATACACATATTTTTAAATCTTGTTTTTAAAACAAAATATATCCTAAAAACTTTAACATTGATTAATTTATTGAAGGTATATGTAACTTAATACATTGGTTAGATTAAATGATGGCTCTGTCTTTATTTGATAGTATCATGTCTTTCCTTGTATATTAGTGATTTTAAAAATCTATATGATATCTATAAATTAAAATATTATTAAATTCCTACTTAGTTTTTTTCTTACTTATAACTAGAGCTAGTAATGAAAGACTTTTTTTTCCAAATAAATATTTTATAATAGAAATTTAAAAACAATACAGGAATAATTAGAGGGACTTGCATATCAAACAGGAATTTAAAGCAAAAAATTATCAAAATTATTTAGTGGATAGTTAGAAGTTGATCCAATCTTTTATAAACTGGTTTATTTTATCCTTGATTTTTAAAATCCTTGTAAGGAATTCGTTATTTACTTTATTGTTTTAAAATTAATTGAGGTTTTAACAAAAATTAATAAAATATTAGTATCAAAATTAAGTTTCTTTATAAATAAAATACGAGTTATTTTTGATATTAACAAATTAATTTTTTAAAATCTTTTGTTGCTAAATGTTAAACAATTTTAAATTTAAATAAACCTTTGTTAAGATTGTTACCATAATTATATTTATTACAGTTTATTTTTTTAATAAGTATGCATATTACTTTTGTAATATAAATTCTAAGTGTAGCAAGAGCTAAGCTAACACTTTTTTTTGATAGTTTATATTGCAACAAAGTTACTGTTCTAAGATTTATTTACCATATTTTATTATCTTATCAATTTTTAGAGATTTTATAAATAACTTGATTTTCATGTTTAAGATTTGAATTAGTTTTTTTCAAAAATTAGACATAAATTATGGATTTTGATTATATACAATATCTCTTAGACATCTATGGAAGTGGTAGATATCTTTAAGATATAGTTTAGATGTCTCTTAACAAAAAGTAATCTTGTTGTAGGGAATAAAATGAGCTTTTTTGGTGATGTAGTCTAAAATCACCAAAATTAAGTCTTAATATGTAAAAATAAAAAAAACTTGTAGTAAAATTTATTAATAAAAAAGGCCATTGTTCTTTTAAAATTAAAATTTGTTGTAAAAAACTGAATGATTTATGCCTTAGAATTTCAGATCTTATAGATGTATCACATTACCAAAATTATTTTTTTATACAATTTTACATATCTGATCTCCTATAATTATTAAATATTAAATCTACTACTCCATTCAAAATATAATATCTTGGAGTAAGAAAGATGTAACAATTTAAATAATTATGAGGTATAAAGATCTTAGGCATATATAAAATATTTTATTATAATAATCTATTTTTTAATTTAAAATTATCATCTATATGATCTTTGAGTTTTTTTAATATTTTTTCA
Source organism: Physcomitrellopsis africana (assembly GCA_036785485.1). NCBI lineage: Eukaryota > Viridiplantae > Streptophyta > Bryopsida > Funariales > Funariaceae > Physcomitrellopsis > Physcomitrellopsis africana. The sequence goes on along the minus strand of JAWRVF010000367.1, from coordinate 226,313 downwards.
AAAAACTTACTATTCTTCAACATGTTATAAACATCTTTTTTTTGTTGTGTCATCAAATATCATTACTGATATTTTATTTAAATTTTAATTATATAATTTGATTATTCTCACAAGAATATATATGTAACTTATTGAGTTATTGAGTTTATTATTATTTTTGGTAATAAATTTTTTAACTAAATTGAATCAGTTTGCATTAGATTATTGTGATATTTTATGTATCTTCTTGTACTGCTAGACATTATTAATGTAGTAATTTGAGAAGACCACTCTATCCAAATTGCTTCTACTATCACATTTTAAGTAGTCAATTGTTATGTGCAATTGCTTTTATATCAAATATACTTGAAGTATTTAAGTTTGGCATTGCAAAAATCAAATATCTTTTGTCACAATTTTTTAAAAAAATGACTTATAATATTATGAAAGTTGTTTAATATGAAATTAAAATTAGATAAAATATATTGATTTAAAGTGCATACTTTGGCAAAAGATCTACAAAAATAATTTGACAATCCTTTTTTATTATTTTAAAAAAAGATTTCTTTAAATTTTATCATAAATCTTTAGAGATTGAAATAAATTAAAAAATTATTTTCTAACTAAGATGCAAACTAAGCCAACATAGTACTTGTTGATTGAAAAAAAATCAAAATTCAATACTTTTTAACCTTAAAACTTTGATATTCTATCTATTATTTCTTGTTTAATTGAATCTATTTCAAACTATCTTATTTTTATTTTGAGAGCTTACTAATACTTTAAATATAATAGCTTAGTTGCAAGCTATTTTTTAGAAGAAAAATATCTCTATCAACCTTCAACTAGCACAATTTGATATTCTAACCAAATTGTCCTTTGATATTGTGACATATATAATTTTAATTTATATAGAATTGAGAAGCTATATAATTATTTTGTTTATACTTTATATCTAATAGTTGAAATCTAAATTTATTATAACTTAATATAAGAACTTATTTTAAATCTAAAAAGAGTGATCTTCTTTTAAATGATACTTATTATTTTTAACTTAATTTTTTTTTTTAGGAAAAGAATAAGATTCTTCTAATTTCAATAATATCAAGTCTTCAAATCTTTTTTTCCTCCAAAAAGAAATAAAGTTACAATTCAAATATTTATAAATGATAAAAATCCTTATATATATTCTAAAATCCTAAAAATTATTTTTTAAATATATTTTTATATATTATAATATTAAATATAATAATTCAATCTTTTTATTGATAAATTAAATTTAGTCCTTCCTTTGATACAAAAGTATTTATGCTCCAAAGTCTATTTGGCATATGTCAAGGATATAAAACACAAACAATTAAAGTATCAAAATTTTCTTGTATCACTCGAAAAGAATAAAGAATCACTCAAAGATAGGATAGTATTAAATTTAAATGACTATTGTCAAAGACATGAAAAATAGAGGCTTTTGAAATAAGATTAGGAATAAGAAAGGCATTGATAAGAATAAAGAAGGCTTCACTTTTATCTCTATATATACTATCTACTTAAAAGTTATGTGATGACATTCTATAGGACCTCCAACATGTGTCCAATTTATAAGACACATATTAGAGATGCAATATAGCAAGTTAGCAAAGAGATAAGGAAAAGATTGCAAAACTAAAATAATTTCAAGAACAAAGAATTAGATGGTTGACAAGAATGAACAACTAGATGATTGACAAGAATAAAAAACTAAAATGATTTCAAATATAAAAAATTAGATGATTGATAAGAATAAAAAAGTAGATTAATATCAAAAAATAAGGCAATATTTTAGATTGCTCTAAGACTTGTATTGGTAAGATTGAGATGTACCTTAGACTTGCCTCCTATTTATATTATAAAGCCTATATCCTATTGAACCTTCTAAGAATACTTTAAAATATTTTAGAAAATTAAAAAATATTTTTGAAGATTAAGGCAAGTTTTGGAAGAATAAAGAAGATTTTAGAAGATTCTAAAATACTATAAAAGATTCTAGAAGATTGAAAAAGGTTCTAGAAGATTTTAGAAGATTCTATAAAATTATAAAAGATTCTAAAAGACTATAGAAGATTTTAAAAAATTATAAAAGATTTTAGAAGACTATAAAAGGTTCTAGAATGTGGTGACTTGAAGCATATTTGTAACATCATCTTTCCTTTTAGTGATGAGTTTCACAACGAGCCAAAGTAATTTGATGATTAAATTACATATACAAAAAATCTAAAATTTGTTCAAATAAAGAAGCAACATATTTCATCTTTTGTTTGTTGATTACCAATTCAATAAGATCCTTGAGATGGCGTTAATGGCCTCCAGATGTAACTTTTATTATATCAACATCCCATATAAGAATCTCCTCTTCATTACAACTTTTAAAATATCATCCAAATATAATTTTTGATCCACTTAGAATCACCTTCCTAACTTCAAGGAGTATTGCCAAAGCTTAGGCATTTGAATGAAGATTTTTGTGATGAGGTTGTACTTCTAAAGACTCCAAACATGGCCTTACTTGGCATTAAAATTTTTTTTCTTTTTTTTGCTCATATTCTTTAAATCTAACAAATTATAAAAGTTATACTGATTTATTAGGTGCTTATCTGATAGAAGAGTCTTCTGACTCTTGTTTGACAGCCGTACTCCTCATTTTATAGTTGTGTCATTTCTTCGCACAATGTTGAGCAGTGTGCTTAGGTTCTCCACAATATAAACATAATCCTCCTTGATAACATCAAATCTTTTCTTGTTCAATAAGAGGTTTAAAACGTATCATATCAATTTGGATGTTTTCTACTTTCAAATGCATTTTGTGAGGACGTTGATGTTGTTATTGAATAATAATGTTGAGACTCTCTTGTAGGACTCTCGGATTGAAACTCAAAGAGTCAATTGTCACACTTCATTGCAAAATCAATTGTTTGACTCAATGTTTGAGGATCGGGTAAATTGAGCATTAATTTTTTTACCTCATATTGTAATCCGTAGAAAAATTGGTTGATGAGTGTAGCATCATCCCACTTGATATCAGTCACTAGTTGTCAAAATTATGAAGCGTATAACAAAATTGATCGATTGCCTTATGGTAGGATGCAAATCTTGTTGGTTGCAACACAGATTGCATCATGTTCTCCATATACAGATCAAAATTCTACTAAGAATGCCTCTAAATTATCTAATATTGGATCATGTTGTTCAAAATAAGATGAAAACCACGATAAAATAGAATACAAAAGTAACATTCCAATAAACCTAACTTGAGATCGTTGCATAGGATAACTTTGAGGTTGAAGTTCAATCACTAGTTGTACCTGATTGACAAATCCTCAAAATTTAGATCTTGTGCCATCAAACTTCTCAAGCAAACTAATTTTTGATTCTGTAATGCTTGAATGGTGCTCCATCATAGGTGAGGTAGTATGGTTTGGTGTAGATATTGACGCAACTCCAACCATCTCTATATCTTCACTTCCTACTAATCTTGTTGCTCCTCGTGGTGGTAAATTGAGTTGATACATTGCAAGCATTAGCTCTCTCATTTGTTCTTGCATTTGTGCCATTGCACTCTTTATTTTGGAAAGCTTTGCCATGATAATATAATAGGAAGGAAGATGTCTACTCTCACTTCAAGAAATGTAGAATAACACACTCAAAAGAAAAAATTCTAGAAACAATATCAATTTAGAAGTAGGTACTCTACAACTTCTAAAATGCTTATGTCTTATCAAGAGAAAGGGATAATCTACTCTTAATCAAGAAGAGACAAAGCTCTGATACTGTATGTCTACTCTTGTAAATCTGTCAAGGAGATGAACAAGAAAAAGATGTATAATCTAATGAAAACTATATCAAAGTAAATTCACAAAATAAGAATAAGAAAATATGTATATTCAAAAGAAAATTGGAATGGCTATTGCCAAAGACCGGAAACATAAAGACTCTTGAAACTAGACTAGGATTAGGAAAGGAGTTGACAAGAGTGAAGAGGGCTTCACTCTCGCCTCTATAAATACTATTTAATTAAGAGCTACATGGCGGTATTCTATAGGATCTCATACACGTGTCTAATTTATAAGACACATGTCAAACTTGTACGACAAGTTTCCCACATGTATGCCACATACTTGGCTTATTCCGCAAGCTATCAACATGTGTGACACATGGCTGGCTTGTTCTACAAGCTACCAGCATATGCGCCATGTGGCTAGTTTGTTGATCAAGTTTTTAACCTACCACTCACCTATAGACATGTATAAAGATGATTCTACGTCTATGAAGCTTCTAGGAAGCTTTTCTATCAAATATTATCAAATCAATTTATTTTATCTATTTCTATTGGTTTATATTATTTAGATAATTTATTGGAGTAAATCTTATGTCCGTGACAAAAGATTGTAAAAGTCCATAAAGGTGATGTCGAGGATTTTTGGAACTTGAACATAGAGTACAAAGTCCTTCACTGTCTTCCATATTTGAAACCACTAAAAATCTTGAGAAATAAGTTCTAAGGTCTTGTTAAATCCAAAGTGACCCGTAGTACAAAAATCATGGCAAGATTGAAGAATGCGCAATCATGTTGGTCCTTCTGGGATATACAAACATTCTTTAAAGTATAGAAGGTCTTCTTCAAATTTGAACTTTTTAGCATTTTTTTTAAAGCGATGCTTGAAATTAAGGGCCAAAGCATTATTAATGGTTGGAGCATGCATTTCATTGAAGAAACTAGGATCTATAGACATTGATATAATAGTGGCTTAAAGGTGAAATTGTTTTGATTTCAACAAAATTACATATTATTGATCAAATATTGTCTCTCTTATCCTTAGTATAAGATATGATCTCCTCGATAGAGCATCAGACAATCTTTATTGCTTTTCAAGCTGATAAGTGATGATAAAGTTAAATCAAGATAGTGACATAATCCATTAAGCTTGGCAGCAATTAAGAAGTCAAACTGACATAAAATATTCTAAATTCTTGTGATTTGAATACATAGTCACAAGATGCATTGCTCCTTCAAAAAATTGATGCCATTTTTGAAAAAAATCTACAATAACAAAAAGCTTCTTATTATAGATTTTATAATTAATTTTGATAATAGAGAAATTTTCAGAATAAAATACACTATGATGGAATTTGTTGTCTATATCCATTTGTGAAAGTATGGTCTTTAGTGCAAAATGTGAAGCATCAGTCTCCAAGTAGAATTCTTTTGTGAAGTTTGGATGTAATAATATTGGAGCTGTAGTAAATACTATTTTAAGGTCTTGGAATGCCTTCTCCGCTTGAGGCCCCTATTTTGACTTGTCCTTACATGTCAATCGAGTGAGAATGGCAGCAACTTGAGAATAATTTTTTATAAAGATCAGATAGAAGTTAACAAATCTAATAAAACATTGTACGTCTCTTACAGTCTTCAGAATGGCCCATTGTATAACCGCTTCTACTTTCTTGGGATTGATTATCAAACCCTCAATAGATATGATGTATCCCAAAAATTCCATCTTAGATTGGTGAAATACACATTTCTTTGGTTTGGTATACAGACTTGTATCTCATAGCTTTTGTAATACCAATTTGACATGCTTCTCATGTTCTTCCAGATTTTTTGAGTAGATCAAGATGTCATCAAGATAGATCACCACAAACTTGTCCAAATATTCTCAAAAGATATCATTCATTAAATGTTGAAAGATAGTGGGTGCATTTGTTAGTCCAAAGGGTATGACATTATATTCAAAATGTCCATACTTTGTCCAAAATGCGGTCTTTTATTCATCTCCCTCCTTGATCCATACCAGATTGTATGTTCCGCAAAGATCTATCTTAATACAAATCTTAGCTTGGCCGAGTTGTTCCAAGAATCTTGAAATTAACAATAGTGGATAATGATTCATTACCATTATTTTTTTCAATCTTCAATAATCAACGCACATACATTGTTGTGGCAAAAGTCCACTTTGGATAGAAGCAAGGTTCCTCTTTACAATCAAGTTGGATCCAATATACACAAATCTTCTTAAATTTCTCTTTTTGTAATCACAAATCCATGTGTGTAATAAACCAACAAACCAGAAGCTTGAAAATTTGTAAATCAAGATCCAGCCATTTAAATAAGTTTAAACTTTGGAAATACAAAGTTCACTTTTTTAGTCATTTTTACAAAAATTTTCAACAGTGAATTCATTACAGATCACCAGATATCATCAAATATTAGCAAGTAATTTTGTAAGTCAAAACCAAACCAGAAACTTGAAAATTCATATTTTTAGATCCAATCATTTAAATAAGCTCAAAATTTGGGAATACAAATTTCATACCTTTGATCATTGTCACAAAAGTTTTGAGCCATGAATTCATTATTGATTGTCACATATCACCAAAATATTAGCAAGTGATTTTAAAAGCCAAAACCAAATTGAAAGCTTGAAAATTCATATTTTAAGATCTGACTATTTAAATAAGTTCAAAATTTGGGAGCATAAAACTTATATCTTTGATCATCATCAAACAAAATTTTTGCTCCAAATTTGTTGCCAAACGACTGGTTTCACCAAATCCTTGACAGATACTTTTAAAAATCAAATCCAAACTAGAAACTTGAAAATTCATATTTTGAGATCCAGCTATTCAAATGAACTCAAAATTTGGGAACATAAAACTTACATCTTTGATCATAATTAAAAAAATTTTTTGTTCTAAATTCATTGCCAAACAACTAGTATCACCAAATCTTTATTAAGTACTTTCAAAAGTCAAAATCCTAGATACTTGAGAACTTAATTTGCTATTTCTCCCTAATCAAAGTCTCAATTGATATGAAATTTTAGACATAGATTCTTTATAGTAAAAGTGATATTTATACAAAAAATGAGCTTCAAATTCATCTTGAAACTCAAGTTCTAACTTAAAGCAAACCCTTCTATTTATCTAATTTCTTCAAAATCCTAGTTTAGTTTGCTAGTTTTAACTGGCCATATCTCACTCATTCTAGACTCATTTTTATTAATCCTTGGACTTAAAATATTTAGCTTAAAGTTTAGTTTCTAATCCAACTTCTCAATTTCTTATTAGTATCTTAAAACTCCTAATATATCCAAAAAAATGATAGTAGATATCATATTAATAGCCTAAATTCAAACAAGTACAACTCTCTCATTTTATCTCCACATCATGTGTTTCTACTACCTAAACTCATACCAAGAAGAAGCTCTCTGTGAATATGTCCCTTGACTTGCCAAAAAATTTTGTCCTCTTTTCTTCCGAATTTGTCAAAGAAGTCGCAGCCAAGGTCTTGAAAGTCCAAGTCAACAACTAATAGTTTAAAGTTATAAAATCACTATATCTAATCTTCCAAGTCAGTACTATGAATGGCAACCAACTATTGACATCTAAACCTCCATTTATTCTTAATAAAATCCTAAATTCAATCTCAAAGTCAAAACTCCTTTTATCTACAAATATAATCTTGAATCTATTAAAACCTAAGATTGGAAAAAAAGTAAAAGAATTATAAGAAGTTTTCAAGGATAAATCAAAATTAAAGTTAAGATTAAAGATAAAGTAAAATTTTAGCCAAAGAAAAAAAAAGAAATTAATTTATTTTTTCAAAATTTTATAAAAAACTTGGATTGGTAAGAAGAAAGAAAGAACTTAATAAAATTTTAAAGAAAAGAAAGTTAAGCAAGGTTTCTATACATGGATGTATTTACTTCACAACAACATAAAGAACTATCTTTCTTCTTTACAAAAAGTATAGGTGCATTTGTTGGAGACTTTGAATATCTGATGAAGTTCTTTGCAAGATTTTTATCAATATATTCTTTTAATATCAAAATTTTATTTTGAGAAAGATTATAGATTGGATCAAAAGGTGGTTGCGTTCCTTCTTAAAGATCTATAGCACAATCATGTGGTTAGTGCTCTGACAATATATCAACATTCTTCTTCTGAAAAATATCTTCAAATTTATTGTACTGCTTTGGAATACTTGCTCATGAAGTAATATCTTCTTTAATTGGATTCGTATAAATAAAAAATGGTGTATCTTTGTTGATCAATCTTATGAAAGTCCTTACTCTAATAAATAAAGGTTTATCAATTTAAGCCTTTTTACGAAATTGTTTTGCAGGAATTTCTATAAAAAATATTATTCTTTGCAACTTCCAATTTATAGATGGATTATATTTTTTTAACCAAGATAGTCCAAGAATAATAAGATTTGAAGGAATTCTAATAACATGGAAAATAATTTGGCTTCTATGATCTTTGAACGATACTTTTATAGGCATGGTTTCATGGATGATAGTACTAGAGGATAAGGGTCATCTATCTATTACCTTTACATGAATAGATTTGGATTTCTGTACTAGAAGAATTTTGTAAAGGTTAGTGAATGCCTCATCTACAAAATAAACAGACGCCCTCAAATCTAACAAAGCGGTTGTCTGAAGCTTCTAAGGGCCAAAATACAAAGGGATTGTAAAACAATAAGCAAGTTGAGGAGAAAGAGAGGAATTTGAATAATTTTGTGATGTTGGATTGTCCAGCCGCACAATCCTTATTGTGGTTGAACATTGTTGTTTTCTTGAATAATTGCATTCTTGATTTTGGTAATATATTGATTTTTTTTTTTTGGATAATTGCTAATCTTGAGGCCTTCCTTGCCATAATACAGGAACAGACCTTCTTCTATCCAACGCTTCTTTTCTTGTAGACTAAGAGGTTTAAATCCTACTACATCAAGTTACATATCTTCTATTTTTGAGTGTGAATTTAAAATACTTATTGAAATAGCAAGGATATGTTTGATTGCGTATTGTCTTGTTGAAGCCCATGAACGTTGATCTTGTCGACATTGAAATAATTGGTTATCACATTTTATAGCTTGGCTTATGGCTTCGTTGAATGATTATGGATCCAGAAGCCACAATAACAAATCCTTCACATCATCTTTTAATCCCCAATAAAATTGGCTTATTAAAGCTTCTTCATTCCAATTGATGTTGCATGCTAATTGCCTAAAATTGGATACATAGATTGATGCAAAGCATGCCTCTTGACGTAATGCTTGGATCTTAGCTATTGCCCAGCGAGTCTTGTTATGTTCTCCAAATGCTTCCATAAAAACTTCAAAGTTACTCAAAATTGGTGATCTTTTTTTAAACAAGAGAACAAATCATGATAGTGCTTGTCTCATAAGTAAGATGCCAACCAATCCAACTTGTGATTCTTTTGTCAAATAAGTACTAGGTTGTAAAACTATTATCAATCAAATTTGATTAACAAACCCTCGAGACTTTGAACACATATTATCATATTTTTCCGGTAGACTAACTCAAGGCTCTTTACATTATTGAACAAGTGGATTTTCTTGGCATAGCATAGATAGTACTACATCCTTAAGCGTAGAAGTTGGTGGTGGGTGCAGTTTGGATTGTGATATTCCAATTGTTGCATCATTATAAAGTGTTAGGGTAAAATTCACTCCTCAATCCAAAGTATAAGGTGGCTTCAATTAAGAGTTGCTTATAAATTGTGGTGTGAAGTATAAAGAACAAAAAATAATAATGAAGGAGAAGAACAACACAAAACAAGTAAAATATGTGCAATTAAGTAATTGCATACTACAAAACTAGTCATAGTTTGTTCACTGTATTTTCACCTAGTAAAAAATAAAAATAAAAATAAAAATAAAATTTTTATTTAGATAATTTTTTTATCTTTTTAATGGTATAAAGAACATATAATTCTAAATTATTATGAGTAAGTTATGATAATCCAAAGATAGAAGATAAATAATAGAAAAATTAAGTGGAAATTTTTTACCTCAAGGATAACTTGCTTAAAAGGTTATGAGTTTGAACCTCACTAAGGCTCACAAGTAGTTTATAAAGATGTCTTAGAGGGGCCATGAGGCCTTAGTCTTATCCTCCTACCTACATCCAAGGTGCCACAATCTACATGGGACTTGTGCACCTCCGTTCTTACAAGGACTACACTAGCTGCTAGTCCTCCTATTTTCTACTAGTAAAATTCATTATTTTGTAATTTTGACTTTACCATGGTATTCAAAAGTGTCCAATTAGCTTAGGAATCTTGTATGGCCTTCTAATCTTACTCCAATTCTTCATAATGGCTCCGAAGGTGGTAAAATTCATTTTTACCGAAGTCTTAAAAATTCTTCTAAAAATTCCTAAAAAATTCTAAATAAATTCTAAATATATTCAAAAAATTCATAAAATATTTTTAAAATAATAAAATCCATTTATAACTATATTATTCTATCTTGGTGATTTTTTATAATAATAAAATTAATTTAAATCAATTAAAAATCATATTTTCTATACAAATAATTAAAAAGATATGAGAATTCTTTTTCATGCTTCTTCTAATTATTAAATAATATTTATATATATTCAATAAGTGGTACATAAAGTTAGAAGGTTAATATAGATATTGGTCTCAATAATTAAATGGTAATTTTTATAATTAAAAAAAAAATTAAATTAATTAAGATAATTTCTTCCAAGACTTATTAAGATCCTATTTCTTTCTTACTAATAATATTTTCCTTCATTTAGCATCATCTAAATACATCTTCACTTTACGATTGTAGTTTTGGCAATCTAAATGCATTCTTTTATCCTAAAACAACTAATGAGTCAATTTGATGACTCACATGAAGTTTTGCAACAATCCCTTCAATCTCCGCACTCTTAGCTTATAAAGTAGTAAGAATATTTATAATAGCATCTAACTTGGACTCAAAAGATTCAATCATACTAATGTCTTGACTTCCAACCATTCTAAGAGAAAGAAGAAATGAATCTATAAGAAGACAATATCGATTTAGAGGAAGATAATCCGCAACTTCTAAAATGCTTTAAGACCTTCAAGGAGAGGGATGATCCACTTTCTCACAAGAGAGACAAAGGTCCAATATTGTGATGAAAAAAATATCAGTTTAGAAGAGGATAATCCACAACCTCTAAAGTGCTGATATACCTTCGAGTAGAGGGATAATCCACTCTCTAACAAGAAGGATCCAACTTTGATATTGAAGATGAGGTTAGTCTCAACAAATTGTCAAGGACACAAGAATAAAAAATAAGAGATTTAAAACTAGGATAAGATTTTGAGAAGAAAACAACAAGAATTTGAATTAAACAAATGAATACACGAACAATACCAAGAAAGATGAATTAGAACTTCAAGAAATGCATTGTTAAGAGTGAAGAATTCTTCAGCCTTGATCTTTATATATACTCATGTCTAGGATGCTTCCTAAGTGACTACCATCAAATTAAGAAGCTTCTTGAGGTCCTTCTATTAACTAGAAAGCTTCTTGAGCTCCTTCCACTAATTAGGAAACTTCTCAATTGACTTTCATTAATTAGGAAGCTTTTTAATTAACTTTTACTAACTAAGAAACTTCTCAATTAACTTTAATCAATTAAGAAGCTTCTAGAATGTTCTAAAAGATTCTGTGATCCTCCAAAGTGTATGTCTCTAACAAAAAGAATGTATTTAAAGTGCCAAAATTACAATCATGAAGTGAAGATGTATTTAGAGGATGCTAAATAAAAAAAAATAGTATTAATAGAGAAGAAATAGAATCATAATGAGTCTTGGAGGAAATTATCTTAGTTGATTAAATATATATTTTTTTAATTATAAAAATTAATATTTAGTTATTGAAACCAATATCTATATTGGCCTTCTACCATATATCACTTATTAAAAACATATAAATATTATTTAGTAGATAGAAGAAGCATGAGAAATAAACTTCATGTCTTTTTAGTTATTTATATAGAAAATAGGATTTTTTGTTGATTTAAATTGATTTTATTATTTTAAAAAATCATCAAGTTAAAATAAAATAGTTTTAAATTAATTTTTTTATTATAAAAAATCACCAAGATAAAATAAAATAATTTCAAATTAATATTATTATTTTTAAAATATTATAAAATTTATTTAGAATTTATTTGAAATTTTTAAGGAATTTTTAGAATAATTTTGAAGATTATGATAAAAATGAATTTTATCACCTTGGAAGCTATTAAAAAAAAATGGAGCAAGATTTGAAGGCCGTACATAGTTCTTAGACTAATTGGATATTTTTAAATATCTTGGTGAAATCAAAAATACAAAAAAAAAAGTTTTACTAGTAGAAAATAAGAGGACCAACAACTAGTGTAGTCCTTGTAGGAAGGGAGGTACATAAGTCCTATATGGGTTGTGGCGCCTTGGATGTAGGTAGGAGGATAAGACTAAGGCCTTGTGGCCTCTCTAAGATACCCTTATATATTACTTGTGAGCCTTGGTGAGATTTGAACTCATGATCTCTTAAGCAAGTTATTCTTAAAGTAAAAATATTCCATTCAATTTTTCTATTATTTATCTTTTATCTTTAAATTATCATAATTTATTCATAATAATTTAGATTTATATATTTTTTATATCATTAAAAAGATAAAAAATTATTTATTCAAAAATATAATTTTTATTTTTATTTTTTATTTTTTATTAAATAAAAATATAATGAACACACTATGACCTAATTTTGAATTATGCACTTGCTTAATATCATTTATTTCACTTGTTTTGTGATTGTTCTTCTTGTTGTTCTTGCTAATTGCTTCCTTCATTTCATACCACCAATTATAAGTAACTCTTAAGTGAGGCTATCTTATAATTTGAATTGAAGGGTGAATTTTATTCTCCCACTTGGTATGATTTTCCTCTTTTTATATTGGTCTTCTACCATTGGTAGAAAAGCATCATTTAGAAGCCAAGAGATATTGGTGTTTACAAAATATTCAATGATAATTGAATCTAGATTTTCTAGAATATTACTAATGGAATTTACAAACTTTCTCATGTATATTTTTAAAACTATCTGAAGGTTCCCATATTTTTTTGCTAATTCCATAGTCCTTTTAATAGATGAAATATTCCAATCGTCCATATCTTATATACAAATCAAATAATTCATCCACTTTGTATTCAAGCTCTTGATTGATTTCAACTAGGGTTGGTGGTGGAAGAGCTCTTTCAACAATACTTGATTAATAATAGATTTCTAAAAGTTGTTAGGGATGTAAGATAGTAGGTTAGTAAAAAAGTAAAGAAAATATTATAAAACTAGAATGATTTCAAGAACAAATAATTGGATTGACAAGAATAAAAAACTAAATGATTGACAAGAACAAAGAACTAGATTGATATCACAAAACAAAGCAACACTTTGGATTGTTCTAAGGCTTGTCTTGACAAGAGTGAAATACACCTTAATCTTGCCTCTTAATTATATTATAAGACTTATGTCCTATTGAACCTTTTAAGAATATCTTAAAAGATTTTAAAAGATTAAAGAAGATTTTAAAAGACTAAAATAAATTCAAGAAGATTAAATAAGATTTTAGAAGATTCTAAAAGGCTATGGAAGATTTTAGAAGATTAAAGAAGATTCTAAAAGATTTTAGAAGATTTTAAAAAATTATAGAAGATTCTAAAAGATTACAAAAGATTTTAAAAGACTACAAAAAATTCTAGACTATGATGACTTAAAGTATGTTCATAACATCACCTCCTCTTCTAACAATGAGTTCCACAAGGAGCCAAAGTGATTTGATGATCAAATCACATACACAAGAAATCTAGAATTTATTGGAGTAGAGAAGCAACATATTCCATCTTTTGTTCATCGATTATCAGTTCAATAAGACCCTTGAAATAACATCAATGACTTCTAGATATAACCTCTATTGTACCAATGTCCCATCCAAGAATCTGCTCTTTATTGCAACCTTCAAAACATCCTCCAAATATAATTTCTGGTCCACCTGGAGTCATTCTTCCAACTTCAATGAGTATTACCAAAACTCAAGCATTTGAATTAAGATTTTTGTGATGAAGCCATATCTCCAAAGATTCCAAATGTGGCCTTATTTGATATTAGAATATTCCTTCTTTGCTTTGTTTATATTCTTCAAATCCATCAAATTGTAAAAATTACAAAGGTTCATTAGCTGCTTATGTGGCAGAAGAGTCTTTTGACTCTTCTTCCTACAATTCCCATGAAATGCAAAGATTTGATATAATAACTAATAAGCCTCTAGTAGGATCTATTCTATTTTTTAAAAAATGACTATATATAAGTAAAGGTTTTGGCATGGCTCTCTCTTTTTTATATTGATCTTCTGTCATTGGTAGAAAAGCGTTATTTAGAAGCCAAGAGATGTTGGTGTTCATAAAATCTTCAATGGCGATTGAATTTAAGTTTTCTAGGATATTATTAATAGAATTTGTAAACTTTCTTAGATATATTTTTAAGATTATCTAAAGATTCTTATGTTCTTTTACTAACTCTATAGTCCTTTTAATGGATGAAATATTCTAATCGTCCATATCTTTTATGTAAGTCCAATATTTCATCTATTTTGTATTCAAGCCCCTGATTGATTTCAATTGAAATTGATAGTAGAAGAGTTTTTCTATGAATAGTTGATTTATAATAGATTTTTAAAAGCCAAATATAGAATGATTCATCCATTTTATTTGACTATCAATTTGAGGATAATAAGCTGATGAAAGTTTGATCTTGACTTTCAAAAATTGAAATAGTCCTTTCCAAAAATTTAATACAAATTGTAGTTCTTGGTCCAAAATGATGTCATTTAAAAGGCCATATTTTCAATAAATATTATCAATAAAAAGCTTGGCTATTTTTTTCTAAAAATAATCTTATTATATGGAATGAAATATACCATCTTAATAAAATAGTCTACCACCATAAAAATTGAATCTTTTCTATTAGAAATCAAAAGGTTTATAATGAAGTCTATAGATAATGATTGCCATCGACTCTTAGGAATTGGAAGTGGTTGAAAAAGTCTATATGATTGATGTCTTGGGAACTTTGCTTATACACAAATTTTACATGATTAGATGAATTTTTTTATCAATTTTTATATTTTAGGCCATCAATAATCTCTTGATATTAATTCCAAGGTCTTATTGATATCATAGACATACTTTAAGCCATTACTAGCACTTTTTGTAATCTTTTAGAATCTTCTATAGCTTTCTAGAATCTTCTAGAATCTTCTAGAATCTTCCTCAACCTTCCAAGATCTCTTGTGGACTTTTTAGAATCTTCCAAAATCTTCTTCAAACTTCTAAAATATTCTAAGATACTCTTAGGATCCTCTAGAATCTTCTTCAATCTTTCGAAATCTCTTGTAGACTTTTTAGAATCTTCCAAAATCTTCTTTAGGCTTCTAGAATATTTTAAGATTTTCTTAGAAGGTCTAATAGGACATAAGGCCTCATAGTATAAATAAGAGGCAAGACTAAGGAGCATCTCAATCTTGCCAATACAAGTCTTAGAATAATCCAAAGTATTGTCTTGTTCTTGATATTAATCCAATTTCTTATTCTTGATCTAGTTCTTATTCCTGTCCACCCAGTTCTTTATTTTTGAAGTTATTCTGGTTCTGATTTCTTCTCTTTGGTTCTTAGCTAACATACTATCTTGCATCCTTGACAGTTTGGCAAGACTGGCTTCCATAATCATATCAGAGCTTAAATCTCTTGATAGAGAGTGGATTACTTCTCTTCAAGATACTATTGAGTTTTAAAGAAGTGCGGACTATCCCCCTCTAGACTAATATGCTTACTTGTTGTAGTTGATTTTTCTTTGGAAAGAGTGGATTATCCCTTTTTTAAGTTATATCACTACATTTTAGAGGTTGCAGATTATCCACATCTAAATTAATTGTCTAAAAGTATTTTTTTTAGTATAAAAAATACTAATGACTTATTGATTTTTTCTTTTTTAAGATGAAAATAGATCAGGATAATAGAGGTGTATCCTCACAAACAAAGAATAGAGTGGCAACACTTGCAGATCTTTGAGCCCTATTAGATATGATACAAGAAGAAATAACATTTTTTTGCAACCCAAAAAAAAAATTACAAATGGAGCAAGTATTTGAAGAAATTAAGCGAGAGATTCATAACTTGCAACAAGAGATTATTCAAGTAAGAGAAATAAGCAATAGACAAGCTATGCACACAATTTTTCTAGAAGTTCTAAGGGTTGTCATAAAAGAGCCAAAAGCTAGTATGCTTGATAAATTTGATGGAATAAGATCCAACTTTCAAAGGTTTGTACAATAAGTGCGACTTTACTTATGACTATATCTTTCTCGTTATCCAGATGGATTCACTTAAGTCGCTTTTGTGAGCACTTTTTTATTAAGAAGTGCTTGATCATGATTTGCACCATTATTGGAAAGGGATTTTCCAATCTTATACAATTTAGAAGCTTTTATGGAAAGATTTATTGCTACATTTGGAAACAGTGATTGAGATAGGGTGGCAGAGAGGAAGATCTAAAATCTACAACAAGGGCAATATTCAAGTGCAATTTATGCCGCAGAATTTCAACAACTTATTTGTGACCTTGATTGGAATGATAAGACTTTTATGACTCGATTTTATTATAGCCTAAAGAATGATATAAAGAATTTATTGATCACGATGCTAAGAGTTGAAAGCTTAGAGGAACTCATAGTTCAAGCTATTACTTATAAAAATTGCCTATTTGAACTACGATAAGAAAGGTGATCAATTTTCAACAATACCTATCAAGATACGACTGCTACATCTTCAAGAGTATCGGAAAAGCCATTAACATATCTTGAACCTATACAAATTGATGCGATTTAATTCGAGCCATTAATACCAACGAAAAAGACTAGACGTCGACAAGAGAATTTATGCCTATATTGTAGAAGATCCAATTATAAGACAACAAATTGTTCAAATAAGTCTAAAGGATTCAAGGCACAAGGTATAATATCTAAATTAGAAAGGTCGAAAAACAAAGATGTCCAGCCATAGTAGGGACCTTGCGATTGGACACCCCCAAATCTAAAGTACTAAAAAAAAGTCTCTTTTTACCTCCGGATCTAACATCTTGTTTTATACTTCATGTATATATAAGAACCTTGAAACAAGAAATTTTTGCTAAAGTCCTTTTAGATACTGGAGCCTCAGCATGCTTTATGGATAAGGATTTTACAACCAGGCACAATCTACTACTTGTAAAGAAGATCCATCTTAGACCCGTTGAAGTCATTGATGGACAAAACCTTGCATCAGGAAATGTTGTCAAAGAAATCCAACCGTTGGAAGTGATACTAGGAGATCAAGTATCACAAATTGTTTTCAATATCATTAGATGTCAGACAAATCCTATTGCTATTGGACTTCCTTGGTTTGAGCTACATAATCCTGATATTGATTGGAGTATGCAGAAGATTTTCTCAAGATCTACACATCAAAAGAAGAAACAAAGTACTGCTCTGCTCTTTAAAGCTAAAGCATTTATGTAAGTATAAAAAAAAAGAGATGCATTTATATTGTATGCTATTCCAATGAAAGATCCAACGGAGCAATTGAAGCAGGAAATACCTACTCAATGTTGCAACATAGAAGATGTATTTGAAAGAAAAAAAAAGCAGACATATTATTCAAACATCATTCTTATGATTGTGCAATCAAATTATAAGATGGAGCTCAACCTTCATTTGGTCCAATTTACAATGTGTCACAAATGAAGCTTATAGCCTTGTGAAAATATATTAATGAAAACCTAGCTAAGAATTTTATTCAACATTCAAAATCACCTACTGGAGCTCCTATATTATTTGTGAAAAAGAACGATGGTTCCTTACGTATGTGTATTAACTATTGAGGTCTCAACAAGGTAACTATAAAAAATTGCTATCCATTACCATTAATCTCAAGATTATTAGAACAATTAGGACAAGCAAAGATTTTTACAAAGATTGATTTGAGAAGCACCTATAATCTAGTCAAGATTAAACAAGGAGATCAATGGAAGACAACATTTTGCACAAGGTATGGACATTTTGAGTACAATGTTATGCCTTTTGGACTTACAAATGTACTTGTAGTCTTCCAACACATGATGAATGATATCTTACAAGAATACTTAGATGATTTTGTAGTCATCTACTTGGATGATATCTTAATCTTTTCTAAGAATGAAGAAGAGCATGAATATCATGTATGAAAGGTATTAGAGAAACTACGAGAAATTGGATTGTATGCCAAATTAGAAAAATGCTCTTTCCACCAACCATCAATCAAATTTTTGGGATATATCGCTTCAAAAAATGAAATTTTCATAGATCTAAAGAAGATACAAACTATTATGGAGTGGAAACAACCGTCATCAATTAGGGATGTACAATGTTTCTTGGGATTTGTAAATTTCTACAGAATCTTAATCAAAGATTATTCCAAATTTGCAGCTCCATTAACGTGACTCACTAGCAAGGGCAAATTTATTTGGGATGATAAGGCTGAAGAAGCATTCAAGAAGCTAAAAGAATCTTTCACTTCTACTCTTATACTTGTCCATGCATATTCAACAAAACCATTCATTTTAGAAACAAATGCCTCAGATTTTGCATTGGGATCTATATTCTCTCAAATTGGTGATGATTGTCAGCTACATCGAGTAGCATTCTGCTCTCAAAAATTTTCAATTGCAGAGATTAATTACGAGATCTATAACAAAGAATTATTAGCAATTGTTGATGCTTTTGAAGAATGGTGCCATTTGTTGGAAGGGACTCAATACAAAATCATGGTATATATTGACCACAAAAATTTGGAATATTTTATGAGTGCTCGAGTTCTAGATCGTCTACAAATACAATAGAGCATGTTATTTTTTTGATTTGATTTTGTAATTACATATCGTCCATAAAAACTTCAAAGAAAATCAGATGCCCTTTTTCGATGATCATGTCTTATACCAAGAATAGGAGACATTGTATTGGATCAACAGAAATCAATCATGTTGAAGCCGTCCAATTTGTAATTAAAAGTATTGACAATATCTATCTATACAGATACAACTTTCAAGACAAAAATCCAAAAAACAATGAAGACAGATATATTTATAAAGAACATCGAGCAACATTTAAAAAATGCATATGTAGAAGAAAATAATAATTTCAAATTTGAAGATAGATTGTTATACTTCAAGAATCTCCTATATGTTCTTCCAAGACCTACAAGACCTCAAATTCTTCAAGCTCGACATGATCTTCCAGCAGCTAGATATTTTGGCTTCAATAAGACCTTGGAATTGATATCAAGAGACTATTGGTGGCCTCAAATGTAAAAATTGGTAAAAGAATTCATCCAATCATGCGAAATTTGTGTGTGAACAAAGATTCCAAGACACCAACCATATGGACTTCTGCAACCCCTTCTAGTTCCTAATGACCTATGGCAATCGTTATCTATGGACTTCATTATAGACCTCCCAATTTTGAATGGAAAAGATTCAATTTTTGTGGTGGTAGATTGTCTTATCAAGATGGTACACTTTATCCTGTACAACAAGATTATTTCTAAGGAAGAAACAGTGAAGCTTTTTATTATTGATAATATTTATCGAATACATGGCCTTCCAATTGACATTATTTCAGATCGAGGACTGTAATTTGTATCAAACTTTTGGAGAGGACTATTTCGGCTTTTAAAGGTTAAGATCAACTTTTCATCCGCTTATCATCTTCAAACTGATAGTCAAATAAAAGAAGTGAATAAGATCTTAGAATAATATCTTTGTTGTAGTATAAATTACTAATAAGATGATTAGACGGACTTTCTACCATTGGCTGAGGTTGCATATAATAACTCTAAATATTCTTCAACAAAGCAAATTCCATTCTTTTCAAACTATAGATACCATCTTAGAGTAGATCCATTTCAAATTCAAGACGTGGAAAGTCCTACTATAGAAAGTGAAGCTACCTATTTAAAAACCATCTATGAAGAATTGAAATTCTAATTGCAAATAGCCTAAGATCGATATAAAGACTATGCAGACATTCATCGCAAAGAACCAACCAAATTTCAAAGTAGGAGATTGTGCCTGATTACATCGACGAAATATACATGTCTCGCTTTTAAAAACCTATTATAAATCAAATATTGCTGGAAGAATTATTCCACCACCAGCTCTAGTTGGAATCAATCAAAAGATTGAATATGAGGTGGATGAAATATTGGATTCACGTATAAGATATGGACAATTGGAATACTTCATCTATTGGAAGGGCTATGAAGTTAAAAAAAGAACATGAAAACCCTCAGATAACCTTATGAATGCACCTACAAAGGTTCGCCAATTCTATCAACAATATCCTAAAAAATCTAGATTCAATGGTCATTGAAGATTTTGTGGATAGTAACATCTCTTGGCTTCTAAATGACACTTTTTATCAACAACAAAAGACCAATATAAAAAAAAAAGAGCCACGCCAAGACCTGCACTTGTCTTTTCTTAGGATAGAATAGATCTTGCTAGAAGCTTATTAATTATCATGTCAAATCTTCGTGTTTCAAGAGATTATAGGAACAAGAGTCAGAAGACTCTTCTGCCATACAAGTGGTTGAAAAATCATTGCAACTTTTACAATCTGCTAGGTTTGAAGAACATGGACAATATGAAGAAAGAATATTCCAACGTCAAGTAAGGCCACGCTTGGAGTCTTTGAAAATATGGCCTCATCACAAAAATCTTGATTCAAATGCTCAAGCTTTGGTAATACTCCTTGAAGTTGGAAGGGTGACTCCAGGTGGATCAGAAATTATATTCGAAGGGTGTTTTAAAGGTTGCAACAAAGAGAAAATTCTTAGATGGGATGTTGGCCTAACAAAGGTTATATCTGGAGGTCATCAAGGCCATCTCAAGGATCCTGTTGAACCGATAATCAACGAACAAAAGACGAAATATGTTGCTTCTCTATTTTGACGAATTCTAGAATTTTTAAGCATGTGATTTGATCATCAAATTGCTTTGGCTTCTTGTGAAACTCATCGCCAGAAGAGAAGGTGATGTCACAAACATAATTTAAGCTACTATTAGAACTTTTTGTAATCTTCTAGATCCTTTTATAGTTTTTTAGAATCTTTTAGAATCTTCTAGAATCCCCCTCAACCTTCCAAGATTTCTTGTGGACTTTTTAGAGTCTTCCAAAATCTTCCTCAAACTTCTAAAATATTCTAAGATATTCTTAGGATCCTCTAAAATCTTCTTCAACCTTCTAAGATCTCCTGTAGACTTTTTAGAGTCTTCCAAAATCTTCTTTAAGCTTCTAGAATATTCTAAGATATTCTTAGAAGGTCCAATAGGACATAAGGCTTCATAGTGTAAATAAGAGGTAAGATTGAGGAGCACCTCAGTCTTACCAACACAAGTCTTGGAGCAATCTAGAATGTTGCCTTGTTCTTGATATTAATCCAGTTTCTTATTTTTGATGTAGATAATGTTCTTATCCACCCAATTCTTTGTTTTTGAAGTTATTTTGGTTCTAATTTCTTCTCTTTGATTCTTAGCTAACCTGCTATCTTGCATCCTTGACAATTGAAGCCAAAATATACAACTGCTAAAAAATTATATCATGCTTGAAGAATCTAAAGTCTTATAGGATTTGGAAGAATATATAAAAGATTCTTAAAATATAACAATCCATCTTTGAACTTGAAATTATTATTTTTTTCCACTTGTGTATTTTTTAAATGTCGTTGAATGCTATCTATAAATGGATTTGTCTTCATTGCTCTCTAGATTTTTGTCTTAAGAGTTGTATCTATATAGGTAGATAGTATCAATGTCTTCAACTACAAATTAGACAACATCAACATGACTAATTTTTGTTGATTTAATATCATATCTCTTATTCTTGGTGCAAGATATGACCGTCAATAAAGGACATTTGATTTTGCTTGAAGTTTTTTCAAACAATATATAATCACAAAATCAAACTAAAATAATGACATACTCCATTGTGCTTGACAGCGATTCAAAATTTGGACACTCATAAAATACTCCAAGTTTTTGTGGTCAGAATGTACTATGATTTTGTGTTGAGCCCCCTCCAGCAAATGGCACCATTCATCAAAAGCATCAACAATTATCAATAGTTTTTTGTTGTGGATCTTATAATTGATCTTTGTAGCTGAAAATTTTTGAAAGCGGAATACTACTCGATGTAATTGACCATCATCACTAATTTAAGAGAATATAGATTCAAGTGTAAAATTTGACGCATCCATTTTTAAAATGAATGGTTTTATTGGATCTGTGTAGATAAATATAGGAGCTGAAGTGAAGGATTTTTATAACTTCTTGAATGCTTCTTCAGCCTTGTTGTCCCAAATAAATTTTTCTTTGCTTGTAAGTTGTATTAATGGGGCCATAATCTTGGAATAATCTTTGATGAAGATTCTATAAAAATTTATAAATTCTAAGAAATATTGTATATCTCTGATTGATTATAGTTGTTTCCACTCTATAAAATTTGTATTTTCTTTGGATCTATAGAAATCCCATTTTTAGAAGCAATATATTCCAAAATTTAACTTATGATTAATAGAAAGAACACTTTTCTAATTTGGTATACAATCTATTTTTCTGTAATTTCTTCAAGACTATACATACATGATGTTCATGTTTTTATTCATTCTTAGAAAAGATTAAGATATCATCTACATAAATGACTACAAAATCATGTAAGTATTCCTGCAAAATATCATTCATCATATGTTGAAAGATTGCAAGTGCATTTGTAAGTCCAAAAGGCCTAATATTACATTCAAAATGTGCATACCTTGTACAAAATGCTATCTTCCATTGATCTCTTTTTTTGATCCTGACTAGGTTGTAGGTGCCTCTTAAAACAATCTTTGTAAAAATCTTTAATTATCCTAGTTGTTCTAATAATCCTAATATTAATAATAATAGATAATAATTTTTTATAGTTACCTTGTTTAGACCTTGATAGTCCATACACATATGTAAAGTACCATCTTTCTTCTTCACAAATAAGATATGAGCTCCCCTAAGTGATTTTGAATGTTTAATGAAATTTTTAGGTAGATTTTTATCAATATATTTTTGTAAGATTATAAGCTCTATTTGTGAGAGATTATAAATTGGACCAAATGGAGGTTGAGTCTTATCTTGTAATTCAATTGCACAATCATAAGGATGGTGTTTTGATAACATATATTTTTTTTTTTTTTCAAATACATCTTCAAGATCACAGTATTGATTAAAAATATCTTGCTTCAGTTGCTCCATTGAATCTTTCATCAAGATAGCATACAATGCAAATGCAACTTCTTTTTTTGTTGCCTAAATAAATACTTTAGTTCCAAGAAATGTAGTAGTACGTCATTTTTTCTTTTAATATTTGGATCTTGAAGAAATCTTTTGTAAATTTTAATTAATATTAAGATTATATAATTCAAACCAAGGGAGTCCAATGACAATAGGATTTATTGAACATTGAATGATATTAAAAATAATGTGTGATATTTGATCTCTTAATACTACTTTTAATAATTGGATTTCTTCAATAACATCCTTTGATGTAAGATTTTGTCTATCAATGACCTCAATGGGTGCGGAATAGGTCTTTTTTACAAAAACTAAATTGTATTTGGTTACAAAATCTTAATCTATAAAACATGCTGAGGCTCTAATATCTAAAAAGGCTAAAAATCTCTTGTCTTAAGATTCTTATATATATAGGAAGTATACAACACGATGTTGGATTTGGAGGTAGGAAGAAACCTTTTTCTAATACTTTAGATTTGAGGGTGTCCAATCGCAAGGTCTCTATTATGGCTAGACGTCTCCATTTTCTAACTTCTCCAATTCAGATATTATATCTTGTGCCTTAAATTCTCTAGACTTATTTGGATAGTTTGTTGCCTTGTGATTAGATCTTCTACAATATAGACATAAATTTTCTAGTCGATATCTAGTCTTTTTTATTCGCCTTAATGGCTTGAATTGGATTCTATCAATTTGTATGGATTTAAGATATATTAATGGCTTCTCTGATATTCTTGAAGTAAGTTGTTAAAATTCTGTGGCATAAATTGCAGCTAAACATTGTTCTTGTCATAGATTTTGAATCTTCTTTTTTATTATCCTCTTCCAATCACTATTTCCAAATATAATAATAAATCTTTCCATAAAAGCCTCCAAATTATATAGAATCAGAGAATTCTTTCCAACAGTGGAATAAACCATAATCAAATAATTTTTGATAAAAAAGTGCATACAAAAGCAACTTGAGTGAACCCATCTAGATAACAAGAAGGATATAGTCTTAAATAAAGTTATACTTGTTGTATAAATCCTTGAAAGTTAGATCTTGTTCCATCAAATTTATCAGGCATATTAGCCTTTGGCTTATTTATGACAACCTTTGGAGCTTCTAGAGAAATTATGTGCATAGCTTGTTTATTGCTTGCTTTTCTCAATTGAATAATCTCTTATTACAAACTATGAATCTTTAGCTTAGCTTCTTCAGATACTTACTCTATTTGGAGGGTTTTTTTTTGAGTTGCAAAAGAATATTATTTTTTCTTGTATAATATCTAAAAAAACTTAAAGATCTGCAAGAGTTGCCATTCTATTCTTTGTTTGTAAAGATGTACCTCCATTAACCTGATCTACTTCTATATTGAGAAACAAAAAATGAATAAGTTGTCAGTGTAGTATTTTCTATACTAAAAAAGAATGTTTCTAAACAATGTTAATTTACAGTGGGATAAATCACTGTCGTGTAATAATATGACCATTAAGCAAAAGAAAAAAAGAGTGGTTATATTATAGAAAAGCTCAAATGAGAATATTTGAGAAAATTATCTTAAAAAAATAAATAATAGAGAAGGAGGTAGAAAAAAATCAAAAGGTGTTCATGCTGTCTTTTATAGAAGTGACTTCTAATTGCTTTGCATGGCCAAAAATAAGGCAAAATAAAGTAGATTAGAAAAATAAATAATATAGACATTTTTAAAAAGATGT
Source organism: Physcomitrellopsis africana (assembly GCA_036785485.1). NCBI lineage: Eukaryota > Viridiplantae > Streptophyta > Bryopsida > Funariales > Funariaceae > Physcomitrellopsis > Physcomitrellopsis africana. The sequence goes on along the minus strand of JAWRVF010000367.1, from coordinate 201,358 downwards.
TGAGAATAGGTTTTAAAAATATTTATCACAAAAATTTCAAAATAGATACTTGGAGAGGACCAATTATGAGCCAGGGTCAGAATCAGACCCCAAGGTACAAAATTGTGTGCTTATGGTGGATTTAAAGCTTTTTGGCAGATCAAAAAATAAAAGTAAAAAGAAAACTTGAGAAATAATGCATAAGATTTCATTTGGAGTGATTTAGATCAAAATTAACTTTGTAAGAGCTTTGTAAAGTCAGGGTTGTTTTTGGCGACTTTGGATTTTATAAAATAAAATAAGGTTTATGCTTTGGACAATTATAAAAGTTTTATAGCAGACATATGGCTAAAATTTTGTAAATTGGTTGATATTGTTGTTTTCAATTCGTGGTACAATTTTGAGCTTAATCTAATAATTAAATTATAAGTAATTGAGGTCTAAAAAGATTAAGGTCTTGGAAATTGGGTTTTTGAGGATTAACTAGGGTTTCATAGATTTTAAGCAACTTGCTAGTTAGATTTGAATAAAATTTATATTTGCAAATAGAGGATTTAATTTCCTATGCATATATGAAATTTAAAAGCAATTGAATGGTGAAAATAAGAAGTTTAGGCACTAGAATATTGGCATCAAGATTATAGTAGGAGGCTGGCCAACACCTTAGCAGATTTATAGGTTTTTTTTTTTTTAGTAAGCTCAATCTTCTTGAAATTTGATGTGTTTATTATCAATTTAGTTGTTAAAGTGTATATAAATATTCAATCAAGATCAATGGTTTATTTGATAATTATTGAGGTTCTAAAATTGCCTTAGAAATTACTTAAGACTTGATTAGGATTTGATTAGGATTTAAGATTTGGATTTAGGATTTAGTGTTTGATTAAGATTTATTAAGATTTAATCAGGGTTGACTAGGATTTAGTTAGGATTTGTTTTAGGATTTATTAAGATTTGACCAGAATTGATTAGAATTTAGTTAGGATTTGTTTTAGGATTTGTTAAGATTTTATCAAGGTTGATTAGGATTTAATTAGAATTTATTTTAGGATTTGTTAGGATTTGACTAGGATTGATTAAGATTTAGTTAGGATTTGTTTTAGAGTTTGTTAAGATTTGACTTAGTATTTTAAAATTTTTATTTTTAAAATTTTTTAAAATTATTATTTTATATGTTATTTTTTTTATAATTAATATATGATTCATTTATTCTTCTTTTTGTAATTTCTTTAAGATTGGATCAAAGCTTGATTAATATTGTTAAGATTTAATAGAAGTTATTTAGGATTCTATTAGAGTTATTAAGATCTTGTTGTTGCGTATTTCTTTTTTATCTTCTACAGCTAAGTGCCCGGAGCATTTTCAAGCAAGACATCACATATTATGACATAATATGGTGAACCCGACATGAAAGCTTGAGGTAGAAGATTATTGGGATTTTTTTGATTTATTTGACTTATGGAGAAGGAAGATAAGACAGTTGAAGGAGGAATTATGGATGGTGCATCAATTGGAGCTTCTAGTGGAGTTGTAAGTGGAGCAACAAGTGGAGGTAGCAAAAGAAAACAAGGTATGTATTTTGATCCTAACTCTGCAAGCATGTTTGAAGCATTTGCTTTATTCATGCAACAACAAGAGGTTAAAGATTGCAAAGAAGGTATGGCAAATAAGTCATTACAAGTAGTTGTGGACAAGATTGATTAATTTGAAGGGAAGAATATTAGAAAATATTTAAGGTGTTATGTTAAGAAAATGGAATTGAAGCATAATTCTGAGAAGGAGATGGTTCAATTATTTGAATTGGCTACTGTATCGGAGATAAGAAGCCACGTGAAGTCCATTATAGGACAATTTGGTGGTTTATGGAAAAAAAAATTTCAAGCATTAAAGGATGAGTATTTTTTTGAAGATAGTGATTGAGTTACAAAAAAGACGTTTATTGAATGGATTGAAAGGCCTAAGAAGGATATTCAAGTGACAAAATTATTAAGAAAGTTTGAAAGGGAGTATTTCCATTTATCTAAGAAAAAGAAGCTATTACTAGATCCAAGCAAAGTGGAACTTTTTCTTCAAGCGGTTGATGGAGAGTTGTAAGAGAAGTTGGAAATTTTACTTGAAGATAAAGAAGAAGAAGGATTGACATCAAATTGGAAAGAAGTGGAAGAAGCAATAGGAGTACTTGCAAAAAGAGAAAGAAAAAAAATAGGGTGGGTATTCAAAGACCATTGCAAGCATCTAAGATAAAATTGCCTACTAACCATCCTACACCTATGATTCAACCTTCAATAGCAATATCAAAGAAAGAAGAAATGGACATTGATGAACTCATACAAAGAATGAGAGATTTATAAATAAAATTTGCAAAACTTAAAGAAAGGGCTAATCATCAAAAATATCAACAAGACAAAAATTTGGACAAATAGATGGTATAGTACATAGGTGCATGTGATGTAATAGTGTGGATCATTCAAAAAAGGAGTGTGAAGATTTTACAGAGGCGCTACACAAAAGAGTTATTTTTTTTAAAGAAGATATGATACATTTAAAAGAGATTGGAGAAAAATTAGAGACAAACTTTTGTAAAGGAAGAATGAAGGTACTTGCAAGTGAATCATTTAAAATCTCAAGCAATAAAGCATCAACATATTGGGTGGAAGCAAATTGAGGCAAGTATTTAAGCATAAATCTTGAACTTCTAGGATAATCTAGTTCTTTGTGGATAAGTGTAATGAATTATGCTAAAAGAAGAAAATTTATCAAAGATGATTTAAAACATGTTGGCAATGACATTCAACAAATTATTGGATGGAATGATCCAGTAGATGGATTATTGGTGCATGCTCATATTATGAGTCAACATGATGCATCAATAGAAGAAAAAAGAAGAAGAGATGAGAATAATGAAAGGCCATCAAAAAGGACTATAAGAGGAGAAAAAACATGACAACAAAAAAATCCTATGCATAAAAAGACAATAGAGAATGTTCCTACAAGAGAAAGAGATTTTATAAAAGAGAAGAAAAAGGCCTCTACTTATAAATTACAATAAGATATTGAGACTCCTACTGATTTGAAGAAGGTATTGGAGGAGCACATTTTAAATAGAAAGGTTGAATTTACAATTGGCAAGATTTTAGGAATTGCAAAATGAAACTTTCATAAAGTTATTATTGATACAATAAAAAGAAAATGATAATCTATTGGTGATACTATAACATCAAGTATACAAGATACAAAGGCAATTGGAAGCAATGAAGATGAAGAAATTGAAATACAATTGATTGGAGATGTTTCACAAGGTAAATTCACAAATAAAGAAGATAGTATTCAAGCCTCTACCAATTATTCTTGAAATCTTTGGACAAGAATTACAATGGAAACTTTAATAAAATTAGGAAAATTAAAAGAGCTGATTGTAGTACTAATTGATCATGGCTCTAAAAACAACTTGATATTTAAGGAATTATATAAAAAAGAAAAATGGCCGATTAATACTGAATATGGATGGATGATAAGATCAACAAACAATTCAAAGGAAGAATTGTATGAAGCTTATCCAAATATAAAGGTGATGATAGGAGATGTCATTCATGAAGAATATTTCTTTGTACAAGATATATCTATATATCCAATTATATTGGGACAATTATTTATTACTACTACAAGAATAGAAACAAAGATTATGGATGATGGTTTAGCCTATGCAAGAATATGAAGCCAAGATAGAATGAAGCAATTCAATTTTTAAGTGTTTGTATCGATCATGAAAGAAATCATGATAAGTTGAAAGAAAAGCCATTATCAAATGAGAATTTTGAAGACCTTGAGGATTTTTACCACACACCATTGTAAAATGGGATTACAATGGATTAGAAGAAGATATGCTCTTGCTGAATTTAACAAAGATGATATTACCTATTGGACTTATTAGATTAAAACAAGATGGTATATTATCTTTTAAAACTATTAAAAGAATGAAATGAATAGATAAACGTTATATTAAAAATATGGAAAAAACTTTGAAAAAAAATGGAAGATTAATTAAGGATGAATTTATATCAGGAGCATTTGAAGAAGTAGGATTCGTGGATACTATAGGAGAATCAAATTATTTATTGCAATGTGGATTACAAAGAGGTAATAAAGTTATTAATATATATTTTAAAGAATTTTATGATGAAATTCAAAACTTTATAGAAAATTTAAGTCGCCAAAAGGTACATATTGAAATTAAATATAAATCAATGGCAAAAAAGGTTAAACTAGTGGCTTTGCCACTACCATCAGATTGTGAAGAAAAGGTGAGAGGAGCATCTACACAACCAAATTTAAGAGATCCTAAGAAGATAAGACATGAATTTATGGATGCTATATTAGATGGATTAAAAGTTGGATGTGAAGGATTTTTGACAAAATGAAAAGAAAAATGCTTTAGAAATATGCTTTCACGACATAGAAAGGCTTTTGCATTTTAAGCACATGCAATTGGATGTATTAATCTAAATATTATAGCACCTATGGTTATTTTTATTATTCCTCATGAACCATGGAATTTACAACCAATTCTAATACCAAGAATATATTTATTCAAATTGATAAACTTATTCAATGAAAAGATTGAAATGGAGATTTTAAAACCATCTATGGCACCTTATTTAAATCAATGGTTTACAGTATCAAAGAAAAATAGAACAATGAGATTTATAGAAGACATGCAACTTGTAAATAAAGTAACTATTAGAAATATGGATTCAAGTCCAATTGTGGATGAATTTGCAAAGGCATTTGCTAGAAGAGCAATTTATTCAATGGATGATCTTTACTCAGGATATGATCAATTTCAATTGGCATTACAAAGTAGAGATTTAACTACTATGAAGACTCCATTAGGTTTAATAAGAATGTGTACATTGCCTCAAGGGGCTACTAATTCAATAGCTCATATGATAAATGGAATGAATAAAGTATTAAGGGAATTTATACCAGAAAAGATTATGCCATTCTTAGATGATATTTTAGTTGAATGTTGTATAGAAGAAAAAAAAGATGAGACATTGGATTCGAAAGGTTGTAGAAGATTTGTTGCAAATCATATTATGGATTATAAAAAGATTTTATTATGGTTAGAAGAGGTATACTTGACCTTATCAGGTACAAAATCTATATTTGAAATAAATGAAATAAATGAAATATTGGTTGTTTGACACATCTGTAGATCATATGGACGTAAGCCAAATATTGAAAAGATTGATATTATTAAAAAGATGAAAGAATGTGCAAATACTATGGAAGTTAGAAGATTTTTAGGAGCATACATTTTCTATCATATATGGATACCTCATTTTGCACATGTGATAGATCTATTATATGAATTGTTAAGAAAGAATAAAAAGTTTCAATGGAAAAAAGAACAAAGAAAAGCTATAGAAAAATTGAAAGAGCTTCTTTCTTCACTTCCAACTTTGAAGAAAGTGAATTATGAATGTGGAAGACTAGTAATATTAACAGTTGATGCAAGTCCAATTGGAATAGGTTGGACAATTGGACAAGACGATGAACAAGAGAATAGATATGTAGTACGATTTGAAACAAAGATTTTGAATATTAGACAAAGAGCATATGCACAAATTAAAAGAGAATTATGGAATATAGTAACTCCTATTAAAAATAAAAAGGAATATTTGATTGGTGCATTGGTAGTTATAGAAATAGATTGTCTGTCTTTACTAGGCATGATTACAAGGTGTTCAACTCCTGATATTGTTATGTTAAGGTGGAAAGCATATATCAAATCTTTAAATCCAGAGTTTAAACACATTGCAGGGAGGGATAATTCAATTGCAGATATGTTATCAAAGGCAACGTATTATGATGAAGAAGATATAATTGATATGGAAGATGATGCGGGTGCAAATTTTTATACTAATACATTATCAAAAGAAGAAGGTGTATGTTTGAATACACCATTGGAATTATTTTTAAAAAACTTATATGAAGGTGAATGGAAAGATATTAGAAAATATATAAGTGTATTAAAGCGACAAGAAGGTTGGACAAATCAAAAATTTAAAAAAATTTATAAGAAAGCCTATGGATATTTTTTACATGATGGATATTTATGGAAGAATCCAAAAAAAAGAGAATAAATACTACAATAGGTGATATGTGATTAAACTCAATAAAAGATTATCAAAAAATTTCATGAGAATTTGTAGGCAGGGTATAGAGGAATATAGACAACTTTTATTAAATTGAAAGAAAAATATTGGTAGAAAGGCATATATAAAGATGTGGCTGATTTTATAGGATCATGTAAAAGTTGTCAAGTTTATTCTAATATTTGACATTGAGATGAATTACATCCAATTTATCCTCTAGCACTGTATTATAAGTGGATAGTAGATTTAATGACAATACCTATGGGACTTGGGCAAATAAAATATTTGGTACTTGTACATGAAGATTTATCAAATATAATTGAAGAACAAGCATTAAAAATAAAGAGTACTGAAAGTATATATTGATTTCTCTTAGAAGACATTATTTGTTGCTATGGTTGTATAGGAAAAATCACAACAGATAGAAGTGAATTGGATGCAAAAGAAGCAAGAAAATTCTTTGATAGAATAGAAATCAAACTTTCTTTGACAACAACATATAATCCAGAAGATAATGGGAAGAATGAGCGTGGACATTCACCTATTATTAAGGCATTAGTAAAAGCATGCAATGGCAAAGTACATCAATGGCCAAGACTACTACTATTTGTATTATGGGCAGTTTGTACAACTCATAGCACGATGACTAGTTATATGCCTTTTGAATTAATGTATGGACAAAAGCCAGTTATGCCAATAGAAGAAACAATGCTTACATAGGGAATATTACCTTAGGAGGATGATCTTAACAGAGAGGAGCTTTTAGCATTATGGATTCAATAATTGGAAAGAAGGCCTAAGGATATTGAAGTGGCAATAGGAAGGTTGGAAGAAGCAAGGAAAAAGAATAAAGAAAGATTTGATAAAACACATCGACTATGGCCTAAGAAAATAAAAGAAGGTGATTAGATATTAGTCTATGACAATAGTTTGGACAACCAACATAATACATTATAATAATTTTCTAAGCGTTGGTTTGGACCATATGCTGTGATAAAAGTCTATGACAATGGAACATATTTGTTACAGAAATTTGATGGAACACAATTGAAATCACTTATAGTAGGCAAGCTAGTCAAGTTATTCAAATGAAGAGGAGTATGTACATATTTTGATGAAGAAAAAAATCTATTAAAGACTATTAAAATAAGAGAGGAATAGAAAATTGAAGACGAAGAATTTTACTAAGATGAAGAATGTTATACATTGATCTATTGAAAAACCATTGGTGCATATCAAAAGATGCATATGTTTAGAGAGGGTGGATGTCGTGTAGTAATATAACCATTAGGTAAAAGAAGAAAGGAGTGGTTATATTATAAAAAAGCTCAAATGAGAATATTTGAAAAAATTATCTTAGAAAAATAAATAATAGAGAAGGAAGTAGAAAAAAATCAAAAGGTATTAATGATATCTTTTATAGAAGTAACTTCTATTTATTTTGTATGGCCAAAAATAAAGCAAAACAAAGTAGATTAGAAAAATAAATAATATAGGCATCTTTAGAAAGGAGTTGAAAATAGGTTTTAAAAAATTTAAGTACAAAAATCTCAAAATAGATATCCAGAGAGGACCAGTTATGAGCCGGGATTGGAATCAGACCCCAAGGCACAAAATCATATGCCTATGGTGGATCAAAAGCTTTTTGGCTGATCAAAAAATGAGGTTAGAAAGCAAACTTAAGATATTTTGTATAAGATTTAATTTGGAGTGATTTGAATCAAAATTGACTTCGTAAGAGCTTTGCAAAGTTAGGATTGTTTTGAACGACTTATGGATTTTGTGAAATAAAATAAGGTTTATACTTTGGGCAATTACAAAAGTTTTATAGCAAATCTATGGCTAAAATTTTATAGGTTGGTTGATATTGTTGTTTTCAATTTGTGCTACAATTTTGAGCTTAATCTAACAATTTAATTGTAAGTAATTGAGGTCTAGGTGGATTAAGGTCTTGAGAATTGGGTTTTTAAAGGTCAGTTAGGATTTTGCAAATTTTGAGTAATTTGCCAATTGGATTTGAGTGAAACTTGTATCTACAGATAAAAGACTTAATTTCCTATGTACATGTAAAATTTAAAAGAAACTAATTATTTAAAATAAGAGATTAGATATTAAAATATTGGCATCAAGATTGGAATAGGAGGCTGGCCAATACCTGAGCAAATTTATAAATTTTTCTTCTTTTTGGTAAGTTCAATCTTCTTGAAACTTGATGTATTTATTGTCAACTTAATTATTAAGGCATGTATAAATTTTCAATGAAGATCAATGGTTTATTTGGTAATTATTGAGGTTCTAAAATTGCCTTAGGAATTACTTAGGACTTAATTAGGATTCAGTTAGGATTTAGGATTTGGATTTAGGATTTAGTATTTGATTAGGATTTGTTAAGATTTGATCAAGAATGACTAAAATTTAGTTAGGATTTATTTTAGGATTTGATTAAGATTGATTAGGATTTAATTAGGATTTATTTTAGGATTTGTTAAGGTTTGACCAGGATTGATTAGAATTTAATTGGGATTTGTTTTAGGATTTGTTAAGAATTGATTTGGATTGATTAAGATTTAGTTAGGATTTGTTTTAAGATTTTTTAAGATTTGATCAAGATTTGACTTAGGATTTTAAAATTTCTATTTTTAATATTTTTAAAAATTATTATTTTATATATTATTTTTTTTATGATTAATGTATGATTCATTTATTCTTCTTTTTGTAATTTCTTTAAGATTGGATCAAAGCTTGATTAATATTGTTAAGATTTAATAGAATTTATTTAAGATTCTATTAGAGTTGTTAGTATCTTGTTGTTGTGTATTTTTTTTTTATCTTCTACAGCCAAGTGCCCGAAGCATTCTCAAGCAAGACTTCATGTATTACGACACCACACTCCTTTAAAATGTAATAGTATCTCCAAAAAGAGGGATAATCCACTCTCTACCAAGAGATTAAAACTCTGATATTATTACTTAGGCAGTCTTGTTAAATTATCAAAGATGCAAGATAGCAAATTAACAAAGAGACAAAAAAAATGTTATAGAATTAGAATGCTTTTAAGAACAAAGAACTGGATTCATAAGAACAAAAAACTAGATGATTGACAAGAACAAAGAACTAGATTGATATTACAAAACAAGGCAACACTTTGGATTTTTTGAAGACTTATGTTGGCAAGATTGAGGTGTACCTTGGTCTTACCTCCTATTTATATTATAAGATTTATATCTTATTGAACCTTCTAATAATATCTTAAAAGATTCTAAAAAACTAAAGAAGATTTTAGAAGACTAAAATAAATTCAAAAAGACTAAAGAAGTTCTAAAAGATTCTAAAAGGTTCTAAAAGACTAAAAAAAATTCTAGAAGATTTTAAAAGATTTTAAAAAACTATTAAAGATTTTAAAAGATTTTAAAAAACTATTAAAGATTTTAAAAGATTACAAAAAATTCTAGAATGTAATGACTTAAAATATGTCCATGACAAAAGTAAAACATGAAAGACTAAATGAATGCACATACTACTTGGTAGTTTAAGACATAAACTTATTAGATTTACATGGTATAGAATTATAAGTGGTCCAAATCTTTAATAGTCTAATCTTTGTGATGGTTGATTTATTTGTATATTTTGTTAGAATAGCCAAACACAATCTTCTATTTTAAACATTAATTGATTCTTACAATGAATATTTGCATAGTCTTTATATCAATCTTAAGCCATTTGTAATTGGAATTTTAATTCTTTATAGATGGTCTTTAAATAAGTAGCTTGATTTTTTGTAGCAAGACTTCTCATATTTTCAATTTGGAATGGATTTGTTCTAAAACGGTATCTATAATTTAGAAAGAATGAAGTTTGCTTTCTTGAAGAATGTTTGGTGTTATTATATGCAAACTTAGCCAATGATAGGAGGTCCATCTAATCATCTTATTAGTAATTTATACTACAACAAAGATATTATTTCAAGATTTGATTCATCCATTCTGTTTGATCAATGACTTGAGGATGATAACTTGATGAAAGATTGATCTTGATCTTCAAAAGTTGAAATAGTCTTCTCCAAAAATTTGATACAAATTATGGTTCTTAGTCTAAAATGATGTCATTTAGAAGGCCATATATTTAATAAATATTATCAATAAAAAGCTTGGCTATTTTCTCTCTAGCAACAATCTTGTTACATAGGATGAAATATACCATCTTGATAAGACAGTCTACAACCACAAAAATTGAGTCTTTTCTATTAAAAATTGAGAGGTTTGTAATGAAGTCCATGAATAACAATTGCCATAGGCTCTTAAGAATTGGAAATAGTTGGAGAACTCTATATGATTGGTATCTTGGGATCTTTGCTCAAGTACAAATTTTGTATGATTGGATGAATTTTTTTACCAATTTCTACATTTGAAGCCACTAATAATCTCTTGATATTAATTCCAAGGTCTTATTCAAGTCAAAATATCTAGCTATTAGAATATCATGTTATGCTTAAAGAATTTGAAGTCTTATATGGCTAGGAGGAATATACAAGAAATCTTTGAAATACAATAATTTGTCCTCAAACTTGAAATTATTGTTTTCTTCTACCATTGCATTTTTTAAATATCATTGAATATTATCTACAAATGGATTTGTCTTCATTGCTCTCTAGATTTCTATCTTGAGAGATGTATCTATATAGATAGATATTTTCAATGTTTTTAACTATAAATTGGATGGCTTGAGCATAATTGATTTTGGTAGCTACAAAAGTTGTCCAATTAAAATCCATACCTTCAAGCATTCCTATCGCAACAAACAATAACCGTTTGAATATATATGTGGTGAGTTGCTTTAAGCTTAGTCACTTTTGAATAAAATCCATCTATTCCATAAGCTCCAATGTAAGTGCTTCCGCTACCTTCCAACCTTGATTCTTCTCCAGTGATAACATACCACCTTTAAAATAACTATCTAATTTAAAATCACTAGATACTTTGACATCTTCTATAAGCTCACTAATTGGTAGATAAAATATTTTCTATAAGATACTCTTATTGATTCCAATTATGTTTCCCTTTACTATACTTGAACCATCCTCTGGGTCATAGTTTGCTATATACTCTACCACCAATTTTACATCAATAGGCGGCAAATTATCTGACCCTTGTAAAAATGCATATAATTCCATATTTTTAAAATCTCTCTGTTTTCTTAAAGACCAACATATTTTTAATTTCATTGGTTCCATATTAGTGATAACCATTAGGGATGGCAATTCCAAATTACTGTTACTTCTTACATTTTGGACACTTTTCTCTCTATCCAAAATTCTCTTCGATCTTTCTATTGTCATTGTAGAATACTAGCACTTCACTTTGTGCTTGCACTAATACTACTTTCTTGTTTATTGAAGTAAATTCTATACTTCAATATGTACACTACATATAATAATATTCAAAAACTTCCGCTAAATATCTTGATTCTAACCTTTTATTTGGATTCTGAATCAACAATCTCTTATCTAGTGTATCATAACCTCACATCTCATTTTCCAAATTAGGTGGCAAGAATATCCAAAACTAACCATCAGTCATCTTTTCTAACTATCATGCACCTATAATATAGGTAATCTTATCATTAACAAATATGCCTTGTTCCCTCCTAGTTTTAAAACCCGTCCCAACTTTACGTTGTCATGGTAGAGAGAATTTGTCTCAAGAAAGCGTTAGGCTTTTAGTTGCCACTAATTACTCAATCAAGATTCAAATATAACAAAACCCCTAAATTTATATAAAATATTTCTTCATAGGATTATTACACCTAATACATAAGTCTTATTTCATCAAACCATTCAAAACATAACAAATGCTCTAAAACCCTCATTCTCTCGTAGGAAGGGAATTTTTTCTGAATTTTAATATTCCATAACTTTTAATCCAATCGTCTAAATCCACTCCATATTTACATAAAGTACTAATATATTCTTTACAACTACCACCACAAATTTCAACCATTGATTCATTACCAATCTTTAGATATTGCCAAAATCCTAGTAATAGCTTCAAATCCTTATTTATAAACACTAGTGTATTAAATTCTTTATATCTCACAATCTAAAAGTCTAAATATAATAAAAATTTGATGTATAGCTTTTTAGCATAATAATACACCTTTTTAAAAACTTTGAGACAAAAATTCGTCTAGAAACTCAAGATATGGCAAATCCCATTACTACCAATAAAACAGCCTACTTACTACCTTGGAATTTGATCTATTGTCTTTGACTTCTAATATCTTCTTCTTTATTATTCTAAATGTAGTAATTCTTCTATATTAGATGTAGATCTTAAAATCACCTCTCTAATCGCATCTCCCGATCTCCAAAAGCTCTCATTCAACTCCTCCAATCCTCAAAAGAGTGATAGTAGGTACAATTTGTACATCTTAACTTCAAGTGCCTACTCCTCCCTCATTAAAATTCCAAATCTTAGTAGTTTGATTGTTCATCTTTAGGCCCCAACCTTCTCTCAAGGCTTCATACTAAATATTTAGGTTCTATATTATTTAAATCCCATAACCAAACTAAGTAAAAATCTAAAATAAAGTTTCTTATACCAACTCTCTTTAATTTACTTTATTAACCATTCTAACACATATCTAAACCTATAAACATATTATGCATTTTGAATGGATTTTACATACTGTAAGCAATTACAGTACGACAATGTGCAATAAAGTCATAATCAATTTTTGTTGATTTGTGTGATAAATTGAGTATCCATAAAATCTTCCAATTGAATTGAATCACTAGAAAAGGCTTCCATTACACGATATGGTCTATACCAATGGACGTGAAATTTCTTTAAAAAATTGTGAAATCGGCTATCATAAAGGAGCACTAGATCATTGGGCTTAAAAGATTTGGGACGTAATTTATTATCATAATAATTTTTACGATGATATATCAATAATCTTGACTTCATCCAATTTTTCCAATTGTGCTAATTGATATTGAAGGGATTTCTTGTCACCAAGACATCATCCAACGTAATTCTCAAATTTTGAACTTCCAATTCAATGGATAATATTACCTCTTATCCATACACCAATTGGAATAGGGTAGAATTGATAGTCACTTTATATGTAGTACGATATGCCTACAAAACTGCAAACAATTTTGTATCTCAATCTATTCCCACACAAGACATAGTCTTAGTTAAAACTTTATACAAAATACCATTAGTCTTTTCAATCTGCCCGTTGGCTTGAGGATAATATGGAGTTATTTTTTAATATTTGATTTCATATGTAGCCATCAAGACTACAATCATAGAATTAATAAAATGGATTCCTTGATCACTAACTAATTCTTTGAAACATCCAAAATAAGTGATAATGTTCTTATATAAAAATGTGGCTTCTATATTGGCATTATCATTTTTTGTTGCCACCGCCTCAACCCATTTTGTTACATAATTGGTGGCTATTAAAATATATCTTTTTTGTCTATTTTGTAAGGCTGGTGCAATTGGTCCTACAAAATTAATGTCTCATTTTTCAAATGGTGCTTGTACCAAAATTGGTACCAACAGCATGTCAAAAATACCAATAGGTCAACTAATACGTTGACAAGGATCACAACATTGGACATATTGGTATACATCTGAAAATATTGTTGGCTACCAATAACTAGTAATTTAAGCTTTAAAAGCAGTACTATCACTAGCAAAGTGCCCACTGCAACTAACTAGGTGACATCCATCCAATATAATTCGTACTTTATTTTAAAATATACAACGATATAATATTCCATCCTTCCCTTATTTATACAAAGCATCACCTATCATGGTATATGGAACACTTTTCAAAATCAGATGCCGCTTAAGTTACTCGCTATAAGTAAGTAAAAATAACTGGAATATCAAATATTGAATCAATTCACTATATTCTAATGAAATTACATCCACGATAAATAATTTTGTATCAAGAAGTGCATCATTGATAGATTTATTTTCTAATATATTGATCAAATGGGATAAATGGTCCACATTGGCATATTTCTTGTATGGTCAAATATTAATAATAGAATTAAATTCTTGAAGGAATAACATCCATTGAGTAATGCGTCCACTCAATTAAAATTTATTAATCATATATTTAAAGCATCGTGATTGACATAAAACACAAATAGATAATCAAGCAGATAATACCAAAATTTTTGTATAGAGTAGATCAACCCAAGGCTTCATATTCAGTTGTAGTATAATTTTGTTTTGCAGCAATGAATTGTTGACTAGCATAATATATTGGATGATCCAAATCCTTTTCATCTTTCTCACTTAATACGGATTCAATAGCAATATTGGATGCATGAATATAAACATGAAATAGTTTTGTCTAATACAGTACAATAAATATTAGTGCAGAGACCAGTTTCCACTTGAATTCCTCAAACGCAACTATACAATCCTTAGTCCAAATTAGACTAGATCCATCTGATGGTATTGTGTTGCAACACGTTTATATAGTGAAAAGTATACATAAGAATAATTTATACTTAATACTTGATTATCTTGATTCAATAGGAACTTAAGATACTTATAAAAAGATTTATGAAAGCATCTTAGATTACTTTCTTGTTTTAATAGCTAATAGATAAAAATTAGTTATTGAATTTTTCTTCAAAGTTGTATAAACTCTATTACTGCTTTTGAAAAACCATAAGTTAATAAAAAAAATAGAATAAATAAGATAAATAGTTAACATAGTTGATACTATGGTTAAGTTGAGGATAGGATTAAGCTTAAAAATCCTTAGAATTAGTTAGATTGATACTCGGGGGTCGACCAAGTATGAGATAGGGTTGAAATTAGATCTCTAGCCACAAAAATAGCCACCAAGGGCAGGAAGTCAGGAAGTTTAGAGATTGGCAATTAAGATTAGAGAGCTAGCTTAAAGTTGACTCCAAAGACGTTAAGCTTGTTGCCATAGGATTTTGAAAGACTTAGCAATTATTGTTCAAAGTCAAGGTTTGTATAGGAGGTTACATTTTTATACAATAAAATTAGAGCTAGCACTTGTGGCTATTCCATACAATTTGTGTATTATCTATAGTTAAAAATTTGAAAATATATGATTAATTGAGTGTTCTAAGATTGAATGAAGAATTGTAGCAATCTAATAGTGCATTCAAGATTTATTTAATATTTAGTACAAAGAGATATCAGAAATTGACAATTTAGGGTTGATTGGGGTTTCTACAATATCTTGAGATCTATCAATTGGATCAAAGAAAAAATTGGCATAATATTAGAAGACTTGAAGGCAAAATTATACACTAAATTTTAATTGAAGTTAATAGTTACTAAACAAGAAATTACTACTGGAACTTCTGCATTAACTTTCAAGGCGGTGGCCAAGTGACATTAATGCAGGTTTTGATCAATTTTCCACAATCTGTAAGTTGGATTGGATTAAAACTTTTTGAGCATATAGAAGGCTTGTGTTTGCGTTTGTTTACAAAGTTTCATACTAAGTTGACAGTTAGATTCAAATTCACAGCTTATTGAAATTCACTAATTGAGGTTAAGACTTGTAAAGAGACTCTTAGTTGCTTGATTGTAACAAGTAATAAACAATTGGAGTTTAAATGTGGAAGAAGTTATCAAGAAGAGTATTTTTAAGTAGTTTATATTAATTTAAGCACTCTTGACATGATATTCAAATCATACTTTTTGTATATAGACAAAACTTATTAAAGGTCATTTGGTATATATGAACTACAACTTCACCCGCTACAGGTAGGTACTCTGTGCATTTCCAAATTGGACAACTTATTATACACCAACAATGGTTTCTTTAAGAGATTAATTAAAGATTGATATATGATTGCAAATGAATCAATAAATAATTGATAATAACTAATATAGCCTACAAAACTACAAACACCTGACATTATTTTTGGCTTTGATAAGGCTAATTAGCACTTTTCAAAGTTTAAAGATATCCCATACTTATCACATTCATCCAAATATTTATCAAGATATTCCAAATGGCCAACTATTGTACTAAATATATAAAAATCATCTAAAAGTATTTCCATTGACAATTATAAATAATCTTGAAATGCTTGCATCATCATCCTTTGAAATATGGCTGGCCATTGCATAATCCAAATGGCATCACCTTATAAGTAAATGTGTCCCAATCTATAGTGAAAATAATCTTTAATTAATCCTCTGCTACAATTTTAATTTGATTGTAATCCAAAAAACCATCCAAAAAAGAATAATATTCATGCCCGACTACTGCGTCTAATGTATTATCTATAAAAAAAAATAAAAATAATAATCATTCTTTGTAGCCACGTTTAATTTATAAAAGTCTTGATAGATTTGGATTTTTCCATTCTTCTACAGTACTATCACAATTAGTGAAATCCATTCACTATATGGTACTGGATATATGAAGCCTACATCTAAAAATTTATCCACTTCCTTCTTTACTATGAGAGAATATTTTGAATTAAGGCGGTGTTGTCTTTGACAAACTGGTGTAGCATCTTCCTCTAAAGTAATTTGATGCTCACAGACTTTGATAGGAATACCTTTTAAATTTGCATATGACTAAGCAAAAGCAGATTTATGACATAGGAAGAAATCTTTTCAATTTCTTAGCTCTATATCCATAATACCAGTATATATTTTGATAATCTACGATGTTTCATTGTTGTCCAAATTAATGGATTGTCACACATGTTCTCCAACAATCTTTGATTTGATTTTCCTTTCCTGGTCTTAAATCCTTCATATGATCCAACAAATTGGAACTATCCAATTTTGATTTTAATGTATTGATTTCATTAACTGCGAGATTATTCATCCAATTGGTGATAGCATGATCAGAGTTTACTATATCTTCCAGATTTACTAAATATTCTCCGGGTCTTCTATATTGGTATAATACCTTGTTGTTCTTCTTCGTCTCACTTATTCTATCAATACTGCCTAGAGTAAACTTATAAAGGGGGATTCAAACATAGGAAGAGACTATCCCCATTGAATTAAACTGTTAGGATCACACAAATAACTACCTTCTGAACATTAGACTCCAGTGCACACGTACACGTTTCTAAAATAATATCGTCCATTCTATTAGTTTTGCTATTCCGCAATTAAAGATAAACTTTGTGACACAATCCTCCACCAATTCTCCTACTATAATCTGCTGTCTTCTTCCAAGCTCATAATAACAACCGACAATGTTGCACCATTTTCATAGACTACATACATTCGCTTCTCTTTCCAATCACTGGAAATAATTCCTCACCAAGAATGTCTTTTGAACCAAATCGTTTCTCCAATATTCTCCTTTACCGCTCAACTCTTCACAGTCAATACGGCATAACACTCTCATCCACAATCAAATTATATTGACATATCCGGTCTTGGACCACCAATTCGCCACAACAAACTCACACATCAAACAATTATAATTTCTTACTCATCCATATATATAAAAAAATTTATTTTATTATTTTTCTTTATCATTAACATGGTATAACCCATCGGAATAGAATCTAGATCCTCCACTATAATCTAACAAAAGAAAAGAGAGAAGTAGCACCAAGCTTACTCCGGCTCAAGACTATTACAGTCTGGCCCCGATTCCTCCGTATCAAATTAATTTATACTTATTCCATTTAAATTAACTGCTACACAACCAATGATAATTATTTTTTCTAACTTTTTCATCTATTCTGCCTTCAAAATTGGCTATTCATTAGCTTCTTGTCTATTTTTAATCCTATAAATTATGTATCGTAAATCCTAAAATTCCTATCTATTCTACATAGCCCCACTCTTAATTGTGTAGCGTCCTCGCAAATATAGAATTGATAAAAAAACTTTTGTTATGAAGTTGGCTCTTGGGAGTGGGATGCTCCTGGATTCTTTGTAAGAAGTTCCTCTACGTCTGGCTCTATTGGTATGTCCTCATCCTCCTCATTCTTCAACTGCGCTGATAAATCTCCATTATCCGCTCCCAATTCCCAAACTTGAGCCTCCAATTGTAGAATCCTGGTATCTTTTGCCTCTAATTGGTGCTCTTGTTGCTTCATCTTTTCCTTCAGCTCACTAATACTCGAAATTGGTGGAACAGATACTTGTGGCTGAACGACAGTGGCCAAATCGCCCTCTAATTTTTCCACTTCACTCTTCAATGCACCAATTTTTGCTTGTAGCTTATCCGTTCCAATTCTGTATTGGTCTCCCAATTCCATCTTTTTTTATTCTAATTTTGTTGTTTTTTCACGTTTTGCTTGCAACTGACACTTCAATACTTTTTCTTCCAAATTTCATATCCTGCGATTCTCTATTAATTCTTGCTTTTGGCCATTCAAGATTCTTTGAGTGCGATCTTTATCATTTGTCCAATTTTTCTTTTCCTCCACTAACTTCCGCTCCAATGCCAACTTGGATTCCGTCTTTGTCCTAATAAGGTGACCATGTTCCACAATTCCGCAGCTTTTTTCTATTATTTCTTTCCTGCTCAATTCTAATTGTTGTCTTAGATTTCCTTCCAACTGACTCACGATAAAGTGCAATTGGAAAATTTGACCTAATATTATTTCTATGAGGTTCCCTCCTTCCAATATTCCGGTGTTCAAAATTGGAGCTTCAGCCACCCTCTCAATCATTGCACAAATTGAAGCCCGCTCTGGTGTAGTCTCCGAGATAACCTCTTGTTCCCGCTATCTATTTGATTCTCCAATTTTGTGAACCACTATCCTTGGACTAACTGATAAACTCAGCATATCCTGTTGTGGCATTGGAGAAGGTACACTTTTCTCCACTGCTGGTTGACTTAACGTATGTGTAATAACGGAGTGTATATAGTTAGAGCATAGCAAAGATGCAAATTTATCGGTTTTCCGCTTGGCTCCTATTTCTACATGGATACGGGTTGCTACAAAGGCTGCCCAATTAAATACCATGCCTTCAAGTGTTTCAATTGCAGCAAACAATAAGTGCTTGGACATGTATGTGGTATGCCGGTTCAAGCCTAATCAATTTTGAACGAACCGCATCCACTCTGCAAGCTCTAGAATAAGTGCCTTCGCTACTTTTCAACCTTGATTCTTCTCAAACGACGCCATGTCTTCTTTAAAATAACTTTCCAATGTGAAGTCATTGGACACTTCGACGCCTACCGCAAGTTCACCTATTAGTAAATGTAATACCTTTTGTAAGATACTCTCATCAATCCCAATTATTCTTCTCTTTACTACACTTGAACCATCCGCTGGGTCGTAATTTTCTACATACTCTACCACCAGTTCTACATCAATTGGTAGCAAGTTATGTGATCCTTGCAAAAATACATACATCTATGTATTTCTAAAATCTCTTTGTCTTTGTGGGGACCAATAGATTTCCAACTTCATTGGTTCCATGTTGGTGATCACCAGTAGGGATGGCGATTACAAATTATTCTTATTTCTTACGTTTCGGACATTCTCCTTTGTGTCCGCAGCTCTCTTCAACCTTTCCATCAACATTATATAATACTGACTACGTACTCCTTGGTCATAATAATTGTTACTCTCTGACTGCAAAAAATTCTACACTCCAATAAGCATACACTTGGACAACCAAGCTCTAAACAGAATGCTAATGAAAACTTTCACTAAGTGCCCCGCTCCTAACCTTTTACTCAGGGTCTCAATCAACAATCCTTAATCCAATGTATCAGATCATCACTTTCGATTTGCCTAACTAGTCCATATTAGGATTCAAAACTGACCATCAGCCGTCTTTTCTAACCATCATGCACCTTCAATAAAGGTAAGCTATCATGAACAGGTACACTCTCTTTCCTCTCTAATTTTGAAAACCTGTCCCGGATTTACATAAAATAAATACGTTGTCGTACTGTAATTACTTACAGTATGTAAAAATTAGTTAAAATATATTATATGTTTATGAATCTAGATGTGTGTTAGAATGGTTAGTAAGTTAAATTTAAAATGGTTGATAGAAGAAACTTTATTTTATTTTATTTTACTTATTTTAGTTATGGTATTTAAAAATTATAAGATCTAAATGTTTAGTATAAAGCCTTGAGAGAAGGTGGGGACTTAAGGATGAAAATTCAAGCTAGTAAGAGGCTAATTGGGAGGGATGAAATCAAGCCATGGTCGGATGAAGGCAAGGAATAGGGAACTTCATCCCTATTGGTCGAATACCATGCCCAATGGGCTTTGAGGAGGCTGCCCGCGACCTTAACAAGGGTTTTCGGCGACTTCATAAAGAAGATTTGCAATTTCAGAGGTAGGGTTGTAAAGTTTAGGGTTTTGGGTATAGTTTGAGAGGAAATTTTAGGCGATTTGGAGTTAGGGTGAAGAAGTTATACTTGTTCAAAGTTAAAGAGTGGATTTCATACATACTGTCACTCTTTTGGCATTTCGCGGAGTTACACGGAGGCTTTTGGAGATCGGACGGTGCGGTTGGAAAGGTGATTTCAAGATCTACGTCTGATACGAAGGAATTATTAAGTTTTGAGTTTAGATGAAGGAGATATGAAGAGTTGAAGATAGCGCATCCAATTCCAAGGTAGTAAGTAGACCGTTTTGTTGATGGTGATGGGGTTTGCCATATCTTAATTTTTTGGACGAATTTTTGTCTAAAAATTTCCAAGAAGGTGTATTATTGTGCTAAGAAGCTATACATCAAAGTTTCATAGCATTTGGACTTTTAGATTGTGAGATATGAAGAATTTAGTACACGGGTGTTTGTAAACAAGGGTTTAAAGCTACTGCAAGAGTTTTGGCAATATCTAAAGATCGATAATGAATCAACGGTTGAAATTTGTGGTGGTAGTTGTGAAGAATATATCAGTACTTCATGTAAATTTGGAGTAGTTTTGGACGGTTGGATTAAAAGTTATGGATTATTGAAGTTCGGGAAAAATTCCCTTCCTACGGGGGAATGAGGGTTTAGAGTATTTTGTTATGTTTTGAGTGGTTTGAGGAAATTAGGCTTGTGTATTGGGTGTAATAGCCCTATGGAGATCTCTTTTATATAAAATTGGGGGTTTTTATTATACTTGAATCTTGCTTGAGTAATTAGTGGCAGCCAGAAGCCCAGCGCTTTCTTGAGGCAGATTCTCTCTACCCCGACAACGTAAATGGTTGTCGTTAACTCGGGTGGTAAATTGAGTACCCATAAAATCTTTCAATGGAACTGAACCATTAGAAAAGGCTTCAATTACTCGATAAGGCCTATGCCAATGGTGTCATGAAGTAAATACATCCATATATAAAAATCTAACTTAACTATCTTTTCTTTAAAATTTTATTAAGCTCTTTCTTTCTTCTTATCAATCTAATTTTTTATATAATTTAGGAAAAATTTCTCACTTTCTTTCTTTTTCTTTGGCTAAAATTTTACTTTATCTTTAATCTTAACTTTAACTTTGATTTAGCCTTGAAAACTTCTTTTATTTCTTTTATCTTTTTTCCAATCTTAAGTTTTAATAGATTCATGATTAGATTTGTAGATATGAGTTTTGACTTTGAGGTTGAATTTAGGATTTTACCAAGGATAAATAATAGATTTGGAGTCAATAGTCGGCTACCATTAATAGTGCTGACTTGGAGGATTAGATTTGGGGTTTTTATAACTTTAAACTATTAATTGTTGACTTGGACTTTGAAGACCTTGGCTGTGACTTCTTTGACGAGCTTGGAGGAGAAGAAGACGGGGTTTTTTGGCAAAGGCAGAGAAGTATTCACAGAGAGCTTTTTCTTGGCATGAGTTTAGGTGGTAGAAACGCAAGATTCGAAGCTTAGATGAGAGAGATATGCTTGTTTGAACTTAGACTACTAATATGATATCTACTGTCTTTTTTCAGGGTATATTAGAAGTTTTAAGATACTAGCAAGAAATCAAAAAATTGGGTTAGAAACTAGACTTTAAGCTACACATTTTATGTCCAAGAATTGATAGAAATGAGTTCAGAATGAGTGAGATATGGCTAGTTAAACCTAGCAAATTAAACTGGGGTTTTGAAGAAGTTAGATAAATAGAAGGATTTGCTTTAAGCTAGAACTTGAGTTTCAAGATGAACTTGAAGCTCATTTTTGGTGTACATATCACTTATACTATAAAGAGTCTATGTCTAAAATATCATATCAATTGAGACTTTGATTAGGGAGTAATGGCAAATTTGTTCTCAGGTGTCTAGGGTTTTGACTTTTAAAAGTATCTGCCAAGGATTTGGTGATATCTAACGATCGGCAATGAATTCAAAGCTCAAATTTTATGTGATGAGGATCAAAGGTATGAGTTATGTTTTCCCAAATTTTGAGCTTATTTGAACGGCTGGATCTTTAATTATGAATTTTCAAGTTTCGGGTTGAGATTTGACTTCTTAAAGTATCTTCCAAGGATTTGGTGTTATCTAACGATCGGCAATGATTTCGCAACTCAAAAATTATGTGACAATAGTCAAAGGTATGAGATATGTTTTTCCAAATTTTGAGCTTATTTGAATGACTGGATCTTAAATTATGAATTTTCAAGTTTCAGATTGAGATTTGACTTCTAAAAGTATCTGCCAAGGATTTGGTGATATCTAATGATCAACAATGAATTCACGGCTCAAAATTTATGTGACAAAGATCAAAGGTATGAATTATGTTTTCCCAAATTTTGAGCTTATTTGAACAGTTGGATCTTAAATTATGAATTTTCAAGTTTCTGGTTTGGTTTTACTTATATAATTACTTGCTAATATTTTGATGATATCTGGTGATCGGTAATGAATTCATGGTTGAGAATTTTTGTGAAGATGACCAAAGAAGTGAACTCTATGCTTCTAAAATTTGAACTTATATAAATGGCTGGATTTTGATTTATAAATTTCTAAGCTTCTAATTTGTTGATTTACTATACGCATGGTTTTGTGACTATAAAAGAAAAATTTAAAAAAGTTTGTGCATATTGGATCCAACTTGATTGTAAAGAGGGACCTTGCGTCTACCTAAAGCGGACTTTTACCACGACAACGGACTTGGAATTTCTCCGAAAAATTGTGAAAGCGGTTATCATAAAGAAGCACTAGATCATTGGACATAAAAGATTTAGGATGTAATTTACTATCATAATAACTCTTACAATGGTGCTATGTAGCTTCCATAGTTAAAAGAGCCGTAGCCCTAACTTCATCCAATTTTTTTAATTGTGCTAACCGATATTGGAGAGATTCCTTGTCACCAAGACATTTATTCAATGCAATTTGTAAACTCAGAACTTCCAATTCAATTGGTAATATTGCCTCTTATCCGTACATCAATTGGAATGGTGTGGCATTGGTAGTCACTTTATATGCAATATGATACGCCCACAAGGCTGCAAATAATTTTGTATCCCAGTCCGTTCTTACACTAGACACTATTTTAATTAAAATTTTGCATAAAATACCATTGGTTCTTTCACTCTACACATTGGCTCGAGGGTGATATGAGATTGTCTTTCGATGCTTGATCTTGTATTTATCTGTCAAAGCCGCAATTGTACAATTAATAAAATGGGTTCCACAATCACTAACCAATTCTTTGGGACACTCAAATCAAGTGATTATGTTTTCATATAAAAATGTGGCTACGGTATTGACATTATCAATTTTTGTTGCGATCGCCTCCGCCCATTTTGTCACATAATCAATTGCTACTAAAATATATCTTTTCTGTCCATTTTGTGAGGCTGGTGCAATTGGTTCTACAAAATCAATGCCCCATTTCTCAAACGGTGCTTGTGCTAAAATTGGTATCAACGACATGGCAGAAGTTCCAGTAGATCTACCAATACATTGACAAGGATCACAACGTCGGACGTATTGGTGTGCATTTGAGAACATTGCTAACCACCAATATCCAGCCATTAAAGCTTTGCAGGCAATGTTGTCACCGGTGCCATACTGCATTTATGTGCAGTATACAAAAATATTATATATCTTGTATCTATTGTTATTACATGTGTGAGTGCTAGAGATTATTTTAGAAGATATTATAAGGAGAGGATTTATTATAGCCACTTAGTTAGTAAATTAAGATGGCTATTTATTTTTTTCTTACCTTACTTACATCCTAGAATAGACTCTTTTGTAATTAGAAGAAAGATAAAGGTTGTTTTATCTTTCTTGTTGATTTTTGAGATAGAATGGACCTTGTGAGGGATAAGAAAGAAGAGCATGGAGTAAATAGGGCCTATCCAATAGGATTTAGCTATCCATGTGGGTGTATCATAGTCTAATATGGAAGGAAAGGGAGATATACTCCTCGTGCTAGACCTAGGGTTTGGCAATTTTTGAGCAGTGAAGATTGGAGAGAGATAGCTCTGAGGATATAAAAGCGTTTCTAATAAAAATTAAAGTGTGTATTCTTCGAGTTGTGAGGATTTTAGAACCTACTCACTTGCTTGTATTGGAGTTGTGAGCAAAAAATTATACTTGTT
Organism: Physcomitrellopsis africana; assembly: GCA_036785485.1. Lineage (NCBI taxonomy): Eukaryota > Viridiplantae > Streptophyta > Bryopsida > Funariales > Funariaceae > Physcomitrellopsis > Physcomitrellopsis africana. The sequence goes on along the minus strand of JAWRVF010000367.1, from coordinate 176,724 downwards.
TTAGTAGAGTGAGGTCTGCTGCTATCGAAAAGTGATGGTAGAAACTTCGATCTGCCAGTGTAAGTTTTATTTCAATTTTATCTAGTAAAATTTATTAAAATTATAGAAAATTGTGCTAGCTTTCTATCAAGACATTTCTTGTAGCATTTGGAGTTGGAGAAGAAAAGTTGTGAGCTTGAGAGTGAGAAAGGATTTACTGCCATCTAACGAAGAGGGGCAGAGACTTTGTTCAATCACCCAAGTTGGACAATCTCTTTTATCTTTTTGATATTCTAGGTGCTTATACTAGCTTATATAAGCTTTCTATGAAAACATAAATCAATACATTTGGAACTTTCTTGAAAGTTTTATGAGCCATGAAGTGTCGAGAGGGCAAATTATTGCTAGGGTTTGAAGAGTAGAATCAACTAGCTATAAAATCTGGAGTTTGAGAGGCATGCATGCAAAACTTTAAAACAAGTTAGATGATGTAGTGAGATTTCTAAAAAGCTATTGCATGCCCAATTTGGAGAAGGAAAGTAATCACAATGAAGGCTAAAGTGAAGAGGAGCTTTGCTGCCTTTGCATTTATTGGTAAATTTTAGTGCCTATTTCTTTTAGCCATAACTTTTAAATGGTAAGACATCTATTTGTAAAATTTTGATATGTTTTACAATGGATTATTAGCTTTTTATAGGCTATAAGCACGCTTAATTTGAACTTTAAATGGATTTTTAGTGATTTATTTAATTTTAATTTATTGTATAATTTGTATTCCTCATATGCGGTTGTATTTTGAGGTATACTTGAATATATACACACTTTGCTTATACTTATTATATAAGTATATATACTTGTATTTATATCAAGTATTTATATAAGTATTTGTACAAGTATTATATCAAGTATTATATAAATATTTATACAAGTATTATTCAAGGATTTTTACTTTATAATTATACAAGTCTTGTACAAATATAATACAAGTATAATTTGAAAGCTTGAACAAATATTATGCAAGTATAGAAGATACTTGCAGGGCTTCTTCTCATATTCCTTGCTAGCTCTAGTAGCAGCTAGGAACCCGACGTTTTCTCAAGGTGAATTCTCTCTACCCGACACCGACAAAACACCCTCCACAATTATTCAAATGACATCTTTCCAATACAATATGTACTTCACTTTGAAAAATACAGTGGCATAAAATTCCATCTTTCCATTGCTTATACAAGGCGTCTCCAATCATCGTATATGGCGCACTTTTCAAAATCAAGCATTTCTTAAGTTTCTCACTATATGTAGGTGGAAATGTCTGAAATGTCAGATACTAGATCAATTCACTATATAGTGGGGTGATCACATCGACGGAAAATAATTTTGCATCCGGAAGTACATCATTGATAGGTTCGTTACCAAATATATTGGACAATTGAGATAAATGATCTACATTGGCATGTTTCTTTTCTGGTCGAACATTAATAGTAAAATTAAATTCTTGAAGGAGTAACATCCATCGAGAAATGCGTCCATTCAATTGAAGTTTATTAATCATATATTTAAGAGCATCATGATCAACATGAAACACAAATGGATAACCAAGCAAATAATGCCAAAATTTGTAGACAGAATAGATTATGCCCAAGGCTTCCTGTTCAGTCATAGTATAATTTTGTTTCGCAGTAACAAATTATCGAATAGCATAATAGATAGGATGATCCAAATCCTTTTCATCTTTTTGGCTTAACACGGATCTAATAGCAACATTCAAGGCATCAATATAAACATGAAATGGTTTTGTCCAACAAGGTGCAACAAGTACTGGTGTTGATACCAATTTTTGTTTTAACTCCTCAATTGCAACTGTACATTTCTTAGTCCAAATTGGACTAGATCCATCTGATGACAGTTTCTTTAAGAAATTTTTTAATAGTTGACTTATTTCTACAAATAAATGAATGAATCGCCTATAACAGCTGATATGGCTTACAAAACCACGAACACCAGACATTGTTTCTGACTTTGATAAGGCCAATGTACGAGTAATTTTATCTGGGTCATTAGCACTACTAGTCGCGGAAACAATGTGTCCCAAAAGCTTTCCCGATGGTATGCCAAATTGACACTTCTTAGAATTCAAAGATATCCCATATTTATTACATTGGTCCAAATAATTATCAAGACATTCCAAATGATTCGTTGTTGTACTGAATGTACAAAAATCATCTAAAAATATCTCCATCGACAATTATAAATAATCATGAAATGCTATCATGAAGTAAATATATCCATATATAGAAACCTAACTTAACTATCTTTTTTTTAAAAATTTATTAAGTTCTTTCTTTCTTCTTACCAATCTAAGTTTTTATATACTTTAGAAAAAATTTCTCACTTTCTTTCTTTTTCTTTGGCTAAAATTTTACTTTATCTTTAATCTTAACTTTGACTTTGATTTAGCCTTGAAAACTTCTTTTATTTCTTTTATCTTTTTTCCAATCTTAGGTTTTAGTAGATTCGAGATTATATTTGTAGATATAAGGAGTTTTGACTTTGAGGTTGAATTTAGGATTTTACCAAAGATAAATAGAGGTTTGAATGTCAATAGTCGGCTGCCATTAATAGTGCTGACTTGGAGGATTAGATTTGGGGTTTTTATAACTTTAAACTATTAATTGTTGACTTGGACTTTAAAGACCTTGGCTGTGACTTCTTTGACGAGCTTAGAAGAGAAGAAGACAGGGTTTTTTGGCAAATCCAAGGAAGTATTTAAAGTGAACTTCTTCTTGGCATGAGTTTAGGTGGTAGAAACACATGATTCGGAGCTTAGATGAGAGAGATATGCTTGTTTGAATTTAGGCTACTAATACGACACCTACTGTCACTTTTTTGGGTATATTAGGAGTTTTAAGATACTAGCAAGAAATCAAGAAATTGGATTAGAAACTAGACTTCAAGCTATACATTTTACATCCAAGAATTGATAGAAATTATTCTAGAATGAGTGAGATATGGCTAGTTAAAACCAGCAAACTAAACTAGGATTTTGAAGAAGTTAGATAAATAGAAGGATTTGCTTTAAGCTAGAACTTGAGTTTCAAGATGAATTTGAAGCTCATTTTTGGTGTACATATCACTTGTATTATAAAGAGTCTATGTCTAAAATCTCATTTCAATTGAAACTTTGATTAGAGAGTAATAGAAAATTTTGTTCTCAGGTGTCTAGGGTTTTGACTTTCAAAAGTAACTGCTAAGGATTTAGTGATATCTAACGATCAGCAATGAATTCATAGCTCAAAATTTATGTGACAAAGATCAAAGGTATGAGTTATGTTTTCCCAAATTTTGAGCTTATTTGAATGGCTAGATCTCAAATTATGAATTTTCAAGTTTTTGGTTTGGTTTTTACTTATAAAATTACTTGCTAATATATTTGATGATATCTGGTGATCGATAATGAATTCACGATTGAGAGTTTTTGTGAAGATGACTAAAGAAGGAAACTCTATGCTTCCAAAGTTTGAACTTATTTAAATGGCTGGATTTTGATTTATAAATTTTTAAGCTTCTCGTTTATTGATTTATTATACACATGGTGTTGTGACTATAAAAGAGAAATTTAAGAAAGTTTGTGCATATTGGATCCAATTTAATTGTAAAGAAGGACCTTACGTCTACCTGAAGTGGACTTTTGCCATGACAACGCTTGCATCATTATCCTTTGAAATGTGGCCAAGGCATTACATAATCCAAATGGCATCATTTTATAAGCAAATGTGGCCAAGGCATTACATAATCCAAATGGCATCATTTTATAAGCAAATGTGCTCCAATCTATAGTAAAAGTAGTCTTTAACTACTCCTCTTCTACAATTTTTATTTGATTATAACCTAAAAATCCGTCCAAAAAAGAATAACATTCATGCCCAACTACTATGTCCAATATACTATTCATAAAAGGTAAAGGAAAATAATCCTTCTTGGTAGCCGCATTTAATTTATGGAAGTCTTGACAAATACGGATTTTTCCATTTTTCTTTGGCACTATCACAATTGGTGAAACCCATTTACTATACGGGACTGGATATATGAAGCTCACATCTAAAAATTTATCTACTTCCTCCTTGACCATGAAAAAATATTTTGGATTAAGACACTGTTGTCTTTGACGAACTGGTGTAGCATCTTCCTCTAAGATAATTCGATGCTCACAAACTTCGGCAAGAATACCTTTTAAATCCGCATACAACCAAATAAAAGCAGATTTATGATTTAGAAAGAATTCTTTTCAATTTCTCAGTTCTATATCCGTAATACCGGTGTATACTTTGATAATCTGGGATGTTTCATTAGAGTCCAAGTTAATGGATTGGCACACAGGTTCTTCATTAATCTCCGATTTGATTTGCCCCTCCTACTCTGAATCCTTCATATGGTCTGCCAAATTGGACTTATCCAATTCTGGTTCCAATGTACCAACTTCATTTACTGCGCGATTACTCGTCTTGTTCGCAACGACATTGTCAGAATTCTTTATATCCTCCTGATATAAGAAATATTCTCTTGGTCCTCCATACTTGTATAACATGCCTTACTTTCGCATGTGAATTGGGTCCTTATCAACTTGCATCGTATTTTTAACTTCGTCATATTCTACCTCAAATTGGCCCTTATCATCAGATGTTACTTCTATGCCCATAATTTGAGACTCCCCATGATATTGAACTAGATACATTTGTAAAACAATCTTGTCACTGTCCTCCCCAATAGTTAACGTTCTACGTCTCCAATCATTCCTAGCTTTGGCTTGATATAGCCACCACCAACCCAATAAGATTGGATATGATAAAATGGAATTCTGTGATCGAAAAACAATATAATCAATTGTATATGTAATTTCCATGATTACAATATTAACACTGCGTAAGATATCCATTAGTTGTATCTTACTATGATCTGCCATTCTCAATACCAATGTCGTAGATAATAATTGTTTTAAATCTAACTCCTCTATTGTATCGACGTTCATTAAGTTCACACTAGAGCCACCATCCACTTGAACTCCAAGAATGAGAACACCATCAATTGATACATCGATAATTGGTACTCCCGAATCGGGATTCAAACTAACCTCATGAATTTTTTTATTACGAACTCTACGTCGTATTAACGAGGAATTCAATATAAAACGACATTCTGATGCAACTGCTAATAATTGCTTCATTGTAATAAAAGATTTAATTTCATCCAAATCTTTTATAATATCATATAGTTTCATATTGGCAATGATTTCCAAGGCCCTCTTCTTTTTCATGGATTTTAATTTGATCCCTTGAGATAATTTTTTTACGGAGTTCGGAAGTAAAATTGTTGAATGGACTTTGTTATAATTCTTGTCCATGAGAGGATCTTTTAATGGATAAGGTGGCTCCCAAAACTTCACAGATATTAATACGAGTTTTGATTGAACTAATAGCTTAGGGCTAAGGACATCCTTAAGTTACACACACGAATTGGATCTCCTCGTTGGTAATACCTTTGATACTGATGTTAGATTTAGAATACCATTAAATGAATTACATTGATCCGTTGCAACTGATACTTCCAATTTTTGAATTTGATCTTTCTCTTTTTGCTGGACCCAAGTAAGTATTGTATGGACGCATTCTACTCGATTCACCAAAGAATCTTGTAGAACTCAAATATTGTCTTCCATCTTACTTTGCAACTAGATACACTAATCTCGGTTATTAATATTAAACGGAGCATTGTACTGCTAGTAAGTATGTCCAGATTGCTTACAATTTCCACATACTAGAGCATAATAATCATTGGCTCTAAAATTAGGACATTCACTAGTATAATGTCCTATTTGCTTGCATCGATGGCATCGAAGTGGTCTTCTTCCTCCTCCATCTGGAATATGGGGCATCTCAACTGGTATGTACCGACTAGGCTTGTTCCAAGTTTGATGGATAAAGGATCTCGGCTGACCAGTTGGTATTGTAGGATCTGAAATTGGATTTTGAATAGGTGGATATTGGGGGTATTTTTCCTAATTTTGCACAAAACCTTGAGAATTGGAATCACCTTCTTGGTTATACTCAAAATTTTAAAAATTATAGAAATTTCTATTTTGTTTAATAGGACGATTCCCGTTGTAGCCAAATCTATTTCTTATCTGAACTTGATTAACATCCCATGAAGTTGGTTGAACCATGGTCTGATTTTCAAACTGTTGTTGTTTTCTTAAATTCCAGCAATTGGTGGTTATATGCTTACCTCCACAAAATGTACATTGCACAGTGATTTGGGGTGGTAAAGGGCACTCTATTATCAAATGGCCATGTCCCTTACAATTACTGCACCAAATATTAGGGCGCATATTAGTCGATTTATACCTCTTTTTCTTATCCTTTGTCAAATTAACAGCCAACTCGTCCATCTTCTTTATCAAAGTTAACAACAAAGTCTCATTTGGATCCTTTGATACTAGTTCATTAGATAATTCTCTTATAGATATTGGTTTTTGATATAGAGAATATGGAAAATATGAAACTGCAGTTATTGGTGGTACAACTTGCAATGAAACAACATTCACTATCCCTTGCGGATTAATACTAAGATTTGTACCATAATCAATTGTCTTTTGATAACTGTCTACTGTTTTATTCGAGGTTGGTATTTGATACCCTCCTTGAGATGGAATCATTGTCGCTCCTGTGGTTAAGAATTGGTCATAATGATATTCTTCCCATATCTTAGCTCGGTCAAGTGAGGCAGTCATAGTTGCAGATTGGGCCTCTTTTACAAACATCTTTAATTTTGGTGGATATAGTTTGTTAATCAATATAGACATAACAAACGAATGTGATATTTGATTATTTGGCCATTTACAAAGGATATCTGCTACTCAGCCATAATATGACTGCACCGCTTCTCCCGATATCATTTTGCTATTCATTAATCTTTCTCTAAGACATTCTTCAAATCCTATTGATTGAAAATGAGTCAAAAATATATTTTTCAATGCTTGCCAATTAGAAAATTGTTCCACGGGTTGGCGATTATATCATTCAAACTCCGTGTCTTTTATGGTCGCTGGCAGCCATCTTCACCAAATATCTTCAGTTGTACCATTGTTGGCTACACATGCGGTCAGGAATTGAGACAAGTGTTGATCTGGGTCGGCTCTTGGCAGATCCCTAAAGATAAGTAATGGGGCTATGCTAATTGTCCAATCACCCACTGCATCCATTTGTACCGCAATTGGTACTGCTAGATCCCTCGTCGCCAATGAAGGTGACAATATTCTACTCACTTCCTTATTAAAATAAACGCTGCCTCCTCCAATTGTCTTTTCCAGACTTCTAGGCCTCTGCAATTTGGTATTATTATGTGCAAATAATTTTATTGGTTGAAGTTGAGGTGAAAATGACGGACTTTGGAATACACTGAATTGGCCCTTACTGGCAAGCAATACATTCCCTTCTAAAGAACTAGCCTTGTTAGAATCGGCTGTATCCACTATTCAGAAAGTATCCAATGGAGTATTCAATACTTTTGTGCTCCATTTTCTTTCCATTAATAGGCTCAAGAGATACATTGGGCTATTCACCAAGTTACCTTCGAGTACTTTTGATAATTTTTTTAATAGTATATATGTCTAAAATATTAAAGATCTTTCATGTTTTGGGTATGCTCGGATGTACCGACAGGCATTCAACCATGGTTTAATCCAATTCTGTCAACGCTTCCTTTTTAGCTTTCGTTCTTGCTCGTCGCGCAACAAATTTCTTACTTGTGCTCTCTCTTGTCTTCCTTTCGACTGACGTATTTTTCTCAGAGCAATGTTCTCTTTCTTATTAACCATAATCTTTCATCATCTATTATTGACATTGCTTTCCATCACTAATTTAAGTACTCATTTGGCAGTTAATTCCTAACGCTCAATACTATTGTCAATCCCTGGCAGCGGCGCCAAAATGTTGTTTTTCTTCCTCTCACTTACTCTATCAATACTGCCTAGAGTAAACCTATAAAGGGGGATTCAAACATAGGAAGAGACTATCCCCATTGAATTAAACTGTTAGGATCACACAACTAACCACCTTCTGAACATTAGACTCCAGTGCACACGTACACGTTTCTAAAATAATATCGTCCATTCTATTAGTTTTGCTATTCCGCAATTAAAGATAAACTTTGTGACACAATCCTCCACCAATTCTCCTACTATAATCTGCTGTCTTCTTCCAAGCTCATAATAACAACCGACAATGTTGCACCATTTTCATAGACTACATACACCCGCTTCTCTTTCCAATCACTGAAAATAATTCCTCACCAAGAATGTCTTTTGAAACAAATCGTTTCTCTAATATTCTCCTTTACCGCTCAACTCTTCACAGTCAATACGGCATAACACTCTCATCCACAATCAAACTACATTGATATATCCGATCTTCAACCGCCAATTCGCCACAACAAACTCACACATCAAACAATTATAATTTCTTACTCATCCATATATATAAAAAAAATTATTTTTATTATTTTTCTTTACCATTAATATGGTATAACCCATCGGAATAGAATCTAGATCCTCTACTATAATCTAACAAAAGAAAAGAGAGAAGTAGCACCAAACTTACTCCGGCTCAAGACTATTACAGTCTGGCCCCGATTCCTCCGTATCAAATCAATTTATACTTATTCCATCTAGGTTAACTGCTATACAACCGATGATAACTATTTTTTTTAATTTTTTCATCTATTCTGCCTTCTAAACTGGCTATTCATTAGCTTCTTGTCTATTTTTAATCCTACAAAACTATGTATCGTAAATCCTAAAATTCCTATCCATTCTACACATTCCTTGTTTCTGCATGTAAATTGGATCATCATCAACTTGCATTGAATTGGTAATTTTATCATATTCCACATCAGATTAACCTTCATCATTAGATGTCGCTTCCAAATTCAAAATTTAAGATTTTCTATGATATTGAACTGGATACATTTGTAAAATAATCTTGTCTCTACCCTTCTCAATAGTCAATGTGCCACGGTGTCGAGATAGAGAGAATTTGCCTCAAAGAAGCGTTGGGCTTCTAGCTACGACTAATTACTCAACCAAGATCCAAGTATAACAAAATCTCCAAATTTATATAAAATATTTCTTCATAGGTCTATTACACCCAATACATAAGCCTTATTTCTTCAAACCTCTCAAAACATAACAAATGCTTTAAAACCCTCATTTCCTTGTAGAGAGGGAATTTTTCCTGAACTTCAATAATCCATAATTTTTAATCCAACTATCCAAATCTACTCCAAATTTACATAAAGTAGTGATGTATTTTTCAAAACTACTACCAAAAATTTCAACTGTCGATTCATTACCGATTTTTATATTGCCAAAATCCTAGCAGTAGCTTCAAACCCTTATTTATAAATACCTCTATACTAAATTCTTTATATCTCACAATCTAAAAGTTCAAATGCTATGAAACTTTGATTTATAGCTTTTTAGCATAAAAATACATCTTTTTAGAAATTTTGAGTCAAAAATTTGTCCAGAAACTTAAGATATGGCAAATCCCATCACTATCAACAAAATAGTCTACTTATTGCCTTGGAATTCGATCTGCTGTCTTTCACTCCCAATATCTCCTTCTTCAAAACTCCAATTATAATAATTCTTCTACATTAGATGTAGATCTTAAAACCCCCTCTTCAATTGCACCTCCCGATCTCTGAAAGCTTTTGTACAACTCCTTCAATTTTCAAAAATGTGACAGCAAGTACAATTTGCACACCTTAACTTCAAGCGCCTACTTCTCCCTCATTAAAACTTCAAATCCCTTAATTTTTATACCAAAATTGTAGCCCAAAAAATAAGCTTTTTAACCTTAGTCTTTGATTTTCTAATGGCCTCCTTGAAGTTGCCGAAATCCTTGTTAAGGTTGCAAGCAACCTCCTCAAAGCCCATTGGGTATGATATTCAACCAATAGGGATGAAGTTTCCCATTCCTTGCCTTCATCCGACCGTGCCTTGATTTCATCCCTCCCAATTAGCCTCCTATTAACTTAAATTTTCATCCTTAAGCTCCCACCTTCTCTCAAGGCTTCATACTAAACATTTAGATTTTATATAATTTAAATCATATAATCAAATTAAGTAAAAATCTAAAATAAATTTTCTTACATCAATCCCATTTAATTTACTTTACTAACCATTCTAATATATAATTAAATTTATAAATATATTATGCATTTTGAGTGGATTTTACATACTATAAGCAATTACAATATGACATCTACTCCTTCCAAACCTGCACATCCTCTGGTATGTGCTAAGAAATCACCCCTTCCAATTTTTAGCTTAATCAATAATTCTTGAGTAAGCTAATGTCTAATTTTGCACTTCTCTTTCCAACCTGGCTCCTTAATTTCTTTTCTTGAGTGTATCTCTATTATAGCATCTTCATCCATACTTATAACTAAGCTTTTTAAAACTTTTATTAAACCATCTTCTAAACTTGCTTCTTCTGTTATTTCTACTACAACTTCATCATTTGAAACTAAATGTACTCTTTTTAAATTTTTTTCTTGTTTTGTATCCTTCTTCTATTTACAAGATTCAAATATTTAACCCTTTGAAAACTCATAAACCTATTGTCAATCAAATCCAAAATCTAGAACCAAAATTTTCTATGCTGGAGTTTGGAAATAATCTATTTTACATCCATGTACTTCCATCCTACATAGGTGCTCTTTAGAAATCTAAAAAAGTATTTCTTGGCTCTAAAGGCATTTCTTTTAGTTGCTCTTTGTGCTTTTCATTAATAGGCTTTACAAAAAAAAATTGTATAAGTTGATATTGTTGATACTGATCCGAACATATCTGGTTCTAAGTTCTATGATAGGACTACGATAAAGAAGAACATCCTTAGGTATTGTAGGTTTATATTATCTAAGTAACATGATTTCAATCATAAAAGAGATAATACAGGATAGAAGATACGTACCTGGCAGTAGTACTGTTGAGTCCAATGAGAGGATGGGACCATATATCTTCTTTCCATCACAATTACAAATTTTGGCATAATATGAACCATCATCCAAGCCTCTAGTCTCCATCCTAGTAGCTATAATATAAGGTTGATCAAATATTACCGAATATATAGCAGAGTTTTATACAAAGAAGTTTTGCTCCTCCTCCACATCTTCAATCTTGATCTTCACAGTTGGATAAGCTCCATATAAGTCACTTTGTTCATTATTTGCATTGAACTTGTTTGTGTCATCTTTTTCCTTTTCTTTGTCCTTCTCTCCCCACTCTTTTGATGATGGTGTATGATTAGGATAAACAAAAGAAGGTATCTTTTTTAAATTTATCTCTTGAAAAGCTTCTTTGTTCTTTAGAGATTTTTTCTTGATTACAAACTCAGCAACATCTTCCTTGTAAATAGCTCTATCCTTCTTTTTTTCAATTATAATATCATTCAAGTCATCACTCTGTTGGTTCCTATTTAAAATTATTTTGATGCTCATGGCATCAACTAAATCATCCCATAGAGTCATTTTTCTAATAGCTTCAGCTCTCCTAACTATGACTTCCATAGTTGGTGAAGAAATAGCCTTAACAGCTTTTTGCTCAACTGTAATAGAATAAGACTTTGCTTCCTTTTTATGCATGGTATCACCTTTGCTTGTTTGCTCTTCTACCAACATCTTCATATCTCCCTTTCTAAAGTTGGTCCTCAAAGATTCATCAGTACTTGTTAGCCTTATCCAGTCCTCTTTAAAATATATAATACCTTCTTTGATTGAAGTCTTATAAATATCACATTTACCTTACTTGTAGTTTAAACTGTCACACCATATGCATCTCTCCACAAATCCCTTCAAGCCTTCTGATGTATTAGATGAACTTACTATTTGAGATTTCTTCAACTCAGTCATTTCTACCTTTAGATCTCGTATGTCCTTGATTAACTCCTCAAGAATGTCATCCTTGGTAGACTTAATTACTTTTTGAAGTGGCACTAGATTTTGAGGTGCGGGTATTGATTCCAACCTTGATAAACAATCCCGAGTCTTAATCTTCTGTTGTTTAGCCACAAATCCTATTGTTTCTTTTATTAGCCTCCAATTATTTATAAATCCACTCTTAGTTGTCCTATCTGCCAGATAAAAGAGCAACCTGTCTTCCAAGTATTTATCAGCTGATTGTAAGAATAGCTCACTCTTTCTAGTTTCCAATAGTTATTTCTCATGCCTTGATAATTAATCAAATTTTGTTTCAAATTCCTTGATTAATTCATTTGGAGCCATTTGATTCCTTGGCTTTTATTCAATCCATTCTACAAATGATCTTTTACTCATCCTCTCTAAGTCTTCTTTAAAAAATTCATCTTTTAATAATTCTTCAAATTTGTTCTATGATGTAATCTCTTCATGTAGTTCGTGCACCCTCTCTCTAACTTCTAGTATCACTGCCAAATCAAAAGTAGTGATCATTTTTACCTCTAAAACTTAATATATTTCCATTTCACATATGTATATCCTCAAAAATTTGGTGATATTTCTTCCATCAAACCTTCCAACCTTGTCCACTACTACTTGTAAGGCCTTTGTGGTACTCTTGTCATCTTCTTGAGCCCGTTGCCTCTCATCCATAAAGTGAGCAAATGCTTGAAATAAATCATAGGCACCTACTCTCCTTGGTAATCCAAATCCAAAATTTTGATCCCCCATCTTGGCTTGTTGAATTATTAATACCTCAAGGCTCTCTCAGTGGAAGCACCAATTATATTAAGTAGAGAGAATTTGCCTTGGAAAAATGTCGGGTTCCTAGCTGCTACTAGAACTAACAAGGAACATGAGAGGAAGCCGTGCAAATATCTTCTATACTTGCACAATATTTGTTCAAGCTTTCAAATTATACTTATATTATACTTGTACAAGACTTATACAATTATAAAATATAAATCCTTAAATAATACTTATATAAATATTTATATAATACTTGGTATAATACTTATATAAATACTTATATAAAATAATATATAATCCTTTATATAATACTTGTATAAATACTTGTACAAATATTTTGTATAATACTTATAGAATACTTATATAAATACTTGATATAAATACAAGTATATATATTTGATATAAATACAAGTATATATACTTATATAATAAGTATAAGAAAAGTATGTATATATTCAAGTATACCTCAAAATACAACTGCATATGAGGAATACAAGTTATACAATAAGCTGAAACTAAATAAATCACTAAAATTTCATCCAAAGGTCAAATCAAGCATGCTTATAGCCTATGAAAATCCAATAATCTATTGTAAAACATATCAAAATTTCACAAATAGATGTCTTACCATTTAAAAGTTATGGCTAAAAGAAATAGGCATTAAAATTTACCAGTAAATGCAAAGGCAGCAAAGCTCCTCTTCACTTCAGCCTTTGTTGTGATTACTTCCCTTCTCTAAATTAGGCATGCAATAGCTTTTTAGAAAGCTCACTCTATCATCTAACTTATTCTAAAATTTTGCATGCATGCCTCTCAAACTCCAGATTTTATAGCTAGTTGATTCTACTCTTCAAACCCTAACAACAATTTGCCCTCTTGATACTTCACGGCTCATAAAACTTTCATAAAAGCTCCAAATGTATTGATTTTTGTTTTCATGGAAAGCTTATATAAGCTATTATAAGTGCCTAAAAGATATCAAAAATATCAAAAAGATTGAAGAGATTTTCTGACTTGGGTGATTGAACAAAGTCTTTGCCCCTCTTTGTCGAGTGGCCGCAGACCCTTTTCCACTTTCAAACTCACAACTTTCTCTCTCCAACTTCAAATGCTACAAGAGATAGCTTGATAGAAAGCTAGTACAAATTTCCACACTTTCTACAAATTTTACTAAGAAAGACTTGAAATCAAACTTGTAGTGGCAGATCGAAGTTTTTGCCATCACCTTTCAATAGCAGCAGACCTCACTCTACTAAAACAAGCATAATTTTTTGCTCACAATTCCAATACAAGCAAGTGAGTAGGTTCTAAAATCCTCACAACTCAAAAAATATGCCTTGTAATTTTCATTACAAACGCTTCAATCTCTTTGGAGCTATCTCTCTCCAAAATTCATTGTTCAAAAACTACCAAATCCTAGGTCCAGCAAGAGGAGTATATCTTCCTTTTCTTCCATATCAATCTATGACACGCCCACATGGGCACCCAAATCCTATTAGACAGGCCCTATTCACCCCATGCTCTTCTTTCTTATCCCTCTTAAGATCCATTCTACCTCAAAAATCAACAAGAAAGGTAAAACAACCTTTACCTTTCTTCTAATTACAAAAGAATCTATTCTAAGATATAAGTAAGGTATGAACAAAACAAATAGCCATCTTAATTCACTAATTAAGTGGCTAAATTAAATCCTCTCATTATAATATCTTCTAAAATAACCTCTAGCAATCACACATATAATAATAATAGATACAAGATATATAATATTTTTACACACTCTACATAAATGCAGTATGACAATGGTCCCAATCATTCCTAGCTTTGGTTTGATATAGCTTCCACTGACCCATTCAAATTCGATATGATAATGTAAAACTCTATAATCAAAAAATAATATAATCAATAAAGAAATTCTAAGAAAATTATTAATTATAGAATATCATTCTGCATTAAATTCTTTGTTAATGTAGAATGATATTCTGGCATGACTGCTAACAATTGCTTCATGAAAATTGAAGATTTAATTTCATCTAAATCTTTCAAAATATCATATGGTTTCATATTGGCAATGATTCTTAGGGCCCTTTTTTTTTTCATTGATTTCAATTTGATCCCTTGAGATAATTTATCTTGCCTTATAGAGTTCAATATTGGAATTGCTAAATAAACTTTGTCGAAATGCCTGTCCATGATAGGATCTTTTAATGGATAAGATGGCTCTTGGAACTTTGTAAATATCAGTACTCATTTAGGTTGAATCAAGCTCTCAATATTAGGGACATCATTGGAATGCACAAACGGACCAGATCCCAACGTTGGTAATATCTTTCGTACTGGTATTGGATTTGGAATTCCCATTGTTGAATTGAATTGGTCCTTTATAATTTGTGCACTCAATTGTAGAATGGGATCTTTCCCTTTTTGTTAGGCCCTAATAAATACTGTATAGATATATTCCATCCGATTTACCAGAGAATCTTGTAGGACTTGATTACTATCTTCTATCTTACTTTGTAGTTGGATATGCTAATTTCAATTATAAAAATTAAATGGAGCATTACATTGCTGATATGTATATTCTGACTGCTTACAATATCTACATACAAGAGCATATTCATCATTGGCTCTTGGATTGGAATATATACTAGCATAATATTCTAATTGCCTGCACTGATAACATCAAAGTAATCTTCTTTTGATACTATTGAGAATGTTGGATGTTTTTACTAGTATATACTGGCTGGGCCTGTTTCAAGTTGGATAGATAAATGATTTCAACTGACTACTTTATACTTTAGAATCCAAAATTGGTTTGTAAATGGATGGATATTGTCATGGACACAAAATATAGACTTGAAGTCTAAACAAGAAATTCAAGAAGAACTGGCAAGAACTGGATTACTCAAATGAGTACAAAAACAACACCAAGGAGGTGAGCTAGAGCTCCAAGAGATGTGTTGTCAAGACTGAACAACTCTTCAGTCTCAACTCCAATATATACTCCTACCTACGAAGCTTCTCAAGCAGCTTCCACCAACTAGGAAGCTTCTCAAGTAACTTCCACGAACTATGAAGCTTCTCAAGTAGCTTCCACTAACTAGGGAGCTTCTCAAGCAACTTCTACTAACTAAAAAGCTTCTCAAGCAACTTCTACCTACTAAGAAGATGTTAGAAGGCTTTAGAAGGTTCTAGAGAGTTTTAGGAAGCTTTTAGAATATTCTAGAAGGTTCTAACAAGTATGTCTTTAACATCACCTCCTCCTCTAGCTTCGAGGTCTCCGAGAAGCCATTTGAGATGTATACTCACAAATATAGGAAATCAAAAATTTATTGCATAGTCTCTGCAATATACTCCAGCTGTCGTTCACGAGGCAAATGATTCATGGATCCTTATAGCCATCGATAATGACCAACACCTTCCACTTGAGACCATGCCTAAACTTTTATATTTTTATTAGGGAAACGACTTGAATATATTGCTTCGCTATTACTTGCATGAATTGGTTCAACTTCAAAGATAATTACAAGTGACATGCTGCTTAAAATTCTTTGACATCTTCTTTGCTCTTCTAATTCTTCATCTCGAGGTCGATATCGTGAGCTACTCGGATGAGATGGTACCACTAGTACAGTATCTACATTCTCACTATCCATATCTAAATACACCTTGATATTAGATATCTTGATACTACAAAATACAACAAGTTATGTTTTGATAAGACTTGGATCCCTTTTCTATTCATTTCTCCAGAGAATTCTTCATCTTCACGCTTCGTTAATGACCAATTTTTGGTTTATTAGGATATCGTCGATGGAATTCCCATACCTTTCGCGATGCATTGGCAAGATTTTTGGCCGATTTCCATGTTTGCTCATTAATATCGTAGCCGCTCTAATGCACAAAGTACTCTAATTTATTCCATCTTCGCCATGAATTTAGTATCTTTTCCACCTCATATTCTTCATTGTTTTTAATTTCTATACTAGGTGGCGGATATTGCACTCTTCTAAAAAAAGATGATTCCCGATAAGGCTCTAATAGAAAAACATGAAAGACAGGGTGTACTTTCATAGCAGCTGGTAATTCTAAGTGATACGCCATAGGATTGATCTGTTTCTAAATAACAAATGGTCCCAATCTCCGGTAGTCTAATTTATCACATGGCCGCTTGATCTTGATATTTCGTCGAAGCAGCCATATTTTATCTCCAATTTTGAAATTAGGTGCCTGATTTCAAAATTTATCCGCAGATGCTTTATAAGACTCTTGGATAATTTGCAATTGAAGCTTCAATGTGGTTTGAAGCTCCGATAGCTGCTGCACCAATCCTTCAGTTGTTAGGTTGTTATTCACTGACGGACTCAATAGATCAAGCTTCGAAAGGTACCCATAGTTAGAAAAGAATGGTGTTTTTTGAGTCGACCCATAAAGGGTGTTGTTATATGCAAACTTGGCTAGCAATAGATATGCAGTCCAATTATCTTGTTGATAGTTGATGCTTCATCGTAAATACCATTCCAAAACTTGATTCACCCGTTCCGTTTGGCCGTCCGTTTGAGGATGGAATGTCAAAAAAAGCTTGATATCCACCTTCAATATCTTAAAAAAAGATCTCCAAAACTTTGACACAAATTGGGTTCCTCGATCCGACACGATATCATCTGATAAACCATGATATCGATACACATTATCAAGGAAGAGCCTTGTTGTGTCTTTGCTTAATGATGTCTTCTTACAAGGGATAAAATGTGCCATCTTTGTAAGTCGATCCACCACAACAAAGATGTTGTCAAATGAATTTGATGGCGGCAGATCTATAATAAAGTCCATAGAAATTGAAGACCATAGACAACGCGGAATACACAATGGCTGTAGAAGTCTATAAGGGTGATGCGGAGGGTTCTTGGATCTTGAACAAATGTTACAAGAGAGGACAAAATCTTTCACATCCTTCCATATTTGAGGCCACCAAAAATCTCGGGAAATGAGTTCCAAGGTCTTGTTGAATTCGAAATGTCTTGCAGTTGGAAAGTCATGACGAGATTGACGGACTCAAAGTTGTGCTGGCCCTTTTGAGATATACAGTCACTCCTCAAAGTATAAGAGATTTCTTTCAACCTTGAACTTGTTATCATTAATACGCTGCTTGATATCAAGAGCTATTGAATCTTCAATGGCCGTAGCACGTACCTGATTGAGAAAGTCGCCATCAATTGGCACAACACCAGCACAAATTGTGAATTACTTTGGCTTTAACAATGTCATACACTATTGATCAAGCATTGCTTTTCCAATCTTTGGCGTAAGATATGATCTTCTTGATAAGGCATCGGATAGTTCTTGCTGCTTTCTAAGCCGATAAGTAATAATGAAGTCAAACCTAGATAGCAATATATTCTATCGAGCTTGACGATGGTTTAGAACTCGAGCCGACATGAAGTACTCTAAATTCTTGTGATCCGTGTATACGATCACTAGATGCACAGCTCTTTCGAGGAAATGACGCCACTCTTGGAAAGAATCCACTATAGCAAGGAGTTCCTTATCATGAATCTCGTAGTTGATCTTAGTCACAAAAAACTTCAATGAATAGAATGCAATCAGATGAAGCTTATTGTAAATGCCCATCTACAAAAGTACGTCTTTGGAACTTCCCAGGACACAATTGTTTCTACCTTCTTCGGATCCATCTTCAAGCCTTCCGTAGTCGCAACGAACCCTAAAAACTCCATCTCAATTTGGTGAAATAAGCACTTTTTCAACTTGGCATAGAGTCCTTGCTCATGTAGTTTTTTGACTATCAAACAAACGTGCTTTTTATGCTCTTCTTCATTCTCAAAAAATATCAAGATATCATCCAGATAGATGACACAAAATCATCTAGATATTCTCAAAAAATATCATTCATCATGTGTTGAAAGACCGCCGAAGCATTGGTAAGACCAAATGGCATGACATTATACTCAAAATGACCATACCTTGTACAAAAAGTTGTCTTCCATTTGTCTCCTTCTTTGATTTGCACAAGATTGTAAGCTCTCCTTGGATCAATCTTTGTAAAGATCTTTGCACGTCCAAGTTGTTCTAGAAGACTAGAGATCAAAGATAATGGATAACGATTCTTCTTTGTCACCTTGTTGAGACCTCGATAGTCCACACACATTCGTAGTAAGCCATCTTTCTTCTTCACAAATAAGATTGGTGCCTTAATTGGCAATTTTGAATGACAAATGAAATTCTTGGCTAGATTCTCGTCAATGTATTTCCGCAACTCAGCCAACTCTGTCTGCGATAGGTTGTAGATTAGGCCAAAAGGTGGTTGTGCTCCTTTTTATAATTCTATGGCACAATCGTATGGTCGATGTTCTGGTAGCATGTTAGCATTTTTTTTTTTAAACACGTCTTGAAAATCTTTGTACTGTTCTGGTATACCTGTTGTTGAAATCTGCTCTCTACTAGCTGGAGTCACATAAATGACCAATGGTGTGCCTTCCTTACATGATCTTACAAACGTTCTTGCTTCAATGAACAAGGATTTTTTGGTTTGGGGTCTTCTTCCAAGCTTGTCCTTGGGTTGTTCTATGGAAAATGTTATCCTCCGCAACGTCCAATCTAGGGATGGATTATATTTTTTCAACCAAGAAAGACCAAGAATAACAAGATTTGACGGAGTGCTAATAATGTTGAAAATAATATAACTACTGTGGTCTTTAAACATCACCTCTATAGGTTCTGATTCATGGATGATACTACCAGATAATAAAAGTCGTCCATCTATTACTTCTACGTGAACAGGTTTGAATTTCTGTACTAGGGGAATTTTGTGACTCTTAGCAAATTCTTGGTCTAAGAAACAAGCACATGCTCCTAAATCTAATAAGGCTAAGGTTTTTAATTTTTGAGGACCAAAAGACAAAGGAATTGTAAAACAACGGGCAGGTTGAGTAGAAAGAGAGGAACCTAAATTTGATTTGTCCAGCCGCACGATTTCTATTGTAGCTGGGCATCCTCGTTTTCCTGAACAAATGCACCTCTATTCTTGATATTACATCCATTTTACTTCTTAGGACAATTTCTAGCTCTATGGCCTTGTCCACCACAATAAAAATATAAACCTTTTTCCATACGCTGCTTCTTTTCTTCTAGAGTAAGAGATTTGACACGTACCGCATCAATCTGGATGTCTTTTGTCTTCGATTGTGAATTTAGGCTACTTGCCGATATAGTTGTATCATGACGACTTGTATATTGTCTGGAGTGTTGATCTTGGCGACATTGAAATAGGCGATTATCACATTTCATAGCTTGATTAATGGCTTTGTTGAGCGTTTGTGGATCAAGAAGAGATAACAGCAAATCCTTCATGTCGTCCTTTAGATCCCAATAGAATTGACTCATCAATGCTTCTTCATCCCAGTTGATGTCCCATGCTAATTACTTGAAATCCAATGCATAGACTGATGCAGAGCGAGTCCCTTGTCGTAGCGATTGAATTTTTGTTGTAGCCTAGTGAGCCTTGTCATACTTGCCAAATGCTTCTACAAATACCTCCAAAAAAGTCTCAAAGTTGTTCAAAATTGGTGATATTTTTTCAAATAGAGGAGCAAACCATGATAAAGCTTGTCCCGTAAGCAAAGTTCCAACCAATCCAACGCGTGATTCCTCCGTCGGATAACATTCGGATTGTAGAGCTATTATTAACTTGATTTGATTGACAAAACCTCAAAACTTGAAGCGTGTGCCATCAAACTTGTTTGGAAGGCTAATTTGAAGCTCTTTTCATTGTGAAAGCAATAGTTCTTGTTGAACCATAGATAAAATTATTTCTTCTGGTGTAGAAGCTTGAGGTTGATAAAGCCCAAATTGTGCTATTCCGGATGCTCCATCATTATGAAGTCTTGCAAAGATTCCTTCCATCACCATAGTTCTCCGTGATAACGTAGCAAGAGCATTCATAATGGCATCCATCTTGGACTCCAAACTTTCACTCATATTAATGTCTTGACCTCCAACCATTCTAAGAGAAAGAAAATAATTGTTTCTACAAAGAGGAAATATTTGTTTAGAAGAAGGTACTCCGCAACCTCTAAAATGCCTTAAGACCTTTAAAAAGAGGGATAATCCACTCTCTCCAAGAAGAATAAGACTCCAATATTATAACAAAAAAGATATCAATTTAGAAGAGGATAATCCGCAAGCTCTAAAAACACTAGTGTATCTTCAAGAAGAGGGATAATCCACACTCCAACAAGAAGGAACTAGCTCTAATATCTAAAATGAGAGTAATCTCGACAATTTGTCATGGACACAAAATATAGACTTGAAGTCTAAACAAGAAGTTTAAGAAGAACTAGCATGAACTAGATTAATGTTACGGATATAAAATATAGACTTGAAGTCTAAACAAGAAGTTCAAGAAGAATTGGCAGGAATTGGATTAATCAAATTAATATAAAAACAATACCAAAGAGGTGAGTTAGAGCTCCAAGAGATGTGTTGTCGAGATTGAAGAACTCTTCAGCCTCAATTTCAATATATATTCTTACCTATGAAGCTTCTCAAGCAGCTTCCACCAACTAGGGAGCTTCTCAAACAACTTCCACCAACTAAAAAGCTTCTCAAGTAGCTTCCACCAATTAGGGAGCTTCTCAAGCAACTTCTATTAACTAAAAAGCTTTTCAAACAACTTCTATCAACTAGGAAGATATTAGAAGGCTCTGGAAGGTTCTAGAGAGTTCTAAGAACATTCTAGAATATTCTAGAAGGTTTTAACAAGTATGTCCTTGATAGATATTGAAAATATTCTTGTTGATTTTGGACAATAGCTTGAGGATTGGGTCCATATTCTTGGTTATATACCAAATTTTAAAAATTAAAAAAATTCTTATTTTATTTATTTGAACAATTCTCATTCCAACCAAATCTATTTCATTTTTGGACTTGATTAATATCCCATAAAGTTAGTTGAATCATGGTCTAATTATTGAACTATTGTTGCTTTTGTAAATTCTAACAATTTGTGGTATTATGCTTATCTCTACAAAAGATACATTGCACATTTATTTGAGGTGGTGAAAAACATTCCGTTATCAAATGACCTTATCCCTTATAATTATTGCACCAAATATTAGATCGCATATTGGTCGATTTATGCCTCTTCTCCTTATCCTTTGTCAGATTAGCAGCCAATTCATCCATCTTCTTTGTCAAAATTAGCAATAAAGTCTCATTTAGATCCTTCGATACTAATTTAGTAGATAATTTTTTTATAGGTACTGGCTTTTGATATGGGGAATATGGGGAATACGGAACTACAGTTGTTAGTGGTACTGCCTGTAATAGGATAGCATTAACTATTCCGTATGGATTAACACTAAGATTTGTACTGTAATCAATCATTCTTGGATAACTTCCTACTGTTTCATTCTAGGTTGGCATTTGATAAATTCTTTGGGATGGAATCATTATGGCTCTGGTCATTAAGAATTGGTCATAATGATATTCTTCCCATACCTTAGCTTGATCAAGTGAGGAAGCAACACTAATTGGTTGGGCCTTCTTCACAAACATCTTCAATTTTGGTAGGTATAGTTTGTTAACCAATATAGATAAAACAAACAACTCCAGTATTTGGTTATGTGGCCATTTATTAAGAATATCTACTACTCAATCATAATATGACTACATCGCTTTTCTTAATACTATTCTATTATTCATTAATCTTTCCTTGAGATGCTCTTCAAATCCAATTTGTTGAAAATGGATTAAAAATATATTTTTTAATGCCTTTTAATTAAAAAATTGATCCAAGGATTGGTGATTATACCATTCAAATGCCATATCTTTCAAAGTTGCTGGCAACCATCTCAACCAAATATCTTTAATTCTACTATTGTTGGCTATACATACAGTTAAGAATTGTGACAAATGTTGATTTGTGCCTACTCTTGGCAAACCTCTAAAAGTAAATAATGGGACTACGCATGTTATGCAATTGCCCACCACACCCATTTGGACCACCATTGGAATTATTAGACCTTCCATCGCCATTGAAGATGACAATGTTCTATTCAATTCCTTATTAAAATAAACGTTACCTTTTCCAATTGTCTTTTTCAGCTTTCTAAACCTCTATAATTTACTATTATTATATACAAATAATTTTATTGGTTGAAGCTGAGTTGAAAAGCACAAATTTTGAAACACGCTAAATTAACTCTTATTAATAAGCAATTTATGTCATTCTGAAGAACCAATCTTGCAAGAATTGATTGTATCTACTATTCAAAAAGTATCCAATAGAATATCCAATGGAATACTCAATTCTTCTGTGCCAAATTCTCTTTTCATTAACGAGCTCAAGAGATATGCTAGATTGTTGTTTGAATTTTCCGTGAGTATTCTTAGCAATTTTCTTAATGATATATATGTCTGAAATATTAAAGATTTGTCGTGTTTTGGATATGCTCAGATATACTAACAGGCATGCAACCATGGTTTAATCCAACTCTATTAATGTTTTTTTTTTACATTTTGTTCTTGTTTGTCTTGCAATAAATTTGTTGCTTGCACTCTTTCTTATCTTCTTTTAAACAAGCATGTTTTTTTCAATGCAATGTTCTCATTCTTATTAACCATATTTTTTTTTTATATCATTAAAATTACTTTCTATTTTTAATCTAACTATATATTTGGCTTCACTTTCAAATTAGTATCAAATTTAGAATCTCTTTATATATCATGCAAAAACTACTTATTTGGTAGTTAATTCCTAATACTCAAAATTATTGTCATTCTCTGGTAACGGCACCAAAAATGTGGTTATCGTTTTATTTATTCTTTCTATATTGCCAAAAATAAACCTATAAAAGAAAAGTCAAATATAAAAAAAGACAAATATATGAGATATATCTGTTAAAATCACACAACTAACCGCTTCCGATTGACAAAGTCTAATGAACATATAAACGCTCTAAAACAACTCTGTCCACTTCATCTTTCTTTTGCTATGCAGTTGAGAATAAACTTTATAATACTATCTCTTATAATTCTCATATTATATTTTCTTATCTTTCTTTGATCTCATAACAACATCAAGCGATATTGCGTTATATTAACAGACTGCATACAACCGCTTTATATTCCAATCACTAGAAATAACTTCTCACTAAGAACCCATTCTAAAACTAATCATTTCTCCAATATTCTTTTTTACTGCTCAACTTTCATAGCCAATACGACATAACATTCTCATTCACAATCAAACTACATTGATATATTCAGTCTTTGGCTTCCAATTTTCCACACCAAACTCAATCATCAAACAACTTTAATTTCTTACTCATCCACATATAAATTAAATTTTTTATTTTCATTACTGCACTTCTTAGTTTATATGGTACGATTTATCAGAATATCTTCCGGATTCTCCACTATAGTCTAATATGAAGAAAATAAAAGAAACAGATAATACCAAGCTTATCCCGACTCTCAACTCTCAACTCTCATAGTCATACTCCAATTTCTTCTTCTCTATTCTCTTTATAGTAAAAATTGATGTATCAATTCTCATCTCTCCTGTCCTAACTACTATTTCAACTAACTTCTCTATTTTATTGTCTATATTCACCAGCCAATGGATTAATCATCTAATTTATTAATTTTTAATTCTTATTCTAATACCAAAATTATCTATTTATTTTATATGCCCTCAAAGGCTTTAGATGATTACCTTTTTGAATTTGGAGGCATCCGCTTGTTTTATAGATGAAGTGTTTGCTAAGCTTTATAAAATTCCTCTAATATAAAAATCCAAACTTATTCATGTAAAAATAATAGATGGATAATCCTTATTCTTTGATAGTAGCACCTATAAAACCATGCTTATAGGAATATCATTTGAAGATCATAGCAACCAAATTATATTTAATATTATTAAGACTCTTTTAAATCCTATTATTCTTAGATTTTTTTAGATGAAAAAATATAATCCATCTATAAATTGGAAGTCACAAAGAATAACATTTCTAATAAAAATCCCTATAAGAAAACTTCAAAAAAAGTCACGAATTAGTAAATCTTTATTTGTTAGAGCAAAGACTTTTATAAGATTAGTCAAAAAAGGTACACCATTTGTTATTTATGTAATTCAAATTAAAGAAGATATAACTTCATTGGCAAGTATTCTAAAATAATATAGTAAATTTCAAGATGTTTTTTAGAAGAAAAATATTGATATACTAACGGAGCATCAACCATACAATTGTGCTATAAATCTTCAAGAAGAAATGCAACCACTTGTTGATCCAATTTATAATCTTTCTTAGAAAAAACTTTCAACATTAAAAGATTATATTGACAAAAACCTTACAAAGAACTTTATCATATACTCAAAGTTTATAGCAGGTGCCTATATATTCTTTGTGAAGAAGAAGAGTGGTTCCTTATATATATGTATTGATTATCAAAAATTGAATAAGGTAACAATAAAAAATCATTATCCACTACTGTTAATCTCAAAATATTTAGAACAACTCGACAAAGCCAAGATCCATACAAAGATAGATCTTTGTAGAACATATAACTTAGTATGGATCAAGGAAGAAAATGAATAAAAGACCATATTTTGGATAAGGTATGGACATTTTGAATATAATGTCATGCTTTTTGAATTAACAAATGCACCTGCTATCTTTTAGTATTTAATAAATGACATCTTTTGAGAGCATCTAGATAAATTTGTAGTGATCTATCTTGATGACATCTTCATCTATTCAAAAGATCTGGAAGAATATAAGGGATATGTAAAGTTGATATTTTAAAAATTGCAAGACTTAAATTTATATGCCAAACTAAAGAAATGTATATTTCATCAATCAAAGATAGAATTTTTGAGATACATTGTATCTATTGAGGGTTTAATGATAGATTCCAATATGGTGGAGGCAATTATGTAGTAGGCCATTTCAAAGATTGTGAGAGATGTACAATATTTTTTTAGATTTGCTTACTTCTATTGGATCTTCATCAAAAATTATTCTCAAGTTACCACTCTTTTTACTTGATTGACATACCAAGATAAGTAGAAATATAGGCCTCAAGTAGAAAAGGTATTTCAAGATCTCAAGACGGCATTTATTACAGCTCCAATCTTGGTGCATTCAAACTTTACAAAAGAATTTTACATGGAAATTAATGCTTCAAATTTTGCATTAGGAGCTATACTTTCACAAATAAATATAGACAATAAATTCTATCTTATTGCATTTTATTCTCAAAAAAAAATTTCGACCAAAATTAATTATAAAATCCACGATAAAGAGCTTCTTGCTATTATGGATTTTTTTAAAAAACAACATCATTTTCTCAAAGGAGCAATGTATCTTATGATTATATACACAAATCACAAGAACCTAGAATATTTTATAGCAGTTCATATTTTTAATTGTTGTCAAGCTTGATGGAATATGTCATTATCTTGATTTAATTTTATTATCACTTATTGACTTGGAAAGCAACAAAGATTGTCCAATGCTTTATCAACGAAATCATATCTTGTACCAAAGGTAAGAGAAGCAACATTTGATCAACAATATATAACTTTATTGAAGCCGGAGCGATTTTTTTTTTATATCACTATTACATTAGTACTTATTGATTATAATTTCTACAATAAGGTGTGTGTTGCAACGATTAATAATGCTTTGGTCCTTGATGCCAAGCATTGCCTAAAAAAAAATGTTTATAAATTCAAGCTTAAAAAAGACCTTCTATAGTTTGAAGAACGGTTATATATCTCAAAAGAACCAATACAATTGCAAGTTCTTTAATCTTGCCATGACTTTCTAATTATGGATTACTTTGGATTTAACAAGACCTTAGAACTTATTTCCAAAGGTTTTTGCTAGTCTCAAATGTAAAAGGTGGTAAAGGACTTTGTGTTCTCTTATGACATTTATTCAAGGTCCAAAAATCCTCAACATTGTACTTATGGACTTTTACAATCCTTGCTTGTTCCAAGATAGTCATGGTCTTCTATCTCAATGGATTTTATCATAGATCTACTACCATCCAATTCATTAGATAACATCCTTGTAGTGGTTGATTGACTCACAAAGCTAATTTATTTTATTCTTTATAAGAAAATTACATCTAGTGAAAAAATAGCAAGGCTCTGTCTTGACTATATATATGAATATCATATCCAATTGAAGATCCCAATTCATATTTAAGTTTTGAATATGTCTTTTTGAAATATTGAAGATAGACATTAAACTTTCTTTGGTTTTCTATCCACAAATTGATTGCCAAAATTGAACAAATTAACTAAATTTTGGAGCAGTATTTATGATGCAACATCAACTATCAACAAGATAATTGGATCTCGTATCTATTGTTAGCAAAGTTTACATATAATAATATTGCTTATACTTCAATTCAACAAATACCATTTTATTCCAACTATAGATATCACCCAAAGCTTGATCTATGAAATACGTCAAAGAATAACAATCCAATAGCTGAAGGATTTACAAAGCATCTATTGCAATACCAAACAACCTTGAAGCTTCAATTGCAAGCAGCTGAAGAAATTAATTATGTATTTTTTATATTAGAGATAAGATATGGTTTCTTTAATGGAACATCAAGACCAAGCAATCATACAATAAATTAGACTATTGGAGGTTAGAACCATTTTTTATCTAGAAATAAAATTAATTTAGTAGCATATTATTTGGAATTATTGTCTTTTATAAAGGTACATCCAATTTTTCATGTCTCTCTTTTAGAATCTTATAGAGAATCAAATATTTTCAAAAGAATACAACAATCACCGCCTAATATTGAAATTGAAGACCATAAAGAATATGAGGTTGAAAAAGTACTTGATTCACGATGAAAAAGGAAAAAATTAGAATATCTTGTTCATTAGTGGGATTGTAATATTAATAAGCACACATGAGAATTAATCAAAAATCTTGCCAATACACCTGAAAAGATATAAGAATTTCATCGACTCTATCTTAATAAATCCAAATGTATTTGATGATAACTTCTAAGTGAATATTGGATTCAAAGAATATTCATAAGGTGGAGAGATTTAAACTATAGCCTTCATTAGTATGCAGTCATTTGTTCTAAGATAGAATAGAGTGGAAGAAGCAAATTAATCATTATATCAAATCTTCAAGCAGTAAAAGAATAAGATTCAGAAGATTCATTTATCATACAAGCTTTGAATGAATTAATGTAATTTTCATAGCCTTCAATTGAGCAAAGTCATTACAATATATTTTAGCGCCAAGTATGACCTTGATTGGAGCCATTAGAAACAAGATCCAACCATACAAGTTTCAATTCTAATGCTCGAGCTTTAGTGATATTGCTTAAGCTTAGAAGGATGAATCCTTTTAAATCTGAGATCTTGTTTGGAGGATATTTTAAAGGCCGCAAAAAAAATTAGATCCTTAGATAGGATGTTTCAACAATTAAGATACTAGCTCAAGGCTATAGGCTATTTTTTTTAAGACCAATAGAACCTATTGTTTAAAAACGGTGTCGGGGTAGAGAGAATCTGCCTCAAGAAAGCGCTGGGCTTCTGGCTGCCACTAATTACTCAAGCAAGATTCAAGTATAATAAAAACCCCCAATTTTATATAAAAGAGATCTCCATAGGGCTATTACACCCAATACACAAGCCTAATTTCCTCAAACCACTCAAAACATAACAAAATACTCTAAACCCTCATTCCCCCCGTAGGAAGGGAATTTTTCCCGAACTTCAATAACCCATAACTTTTAATCCAACCGTCCAAAACTACTCCAAATTTACATGAAATACTGATATATTCTTCACAACTACCACCACAAATTTCAACCGTTGATTCATTATCGATCTTTAGATATCGCCAAAACCCTTATAGTAGCTTTAAACCCTTGTTTACAAACACCTGTATACTAAATTCTTCATATCTCACAATCGAAAAGTCCAAATGCTATGAAACTTTGATATATAGCTTCTTAGCACAATAATACACCTTCTTGGAAATTTTTAGACAAAAATTCGTCCAAAAACTTAAGATATGGCAAACCCCATCACCATCAACAAAACGGTCTACTTACTGCCTTGGAATTGGATGCGCTGTCTTCAACTCTTCATATCTCCTTCGTCTAAACTCAAAACTTAAGAATTCCTTCGTAACAGACGTAGATCTTGAAATCACCTTTCCAACCGCACCGTCCGATCTCCAAAAGCCTCCGTACAACTCCGCGAAATCCCAAAAGAGTGACAGTATGTATGAAATCCACTCTTTAACTTTGAACAAGTATAACTTCTTCACCCTAACTCCAAATCGCCTAAAATTTCCTCTCAAACTATACCCAAAACCCTAAACTTTACAACCCTACCTCTGAAATTGCAAATCTTCTTTATGAAGTCGCCGAAAACCCTTGTTAAGGTCGCGGGCAGCCTCCTCAAAGCCCATTGGGCATGGTATTCGACCAATAGGGATGAAGTTCCCTATTCCTTGCCTTCATCCGACCATGGCTTGATTTCATCCCTCCCAATTAGCCTCTTACTAGCTTGAATTTTCATCCTTAAGTCCCAACCTTCTCTCAAGGCTTCATACTAAACATTTAGATCTTATAATTTTAAAATACCATAACTAAAATAAGTAAAATAAAATAAAATAAAGTTTCTTCTATCAACCATTTTAAATTTAACTTACTAACCATTCTAACACATATCTAAATCTATAAACATATTAGGCATTTTGAGTGGATTTTACATACTGTAAGCAATTACAGTACGACAACGGAGAATAGAATACATATCTTCATTAATATAGCATATTCTCGATTTTTTATGTATACAAAAAGATTGAGCTCATCTTCAAATTTGTTGCTAAAGAAGGAAGTGATGTTAGAAATATACACTTTGGAGGTTCACGAAACCTTTTAAAACATTCTAGAGATTCTTGAATTAATAAAAATCACCTGAGAAGCTTATTAGTTAATGAAAGTAGCTCAAAAAGCTTCCTATTTAGTGGAAGGAGCTCGAGAAGCTTTCCAATTAGTAGAAGCTGGTCAAGAAGCTTCCTAGTTTGATGGAAGCCGCTCAAAAACCATCCTAGATATGAATATATATATGAGATTTGAGGCTGAAAAATTCTTCAGTCTCAACAACACATCTCATAGAGTTCTAGCTCACCTTTCTTAGTATTGTTTATACACTCATCTAGTTAATTTAAGTTCTTATTAGTTTTTTTTTAAAACCTTATTTTGATTCAAGTCTCTTACTT
This sequence comes from Physcomitrellopsis africana, assembly GCA_036785485.1. Taxonomy (NCBI): domain Eukaryota; kingdom Viridiplantae; phylum Streptophyta; class Bryopsida; order Funariales; family Funariaceae; genus Physcomitrellopsis; species Physcomitrellopsis africana. The sequence goes on along the minus strand of JAWRVF010000367.1, from coordinate 146,665 downwards.
TGTATATTTATATCCTTAATAGGTTTAAACTATTTTGTTATATTTTGAGTGTTTTGTGAAAATGAGACTTATATATTGGATGTAATAGTTCTATAAAAAAAGACTTTTATATAAATTTAGAAATTTTATTATTTTGAAATTTAATTGAATAATTAGTGGCAACAAAAAGCTCAGTGCTTTCTTGAAGCAAATTCTATTTATTATGACACCATGTATATAGATCACAAGAACCCTAAATACTTCATGTTAATATGTGTGTTGAATTATTATCAAGCTTATTAAAGCATGTTTTTATCAAGATTCAAGTTCATTATTATCTATTGGTCAAGAAAATAACAAGGTCTATCTAATGTCCTTTTTAGATGTACTTATCTTATATCAAAAGAAGGATATTCAACTTTTGATTAACAAAAAATGATCCTCTTGAAGCTAGAGCAATTTCATCTTTCAGCAATGAAATCAATGTTAATTGTTGATTCAACTTTCTTTAAGCAAGTTCAATTAAGTATATCTTTAGACCTTCTTATTTATGATATTAAGAATAATTCATCCAAGTCTCATCATACTTTCAAGTTTAAATTTAAGAACAATTCACTTTATTTTGAAGGATGCTTATATGTCCCAAAAAATGAAACATAACTACGAGCTCTTAAAGCTTGTCACAACTTCTCTATAGCAAAACATTTTGGATATAATAAAACTTTAAAACTAATAGCAAGAGATTTTTGGTGGCCTCAAATGTGAAAAGATATTAAAAAATTTGTACAATTTTGTAACATTTATTCAAGATCAAAAACTCCTTGTTATTGATCTTATAGACTTTTCCAATCATTACCTATACTAAAACAACATTGGTCTTTTGTTGCTATGGATTTTATCATGGATCTTCCAAATTCAAATTCATACAATTCTATATTTGTGATTGTAAATTATTTCATTAAGATGGCATATTTTATATTATATATAAAATCTATTACAGGTGAAGAAATAACTAAAAAAATTTTGACCATATCTACTACTATCATGGATTATTAAGAGATACTATATCAGATAGAGGGATGCAATTTGTATCAAGATTTTAGAAAATCTTTTTCACAATATTTAGAATGGACATAAAACTATCTTCAACTTTTCACTTTCAAATTGATGGACAAATAGAATAGATAAATTAATTTTTAAAGTAATATTTGAGATATATCATCAACCATCATCAAGATGATTGAACAACTCTTTTGCTATTGTCATAGACATAAGATTTATTCCAATAATTATCTAATTAATATAAACCAAAAGAAGTAGATGAAATAAGTTGATTTGATAATATCTCATAGAAAAGCTTCTTAGAAGCTTCATAGACGCAAAATCACCTTTATACATGTCTATAGGTGATTGGTAGGTTAGAAACTTGCTCAACAAGCTAGCCACATGGTGCACATGTTGATAGCTTCTGGAACAAGCTAGCCATGTATCACATATGTTGGTAGCTTGCGGAACAAGCTAAATACGTGGCACACATGTGGAAAACTTATCGTACAAGTTTGATATATGTCTTGCAAATTAGACACATGTAGGAGATCCTATAGAATACCACCACATAGCTCTTAATTAGATAGTATTTATAAAGGCAAGAGTGAAGCCTTCTTCACTCTTGTCAATTCCTTTCTTGCTTCTAGTCTAGATTCAAGAGTCTATAATTTTCTTGTCTTGTGGCAATAGCCATTCTAATTTTTTTTAATATACATACTTTCTTATTTCTATTTTATTATTATTCTTGATAGAAGTTTCATATATTTATTTGCTTTCATCAAGTTCTTATGCTTAACAGATTAATAAGAGTACACATATAGTATCAGAGCTTTGTCTTTTCTTAATTAAGAGTGGATTATCCCTTTTTCTTCATTAGACATAAGCATATTAGAGTTGTGGAGTACCCACTTCTAAACTGATATTGTTTCTAGAATTTTTCTTTTTAATGTGTTATTTTGTATTTCTTAAAGTGAGAACAGACACCTTCCTTCCTATTGTATTATCATGGCAAAGCTTGTAGAAATGAAAAGTGTAAAAGCACAAATGTAAGAACAAATGAAAGAGTTAATGCTTGCAATGCATCAACTCAGTTTATGACCACAAGGAGCAACAAGATTAGCACAAAGTGAAGATATAGAGATAGTTGGAATTGCGTCAATATCTACACCAAATTATACTACCTCACCTATGATGGAGCACCATTCAAACATTAGAGAACGAAAAATTAGTTTGCTTGAGAAATTTGATGACACAAGATCTAAGTTTTGAGGATTCGTCAATTAGGTATAAATAATGATTGAACTTCAACCTCAGATTTATCCTATGCAAGGATCTTAAGTTAGGTTTATTGGAATGTTACTTTTGGATTCTGCTTTATTGTGGTTTTTATCTTTTTTTGAACGACATGATCCAATATTGGATAATTTTGATCTATGTATGGAGAACATGATGCAATCTGTATTGCAATCAATAAGATTTGCATCCTACGGCAAGGCAATTGATCAGTGTCGTTATACGCTTTACAATTTTGACAACTAGCAACTAATATCAAGTGGAATGATGCTGCACTCATCAGCCAATTTTTCTATAGATTATAATATGAGATAAAAGGATTAATGATCAATTTACCTAATCCTCAAACATTGAGTCAAGCAATTGATTTTGCTGTAAAGTGTGACAATCGACTTTTTGAGTTTTGATCTGAGAGTCATACAAGAGAGCCTCAATGTTATTATTCAATGATAACATCAACATCCTCACAAAATATACATTTGGAAGTAGAAGACATGCAAATTGATGCGGTATGTTTTAAACCTCTTATTGAATAAGAAAAGATTTGGAGTCGTCAAGGAGGATTATGTTTATATTATAAAAAATTTAAGTACATTGTTCAACATTATCCGAAGAAATGACTTAATTATAAAATGAGGAGTACGGTCATCAAAGAAGACAACATGTCAAAAAATGAATTTGTCTAGCTATAATAGGGACCATGTAGTTGGAATCTTATACAATTCTTAATGAAGGTCTTATTCTCTCCTCAGAACCCTCTCTTTATTTTATAATAGATATATATTTAGGACCAAAAAATTACAGAGCCTCTACTTTATTAGATTTTGGAGCCTCAGCATGCTTTTTAGATGAATAATTTGTTAAGAATTATAAAATATCTTTAATATAGAAAACTAAACCCGTACATGTAGAACTCATAGATGGTCGTTCATTGTCTTCTAGAGATGTCACTCATAAAATCCATCCTATAAAAATAATAATAGATGGTCATAATAGCTACACAATCTTTAACATAATTAAATCTCCGTCTAATCCAATTATTTTAAGTTTATCATGGCTAGAAAAATATAATCTTCAAATAGATTGGAATTCTTGTAGACTTGATTTTTTTCAAAATATTATTAAATATCCTACTAACTAAGTAAAAAGCTATAAGTCTAGTATAATAAAACGCGTACTTATAGGTACAAAAGTTTTTATACATGCACCAAAAGAAAGATCAACTTTTGCTATTTATGCCACACCTATTTCTGATGGTGGAAAGACTTTAAGTGGCATTCCAAGCCAATATCTGGATTATCAGGACGTTTTTGAGAAAAAAAATGTAGATATTCTTTCGGAGCATCATCCATATAATTGTTCAATCGACCTCAAGGAAAGAACTCAACTGCCATTTGGACCAATCTACAATTTATCATAAGATGAGTTGGCTGAACTCAAGGCGTACATTGATGAGAATTTGGCCAAGAATTTCATACACCATTTTAAATTTCCAACAGGAGCTCTAATTCTATTTGTGAAGAAAAAAGATGGATCATTGTGGATGTGTATTGACTATCAAGGATTCAATAAGATCACAATCAAGAATAGATATCTATTACCTTTGATATCAAGACTCTTTAACTAGTTAAATCAAGCTAAGATCTACACAAAAATAAATCTAAGAGGAGCATATAATCTAGTATACATCAAAAAAGGAGATGAATGGAAAATTGCAATTCAAACCAAGTACAGACATTTTGAATATAATGTCATACTTTTTGGACTTATGAATACCAACTGCTTTTCAACATCTCATGAATGATGTTTTTTGTGAGTTCTTAGATAATTTTGTCATCTGCTACCTAGTCAATATTTTGATCTATTCTAAGAATATAGAAGAACATAAAATACATATTCATCAAGTATTACAAAAACTTAGAGATGCAGGATTGTATGCCAAGATAGAAAAGTGTATATTTCACACTACTCAAGTTGATTTCTTAAGATACATCATTTCAAATGATGGTCTCATGATGGATTCTAAGAAAGTCCAGACAATCATGAAGTGAAAGATTTCAAAGATGGTAAGAGATGTCTAATACTTTTTGGGATTTGCTAATTATTATTTGATCTTCATCAAAGACTTCTCTCAAGTTGCAGCTCTATTTATACATTTGACATGTAAAGACAAATTCTAATGGAATCAAAAAGCGGAAGCAGTATTTGAAGCTCTTAAGACATCATTTTTTTCTACACCAATCTTGTATCGTGTTGACTTTTTTAAGGCATTTTTTATGGAAATAAATGCATCAAACTTTGCCTTGCATGTGGTTTTGTCATAAATGGGAGCACATGACAAATTTCATCCAGTAGCTTTTCATTCAAGAAAATTCTTAGCAGCCGAGATCAATTATGAGATCTATGACAAAAAACTTCTTGTAATTGTGGATTCCTTCCAAGAATGGCATCATTATCTAGAAGGCACTTTGAATCCAATTATCCTGTATGCAGATGACAAGAACCTCGAGTATTTCATGCCAACACGCATGTTGAATCATTGTCAAGCTTGTTGAAATATATCTTTGTGAAGATTTGAATTCATTATCACTTATTCGCCAAGAAAACAACAAAGTTTGTCCGATGCCCTTTCAGGCATTCTTATTTTGCACCAAAAGAAGGAGATGCAATTTTTAAGCAACAAAAAATGACCCTCTTGAAATCAGAGCAATTTCATCTTCGAGCAATGAAATTAACATTGACTGTTGATTCAAATTTTCTTAAGCAAATTTAGTCAAGTATGTCCTTAAACCCTCTTGTTCATGATATCAAGAATAATTCTTCCAAGACTCATAATTCTTCTAAATTTGAGTTCAAGAATAACCTACTATATTTCAAAAGATGCCTATATATTTTAGAAGGAGAAGCACATTTATGTATTCTTCAAGCATGTCATGATTTTTCAGCGACATGACATTTTGGATACAACAAGACTTTGAAACTTATATCAAGAGATTTTTGGTGGCCTCAAATGTGGAAGGTAGTCAAAGACTTTGTACAATCATATAATATCTGCTCAAGATCAAAGACTCCTTGTCATTGACCTTTTGGACTTCTTCAGCCAATACCTATTCCAGAACAATCATGGTCTTTTGTTTCTATGGATTTCATCACAGATCTTCCAAGCTCAAGATCTTATGACTCTATATTTGTGATAGTAGATCGGTTCACCAAGATGGCACATTTTGTACCATGCACAAAATCTATCTCAAGTGAACAAACAGCCAAGCTTTTCATTGATAATATCTATCGCTATTATGGATTATCTAAGGATATTATATTGGATAGGGGAACTCAATTTGTGTCAAGATTTTGGAGAATCCTTTTCAAGATCTTAAAAATAGACATAAAATTATCTTCAGCTTTTTATCCTCAGACTGACGGACAAACAGAGTGCGTGAATCAAGTCTTAGAGCAATACTTAAGGTATACCATCAACTACCAACAAGATGATTGGACAGCTCTTCTGCCATTGGTAAAGTTTACTTATAATAATACGATACATTCTTCTATGCAACAAATATCTTTGTTTGCCAATTATGGTTACTACCCATGATTTGATGCTTTTGACTTTTCAAAAGTTGATAATCTAGTGACAGAAAATTTGGCAGATTGTTTGTCAGAGCTACATACAATGATGAAGGTGCAATTAAAAGAAGCTCAATTATGACAAAAAATAAATACAGATGCGTATCATAAGGAACAACCACAATTCAATGTGGGAGATAAGATATGATTACTTTGTCGCAATATTAAGACTATTCGTCCTTGTGATAAGTTGGACTATTGTAGGCTTAGATCTTTTCATATTTTTGAACAAATCAATCCAGTTGCATATTGACTACATCTATCGGAATCCATGAAGATCCATCTTAAATTTCACATATCACTACTTGAGCCATACAAGATAGTAGATATACAAGGAAGAAGACAAATGCCACCACCTCATATAGAAGTGGACAACGATAAAGAATTCAAGATTGAAGAGATTTTAGATTCAAAGCGACGTCAAAATCGACTGAAATATCTTGTGCATTGGTACGGATACAATATTAGTGGATGCACATAGGAATAGCAAAGATAGCAAAAAAAAATCAAAAAAATCTATATAAAAAAAAAATCAAAAAAAAATCAAAAAAAAATCAAAAAAATCTTTGCTATAAAACAAAGCAGGTTCTATAAAGATTCCATCCTACCTTATATCATTTTTTGTTATTTCCTTAGATTTGTTTGTGCTAAAGAGATGGAAGATCAAGAACCAGTGAATTCAACTTAAGAGCCATCATTTGCTAATTTACTAAACAAGACATTGCGATTATCATAACCTTCAAGACGAAGGAATAGAGATAAAGACACTCAAGAACAACATGTCCTTCCTCGGATTGATGGCAAAATACAATGTGTTTGGTATCACGACCTTGGAAGAGACTCCCGATGTTTGGTGATACTTTTAGAGATAGGAACTATTCTTGATGGTGTTCCTAATCTTTTCTTTGAAGAGAGTTATGAAGGCCTTAACGATAATCAAATAATATGGTAGTTCTCTTATCTTGGTATGAGACATTATCGATGGCTAAAAAGACCTATCAACTACCTTTGAAAGAAACAAAGATTAGAGTATATGGCAAGTACAATTTGACGTATCCTGGACTTCCTCAACATGTAATCATTGCTCTTCATAGAACTCGTCCTTAAAAGGGGGGATAATGTCACAAACATAAGATTTATTCCAATAATTATCTAATTAATATAAACCAATAGAAGTAAGTAAAATAAGTTGATTTAATAATATCTGATAGAGAAGCTTCCTAAAAGCTTCATAGATGCGGAATCACCTTTATACATGTCTATAGGTGATTGGTAGGTTAGAAACTTGGTCAACAAGCTAGCCATGTGTCACACATGTTGATAGCTTGCGGAACAAGCCAAGTACGTGGCGCACATGTGAAAAACTTGTCGTGCAAGTTTGACACGTGTTTTACAAATTAGACACATATAAGAGGTCCTATAGAATATCGCCATGTAGCTCTTAATTAGATAGTATTTATAGAGGCAAAAGTGAAGCCTTTTTCACTGTTGTCAACTCTTTTCTTGCTTCTAGTTCAGATTCAAGAGTCTATAGTTTTCTTGTCTTGTGGCAATAGCCATTTTAATTTCTTTTAATATACATACTTTCTTATTTCTATTTTATTATTCTTCTTAATAGAAGTTTCATATATTTATTTGCTTTCATCGAGGTCTTATCCTTGACAGCTATTACTAGAATTTGCTTATAATAATTTGATATATTCTTCTGTTTAACAAAAACTATTCTTTGTCAATTATGATTATCATCTATGATTTAATATTTTTAACTTTTCAAAAGCTGATAATCCTATAGCAAAAGATTTGACAAATTAATTATTAGAATTACATACAACAATAAAGACACAATTAAAAGAAGCTCAAGAATAATAAGAGATCAATGTACATGTTTATTACAAGGCACAACCTCAATTCTACATGGATAATAAGATATGGTTACTTTGTTGTAATATTAAGATTATTTGTTTTTATGACAAGCTGGATTATTGTAGGCTTGAACCATTTCTAATTTGTGAACAAATTAATTGAGCTGCTTATCAATTATACCTACCAAAATCTATAGAGATCCATCCTATATTTCACGTATCACTACTTGAATCATACAAGACAATAGATATATAAAGAAAAAGACAAATATTATTGCTTCCTATAAAAGTGCACAATAATAAAGAATTTGAAGTGAAAAAGGTCTTAGATTCAAGACAATATCAAAAACCAACTAGAATATCTTGTATATTGGTACAAATATGATATTAGTAAATATATATGAAAGCCATTTAAGAATCTAACAAATGCATCAGCAAAAGTCAATGTGTTTCATCGATAACATCCACCAAAAGCAAGATGAAGAATTAAAAAAATCTTTGCTATATATAAAAGTCGATTCAATAGAGATTTCATTCTATCTTTTATTATTATTTGCTATTCCTTTGAATTTTTTAGTGCTAAAGAGATGGAAAAGCAACAGTTAGCAAATTCAGTTCAAGAACTATTATTTGCTAACTTATTAAATGAGACATTATGACTATCACAACCTTCAAGACAACAAAATAGAGATGAAGATCCTCAAGAATGACATGTCCTTCCTCAAATTGATGGCAAGATACAATGTATTTGGTATCACGACTTTGGAAGAGACTCTTGGTGTTTGATGATACTTTTAGAAGTAGGAACTATTTTTAATGGTGTTTCAAATGTTTTCTTTGAAGGAAGTTATAAAGGCCTCAATAATGATCAAATATTAGGGTGGTCCTCTTGTCTTGGCATGCAACACTATAGATGGCTAAAATGACATATCAATTACCTTCAAAGAGATCAAAAATCAAAATATGTGGCAAATATAATTTACTACATCTTGTACTTCCTCAATACATAATCACTACTCCTCATGGAACTCGTCCCTAGAAGAAAGAATAATATTATGGATATAAGATTTGTTTTAATAATTATCTAATTAATATGGATATATAGAAGTAAATAAAAATAAATTAATTTGATAAACATCTTATAGAAAATTTTTCTAGAAGCTTCATAAACTTAATTTCATCTTTATTCATATCTATATATGATTGGTAGATTAGAAACTTGGCCAATAAATTAGCCACGTGTTACACATATTAATAGCTTGTAGAACAAGTTAAATACATGGCACATTTATAGAAAACTTGTCTTATAAGTTTGACATGTGTCTTGCAAATTAAACACGTGTTGGAAATCCTATAGAATGCTATCATATAGTTCTTAGATAGATAGTATATATAGAGACAAGAGTTAAGTCTTTTTCATTCTTGTCAATGCCTTTCTTGTTCTTAGTCTTATTTCAAGAGTCTCTAGTCTTTTTGTTTTTGGCAATAATCATTCTAATTTTAATATTGTTCCATCTTTGAATGATTTTCTATTCTTTTGAATGATATAAGAGTGTATTGATATTTTGTTCCTTTATGATTTATATCCTTGATACTAGGAGGGATTTGAATAAATTATATAGAAATTTCTACTCAAAGATGATCAAATAAGCCATATTTCTCTTCATCTTATATATAATAATATTTTTTATTAAAAATAAATTCAAATTTAAATAAAATTTATCTAAGTAGGCTAATATTTTCATTCGATCTTTCTTCTTGTTCCAAGAATAATTTAGGTATTGTCCATGAATATAAAAATTATTTAATTAGAATTTGATTTTAAATAAATTTCATGTACAAGTTTCTATTCTAATAAGAATTCTTCCACAATATAAGGACTTATCTCTATGATATTCTATTATTGTGCTATAATTTAGCTATCATGTGAAAATATTATATAGCTAATTAAAAGTAATATCAATGGATTTTTATTGATTATAAAATATGATTAGATTATTACTTTAGAAAGAAACTATTTAAAAGGACTATTATTGAGATTTATACAATTTTTTTTTTATTTTTTATGGTGATTTTGAAGTTAATTTTATATTAATAATAACTTTTATATATTTTAATTCACCTTTGTTAGACATTGGTGATACTTAAAATCTTATTTATTTTTTTTATTTGATATTTAGAATATATATTATATAATATTAAAAATGGATGATAGAAACTTCTATTCCTATTGGCCAAAAGTCATGCCTAATACGCTTCAAGGAGGCTGCCTAAGACCTTAATAGGAATTAGGGTTTGTCTTTTGAAAGCATTCAAATATTAGAAGTTAAGGTCAGTAAGTTTAGATTTTTGGCTGTGTTTTGAGTTATATCTTAAGCAATTTGACAAGGTTTTGGCTCAAAATTTTTAAGAGTGTATATTTTTATATTACAAAATTATATACAAAAATCTTAGATTTTAGATTAAAGATTTTGGATTTTTGAAATGTGAAGAAAATAGTGCTCATGTATCTATTAACTAGGGTTTTAAGCACCTACTAGGATTTTTGAAATATCAGATGATCAAAAAAAATTCTATAGTTGAATTTTCTTATAATGAGGCTTTAAGGTATAAGCTATATTTTTAAAAAAAATGATAAAAATTAAAATGCTAGATCAAGAGTTATTAGATTCTAAAATTAAAGAAGAAATCAATCTTTTGTTGGTGAATAAGATATTGAAAGATTTTATTATAATTTGAATATTTTATATAAATTAAAGAGGTTTTTGGAAGCCAAGACTTTATAGAGGTGAAAAGATGGATATATAGAGCTATGATAATACCTTTGATATAAAAAAAAAATTATAAAAAGATGTTATGAATTTTTTTAGAAATTATTGAAAATTTAATCTACCAAAAATTAATTAGTTATGATTTGGCATAGAAAAAGATATTAAAAATTTTTAAGATATCATAGAAAAACTTTATATACAAATTTATTTAAATAAAAGATATTTTAATAGTATAATATTTATTTTAATAATATTACAGTTATTTATTTATTTTATTAATAACAAACAACTTATCAAAGTCTGACCAATAAGTTATAGATAAAAAATTTACTAATCTAGACTTTCTACTAAATGCTTAATAGAAGATGAGATAAGGATACATACACCTCCTATACTTGTATTATTTGGATTATTAGTATATCTTAGTGATGCTTTTAAAACCCTAAATCCTAAATCCTAAACATTGCCTAGATCTTGAACTCTTGATCTACATAACTTATCTTCTTAAATAAGTAAGATATCACATTTAGATTAAATAATTTGGATATAACTTTTTAATTTAAGAACTTTTGGTGGATTATTCATTCCACACACATTTTATGTAATAATATTTAATTTCATAAAATTGTAGCTGAAGAAGAAGAGTCACCCAATGTTAAATCTAATGGAAGTTGTCTTTTTGGGGACCTGGTGTGGTGCCTATCTTGTAGAGAGGCCCTTCTCCCATCACCTCTCCTCATCTTAGGAGAATTAGGAGGAAAAGGTCTCTTGAGGATCCAGTGTGTATGAGCAACCCTTGTTCCAAAGATTATATCATTAAGGTCAAACGTAAGGGAATGATGTATACTTGCCTGCTCTTTAATATAATTCCCTGACCCAGTATATTGAATATAATTGGTGGGTGATTGGTCACTCTCAGTCCTACGGAAATAATTCTCCTGGCTTCTATACATATTGTCATTATTATAGTTGTCCAAAACCACTGGATGAGAAGAAGTTCCTGAAGCATGCTTCATGGTAGCTATGATTCTGGGGCTATGTGGGGGAGTTAATAAATCTTGCTCTCTGGGATATAACCTAGTCATGGCCTGAACGCCCTTGTAGCTTGCATCCTAAGAGAATTCCGCTTTCAGTACTCCCTGTGAGCCAACACCCTCCTTAGTTGCCTAGTAATGCTTCCGGATCCACCGGGTAGCGGTCCTCCATGTTGGTGGACCGGTTGAGGCCATGCCTCCCCGGTCTTGTCAAGCCGGGATCCTCGCTTCTTGGCGGGCACCACTGTTCACCTACCGTTGGGTACGGGGGATCCGCTGCCGGCGGGTATAAATAGGCCGCGGCATGCGGGTCCATGTGGTTCGCGGCATTAGTAGGATTGTCTCGAGGACTCCGCCTAACTACTGCCTTATTCAAGCCATTTGGATCCACATTTACATCGCCTACTATCTTCGCTCCCAGATTGGGGTGGCCGAGCTCTAGATTGGGCCGAACAACAATGTTAGGGTTTGTACGAGAGATCCCATCCCTTGCGTCGACACATGCAACTTCTGATCTAGGCTTTGGAGGAGAGCCCGCCGCGCACCGCGGGGAAGGGCCTCGATCCTTGTAAACCCCTGGTCCTGACACTCCATCACATTGATTGTTAAACCCGTTTGTTCTACATTCCAAGACTGGTCATACAAATTCGCAGAGGCTTCCTTGATGAGGAATCAAAGCTCCACCCCGCTTTGGCCCTTTGTATATAAGTTAATATCTGGATTATCCATAGCCAGCTGATTTGTGCAATACTATCTGCCGTGGGTATCTCTTGATACTGCTGTCGATCTCCTTGCTCTGTTCCTCCATCTGTGTGCCTCATTGTTGTGTTTTCCAACCCTAGTACTAATGTGTCATTAAGAAGTTCTATCTGGTGCACGTTTTGACTTTGGTACTTATTGTCAATATCAGGAGCCTCTCCAGTTGGTGTGAACATGTGGATCAGCTCAGAGAGGGAGCATGTCCCGAGCTCTCCACCGTCCTCCAATGTAGACTGGCTTGCCTCACAAATTTGTTGTGGGGCTGAAGCTACATCTTCAGCACTGTTGTCTCCAAAAATTCCGTTACCATCCATATCTTGATCATCCCTGACCTCATGAAGGCGGCCATATACAGCCATAGAATCTGAAGTGATTTTAGTCATTGTACCGTTTGAAATTATCTTTGTTTGTGCCGATCCAGCCTGAATGCTTTTTAGATTGTTGAGATCCAACTGCATACCCGTGTTTTCTGTCTGCATACCCACGTTTCTTGTCTCCGTCCTTGTGCTGGGTTGAGTATTTGCCACTGGCTGTGTGTTCCCAGAAGAGACTTTTATAGAACCAGCTAAGATATCACCTTGTGTAGATTGAGCCGTTTTCTCTACATATTGTTGTCTGGATCCCCCCTTACAAGCTTCATTTTTCTTGTGTCAAACTGAAATAAAGCCGTCTGAATCAGGAGTAGGATTAGCAAGCATGTTTGGGGTTGTAGGTGGGGACGTACCTTGTTATTGACTCTGCTCGTTTGTGCTATTATCTTTGTTTGCATTAGGCGTCGGATCCATAATGATGTTAGCTTCCTTTACATTAGTCGTCGGATCTGCAGTATAAGACTGGGCAGGATCTTTGCACTGAGCGCTAGATCCTGCCCAGTCTTCGTTTGGGTCGTTCCAGGTCTTGTTTTGGCCTTGGCAAGTGTCGGGCATTTCCTAATGCGATGGTTAGTTTCCAGACAAATAGGAAGGTTTAATTAATCAATTACCATAGATTTTGTTGTTTAGTAACCGGATGGGTGATTTTCACCTCAAGTTCCCACGCGGCCCCAGATTCTATAGCAATACAGAATCGTGGAGCAGATTTTTTTCTCATCTCTTAAGCCGGAATCCAACAATTGCCAAAGTCCAACTGCGATTTCGGAAGTCACAGGGAGAAATACCTCTTGGAGCCCTTTCAAAGTGACCCAAGTCGGGATTTTGAAGGAACATGAATTCATGCCATCCGGACTCCATATAGCATTCGGGTCAAACTGAGGGTCCTAAGCTTGGAAGGTGCATAAACCAAAAGTTGATCTATATGGAGACAATATTAAAATACGGCGATTAACTTCTTCGGAAGAAGTCTTGAGATAAACATTCTTCCTAAGAGTAATAGCTCCACCCCAAGAGGACTTCAAGCCCTTCTTTCCAACCAGTTAATCCGTTGATATCTAGGTTGCCACCTACAAAGCAGGCAATGATAGTACTTTGACATAATTTGGTCACTTCGTTTCAAACAATCTCTTCATTTTCAAAAACTTCACGAGGCTCTGTTTGCAATAGTAACCCAGCATAACTGCGAGAGAATCCAAAGTGAAGGTTTTAATTTCCACCAATGACACATACAAAAGAGAATCCAACCTTGTACCAACATTGTTTTTGGTTTAATTTTTTAAAAAAGGTCAAAGGCTTGAGCCTTCTATATGAAGAGAAGATAGAAGATTAACAACCCTGAATGTTCAATAGAGGAATTTGCATGCCTTTAAAGCAAACTTGATGTTATGCAATTGTGCATCCACAATCTTTTGATAATCAAATTCATTTTTCTTCTTTAATTCCTTGTTGGTTTCAAATCCTAACTAAATTTTTATTACAAAATAACACTTTTGTGTATTCATGCCATTGCTAAGTAAGATAATAAAATTTCTAAGAGACATAAACTTAAAATAATAAAAAGTAACAACTTTTACACCAACTAAGTTTGAGACAACCATTATTGAATACAACAAATACAACCATATTGTGGCAACAATGTCCTTTAATTAAAATTATTGGGGTTTTGATTAGGGAAATTCAAACCCTAATGCTGGATTTTAGAGTGGCAAGAGTTGGTCATTAGGGTTTGAGCTGCCCATGTTGGACAGCATATTAAATTGCCTTGCATGGGTAGTCCTAGTAGATGGAGGGATGAAACCAATTTTACAGAATACCAACCGAGCAGGTATTCTGTCAAACTGATCCCTCATTAACACCTTCAGCAAAGTAGGCCACTGCCATAGCATGTGCAATGTTATTGCAACGAAACCCCAGGTTTCGTTTTCGGATGTTCCATCAGTGACGCAGTTTGTATGCGGCGACAGATCGATCTCCTTCCGCAGGCCATTCGGATTTCAACAAAAACACTCGCTGGATGAGATTTGGCGATGAGTCATGGCGTGACCCTCACATGTGCTGGCACGACCACAACACCCTGAACCATTTGCACAATGAAATGGACCCAAATCTACAGTTCCCGAACATTGCAAATCAGTCCATTTCTTGAAGAAGTTGCGAGCTTCTCGAGGTACTCACAGTTGCTCAAATTTTTTGCCCCGTGACTGCCTGTAGAGAAAATGATTATTGACCAAATCGTTTGTATCTGCAACTCCATGCGCAGTTACGTGCAGAAACGCACCGAAAATTCTAGATGAAGACCAGAATTTTCACGCTTTGGTACTGCAAACGAGTACCGATTGAAGACATTCAATGTCCTTAATTATGGAAGGTCGCAAGATTGCACGGTGTTTCCTTCAGTGTTTGAAAAGTAGGAAACACGAAAACGTCCTTAAAAACAGGATGTCAACTGTACTAGTTGAATATAGTTATCCAAAGTGGAAAGGGGGACTCTAGAGATAATGCCGTAAGAAATTTTATCAACCACAACCTCAGGTAACATTTTTTTAAATAAATAAAATAAATAAAAATCATACTCATATTTTACAGTGGATTTGATAACTGAACAGCAAACTGAGTTAATAAAAGTGAACTGAGCATGGTTTACAGACTCATGCATATAAATATAAATGCAGGAGTTGTGTAATGTCTCGCCAAGGATGATGTCTTCTAGTAGATTTCGTCTGGTGATTTGTAAACTTAGTTCATTCTTCTTCCGTCGCTTCCTGAAGAATAATTCTTCGGTGGTGTTCATGCAAGAGAAGAAAACGTTCTCCAGCCCATTGAGATGCATTCAGAAGACTTTACAGAAGACGTTTGCTGTCACTGCATTTTTCTCCTCTGCATCTGTGATGGCTTCCTTAGCGGAGTCAAGAACCTACCTCAACTATCGTATATCCATTACTGCTCGCATGTTTCTTTCTGGATGAGGCTCAACTTTGGCGGCAAATTATACCTTTGGATATTGTGTCGACTTGAGAGGTCTCATCGGACAGAGGACCCTGACTATGACGTATGTTCTATGGACATTATGGCTGTTTTGTCTGCGAGGCTGAAAACTAATTACATACAATCATGCTCAGGGCGGCATGGAACGACATAGAGAGCAGAGGCATAAGGCAGGCAGAGGCATAAGGCAGATAGCGGCATAGCATTCTCTGCATTATATTCATTCTACGGTGACGACACTCTGCATCCTGCTACAGTATATTTTCCATCCGGAACACAACCCTTTAAATCCCTCATTTTCCAAAAGTGTTACTGCTCAGGCCTGTAAAGTTAAATACGGAGTACTGTTCTTCACTAATTTGAAGGAAAAAGATAAATCATAGCATATTAATTTGTTCAAAAAACCATATGTTCCAATAATCACCGATGATATTGCGTACAGCAGTGTATAACCAGGTCTTTGGTGTAGGTCTAGGACGTTATGTATAGGTTTAAGACTATGTCAATTTCATACTAATTCATAAACGAATTAGTATACAGACACGTTAGCAGAACCTAGACATGAGAGGAAGTGTCTGCATTCAAAGGGTGACCCTAAGTTGTATTGCATCACTGTTTTACGACACAACCCGTCTACCCATATTTCTCACATGAAGAGAAAGTTCCTACAGACGCAATCTCTTCAAGTAGTGGAAGATAGAGTAATGCTTTGTATTATGAGCGACTTTCCGCACTTCAGCCAACTACATGTGACTCAGAAATTATTTCAAAAAGAGAAACATTTAAGAGACTGGTGGTTGAGTGTGGTGGAAGTGCCCTTCAGGATTCAATACATACCTTGATGTTGAGCAGATATATGTTGTTGCAGAACAGACTCGTTTATCAAATTCATCAAGTAAAGACCAGTACAGAACGACAGAAATTTACTCTTATCGTTCGTGTTCTTCCTCCAGCTCTGAACAATCCGAGACTAGCATGTGACGTATTAATGAAGAATTGACAAATTGGTCTGCAGCTACACAGACGCACAGCTCACTGTTTTCACCAGCGGCACTTCAATCGACGTATGCAATCGATGTAAAAAAATATTTTTGAATCTACATCAAATAATTAAAGAATTTTTTTGTTTTTTGTTTTTTTGGAATTTTTTGACATGGCATTGCTTTGAGTGCAATACATACAGAATGATCGAATGGTTCTAGACGAGCTACATTTCTTCATCGTCTTCAACCTCCGGCGCTTCATTGATCATAGTCATCAGCATGTTTATCTGGGCATTCAGCATGTTGTTTTCTCTCTCAACCTGCACAAAAAGAAATGAAAAAGACCAGATCAGGATCAGGAACGAACACGGACTCAAATACATATGAAACAGCAACCTCATCCAGTTAGAAACTTTGGAGTCATATCCACACAGAATTCAAAGGGAATCCAACACTGATACATGATGAATCTAAACTCATCAACAATCAAGAAGTTAAACAATCAATACGGATATATCCCAGTGAAAAGAAGCTACTCACATGCATACGCTTAGTCCGCTCCTGTTGTAACTGAATTTGAAGATGCTCCATGGTCTTGGAATCTTCTTCCAGTTGCTCGTTCAAGCCACCAATCTCTCGGTCCTACGTATAACCGAGGGGTATCAGGAATAGTTCGGTACAATGACTGAATATACACCAGAGAATTAATGAAGTTTGAACGTTAACCAACATAGAACTACTTCAGACTAAAAGACATAATACCTTACGGTTCATCTCGTGGACGGCAATGCGACGCATGCTTTCAACGACATCCACGTTCACCAATTTCCTTTTCTTCCCGACAACCCATCCTTGGGGGTAAGCAGAAATATCAAAATCAGGTGGAGGTAGAGTGCTGTCAGGAGAGCCATCACGAGGTCCTCGATATGAGGGTCCAAGTGGCTCAAACATTGCCTTCCTCCGTTCAGATAACTGCGAGTCCTCCATGCCGTTTTCAATTACATCTGCATCATACTCAAGTAGGTCGACAGGGTATTCCTCCTCTGGTTCGTATTCTGGTCTCCCCTTATGACTTGAGGACCTGGACAACTGCCTCCTAGTGCCATCTTCTTCATGATCAAAAACAGGTCTATCCCTTTTGCTTGGATACCGAGTAAATGATTTTCTGGGTTCATCCTCATAATACTCGTACTCCTGCTCGGGCATTGACCTCGTCTTTCTGCTGCTTGACCTAGACAGATATCTCCTCACATCTTCCTGAGGCTCCTCATACTCATAGGAAGACCTATCCTTTCTACTGTTGGATCTCGACAAATACTTTCTGACATCTTCTTGAGGGTCTAAATCATCGTATTCAGCATCATTGGGAGATACGTCATTCCGGTTCATTGATAGTCGTAGGCGAACAGGGGTTCTCGAAAAATTTGGAGGTGTTCGGACTGCCATCTCGTCACTCCGACGGTAGTCATCCATTTCACCTGAATTCGGGCAGCATTGTCACTAACCAAAATGACAATCCATAAAACAACACTGGACTGCACCATAAAAAGGTGGGACAAAAATGTGATGAGCTCGATTGAGTCTCTTTAAGTTCTTTTCCAGATAAATTCACAATATGTGCAAAAAGACAGATGAAGTAGCCCGTTGAGACATGTCACATTGGCAGTACCACTATTAGAAACCGTGGACGAGAGACACCACTTTGACGGTCAAGGGTGAGAGTGTCCAGAAAAATTTCCTAGTAGAGTCGCTCGGAGAATGAAAATTAAGGCCATTGAAAGTACAAGCTATATCGGTTTTTGTATCACGGAAATAAATAACGTAGCTGGCTGCATTGATTGTTAATCGAAAAAGAATCCTTTCACCAAATTAAACTTAAGAGTGGAACACATCTGCTTGTCTGCCCAATAAGTGGCATTGACTTCAGTCTCAAATCGTGCGGTATGCGCAAATTGATGCCCTCAAAACAAGAATATCTTCTAAAGGTCCAGTAAGATAAGCTAAAGTCAGGAAGACATTCGCCTCGACAGAGTTTCATTTATCAGTACTGCTAAGGTTCTGAAGTGCTCCCAAAAAGCACCGTTAAAGTTGAATCTTAAGTCCATGCTCTTCCTTAAAGAGCTTCTTTAAACAAAGACCGGAAATTTCGAATTTAACCGTGCTATTGCTAAACCCTTGTCTATGGTGAAGTAAGCGTAACTCATCTGAACTGCCCAGCATTACAAAGTCAGGCTTCAAATTAGCGATTAGGTGATACGTTTAACTGAAAATCCGTTACAAGAGATGGGTTCTAAAAACTCCAATCAAACAAACTGTAAATTTCTAAGCACGGATAAGACATAATAAAAAGAAAGAAGATACTATTGGAGTACTAATTAAACTTTTCTACTCTGTTCTGCAGTAACCCTATATACTAAATTAATCAAATAACCTAAATGAGGGGAGGAGAACATTAAATTACATCAGCCGCATACTTACATACACACAACACAATCTTATTGATCTGGACAGTCATCGTGCGTAAGGATGCAGCACCCGCGATACTTTCAGACTTATTCAAACCCTTTTTCACCCATGCCGCGACCAACGTTTGCAGATTTAATACATTGATCCACCAGTTTAGTGCAACAAACAACGCTGCTAGTACTGTGACAAGTTTTCCCCTCATCACACACACTAACATGAAATCAAAACCCAAAGTGGCTGGAATCAATAGCAAAACACGCTTGTAACTGAAAATCCCCAGCGCTTCCAAATGAACATGTTGTTGAAATGATGTCATCAAGTGAAAAGATGGTCAAAGATCGACTAGCTAACAAGAACAAGCGTGGTATGTCGCCCTAAAAATGCGGTAGCGGACAAGAATAGCATAAAACTCTCACCATTCACGCGCTTACGACCACTTGATAAGGCCCTGTACAGAGGATGGTCGATATCCATCGCCGTATCCTTCTCCCAATCCGCACTCCTGGTTCGAACCTTCATATGTCCCGGTGAAGATCTGTAAAACACTACCTGCCTCCCGACGAAGTATTACCAAAGGTGCGCTCCTGGCTAGATAAGCCGATGAGATAGATCGCAAAATCACCGATCTCTGGCTGCCGACCTTCACAAAGAGCATTCAGTATCTTACGAAAATCTAACTAGAATCCACCAAGACTGATGTCCCCGTCCCAGTGAGAAGTACCCCAAAACGATAGCAATCTGAAGGCTGCAGCGAGAAAGGGAATGAGGCCAACAACAAAGCCACCGATTGCAAGGGGAAAGAGGCTGCCGGTACCCGCTAGAAAACCCAGAGAGGAGGGAGCAGGTACCGACTGCATGACAAGAGGGGGGGCAACGCTGGCAAAGTAGATGGAAAGCAAGCAGTGGGGTGGGAGGGGAGCAAGTAAGGTGAGAAGAAGAGAAGAGAAGAGAAGAGAGAGAGGAGGAGCGGAGGCAGCGACGGGGATAGGATTGGAATGACGATGGCGATGGAATGTGGAAGGTTAGAGAGAGAACGAGAGAGAGAGAGAGAGAGAGAGAGGGGCGAATAGAGAAACAAGCAGGATATGCTCGGTGGTAAGCCCGAAAGGATGGTTGACTGCCTGCCTGGTCCACCCTTGTTGGGCTCTCACTTCCTCCTCTCCTCCTCCTACCTCCTCCTTCCTTTCCCACCCAGCGCCCTTTTTGTCAGACTCCCTCCTTTTACTCACCTTCAATTCCCACTTACCCTGTCCTCCCCACTCTCTCGCTCTCTCGCTCTGTCCTTAACGACAGACGACTCATCCAGCTACAGGATGATCAAAAGCCCGAAAGCTTTATATTTGTTTATAAGGAAAATCAGGATGTTCATAATCATTGCACTCAATTTGTGTCCCAGTGAAGTCGACAACCAGGTCGCCTCCTCAGTGCCACCAATGACTTGTATGGTCGACGTCCTCAGCCTCCACTTTTAAGATCTGCGAGCTTGCTCTGCGGTGCAGTGTTTTGGTTCTGCCTTTTCGTCCGCTGTTGTTGCGAGCTAGGGTGAACACCCTCTGAACTCATTGCCCAGAGTAAAGCGTTCCTAATAAATTCCTGGACTTGTGAAGATGACATTACAATATTATCAATAAAAATTATGAAAAATAAATAAAAATAAAAATCCAATTAATTTAAATTTCGGTTTCTTTAACCATAATTCAGCTGACGATGTGTCCGTAAACGAACACACATGCACAAAATTCAAAATAAAATAAAAATGAAAACAAAAAGGGGAACATGCTGTTTCATCCGCCATTGTCTCATACAAGTTCAGGAATGCACTGCCGAATTCCTTGCGTCTTCCGTCTTCGTCCACACCTGCATCAGGTGTTAACCCGCTTCCCATTACTACTACTCTGAACTAAAACGCTTTGAGTGAGGGCCATCAATGCTGAATTGACAATCGCCGTGGTTATTTTAAACAGAATAACAACGAATCTTTAAACTATCAGTGGCCAGCTACTCGTGTAGTCATTATGGCGAAGTCCGGTTAGAAGAGGTTACTGCATCGAAAGCATTAAGTTCTGCACTGGCGAACAAGTAATGTTGCTTGTTAATGCAAATTGAAGGATTAAATAGGATTAATAAATAGGATCTGCAGTAATGAATACTGGCACGAAGGCGTTTGACAGAAGGAAAGAGAATCGGCCAAGGCAATCAATCAAAGCCAGCACCACCAGTATGGAGTGTGGATGTCATAGAAGCAACTTCGTTACGTCGCAACCAGCTGCCTGCCGTGGATGGGAAAGGTGCATCGCGCCGAATAAGAAGCTGGTTGGCTGGCTCCCTCCCTCGGTCGCTCGCTCGCTTTGCTCGCTCTCAGTTCAAGGCCTGGGCCAGGCCTGCCCGCCCATTGAAAGTGGGAACGTCGGAGGAGGAGGTGGTGGCGATGATCCATCCCTGTGTTTCTCCCCCCCTCTCCCACCACCTTGCGTGGGTTACTCACCGTTCTCACTTACGTTCCCAGGCACGTTCTCAGTCCGCGGGGACTAGGTCCACAACAGACTTGGTGCCGCGGCCCGTTTCCATCGCCTGTGCCATCCCAGCCCTAAAATTAGAGAGGGAGAGAGAGGGAGGGTGGTGCCCCAAGTTGGAAGATGTTCTCCGCACACTCGAGTTTGAACGAGCTCCATTTTCACAATGCATCACCCCCCACCCACCCTTCATTCTCTCATCAACAAACAAACCACACCATTTATAAGACTCCCTCCCATGCCTTTGCTTTCTAACGCAACCCCAATGTCTTCTCTGCAATTGATTTTTCAAAACAATCCACATTTATGTTTCCCTATGAAGAATAACAGTGCTTTTTTAATTTAATATTAGTTTTCTTAATCTGCAATATCATTGATTTTATTTTTTAAATATATATTAGCATTGAAGATTTTTGCTATGCTTTGAAAGTAATATGTTATAGCAGTTATTGACATATAATAATGTACAATAGAATAATAAATCCCAATGTAAATAATTGAACTAAAAATTCTACTAATACATGCTATCAATATACATATTAAAAAACTAAAAATTTTAATTTTAAAAACTACACATATAATTGTAAAAATACAACACAAATCATTATGTAATCATATAAATTTCATAGTTTTGGATTACATGTATGTAGAATAAAATTTGCACAATTTATATTTACTTGTTCTATAATAATTTAATAATTATCTATAATAAACTATGTAATTATCAATGTAAAACGGTATAAATTTTAGTAAATATATATTTTTTTCCAAAGTACTTCAAAAATAATGATATTTTTTATTTGCTTTATTGCACTTATTATAAAATATCATAAAATTATAATCTATAATTTGAATTTTATAAATTATGTATATATATATATATATATATATATATACACGATTTATTTATTTATTTTATTTATTTATTTATAAATATATATATCATAAACTTTATTTTTTAAGTTATTTTGTTTAAATTATTTCTAATGAGTTTGATTTTTTGATGATTTTAGTATACTTCCATATTTTGATATAATTTTATTTTAAATACTTTTATTGGTACCTAATTATCAATATCTAATCATAAAAAATATTTATTTCAAATCTTATAAATATTCTTTTCTATTTTATATTTTATAATTTATAATATAGATATTAAATTATTATTATTTTGATAGTTATATCTAATTCAGTTTAAGATAATTTTATGATATTTTATGTAGTTTAACTAATAAAATTTATTATTCCATATTTATGTACTTATTGTGAAAGTACTTACATAATTTATATGTATTTTATTTTAATATTATTTAAAAATACTATATATATTCTTCTATTTTTTTATTTAAAATAGAATAATGGGATTTCATTACATTAAATTACCACTTATATTGATTATAAGTTATTACTTATTTCAAATCTTTATACATTTAACTATTTATTTCTACACTAGGTGGCCAAGCTACTTAAGGAGCTTTTAGGTATTTTATAAGAAAACAATTTGTGAAGTATCAATCAAATATAAATGCAACATATGATATTAATTTATCTAAAATTAATAATTAAGATTATTTTTATATAATTCTACAACTTAATTAATTTTTTTCTATCATCTAATTTGGTTGTATAGCATAAAGTACCAAGATTTAATTAAAAATGCAATATTTTAAAAAACATCACCAAACTTCTTAAAATTTAATCCACTTCATTTTTTTTAATATACTTGAATTTAAAAGAGAACATATCATAATTTTTAACTTCTTAAAATATTCACACTTGGTCTTAAATATTTCTATTACTTATTTAAAAATTTAAAAAATAACATACTTACATTAAATGATATAATTAAAAAAATAAAAACAAGTAAGATTATTTTTTGCATATGATAAATAAATTTGATTGATTTTTTTTATAATTTTATATATCTATCAATAATTTATTTGACTTAAATAAAGCAATGGTAAAAATTAGTAAAACTAAAATAGATTTCTATTTTATTAACAAATTTTATTATTATTATAGTAGTATTTGAAAACATCATAGATTTCAAGAATAGTATACAAATTAGAAAGTTATTATTAATTTTATGATTTCTTTTTGTATAAAATTTTAAAATTAATTTATTAATTAAAAATTTATAAATATTTCTAAATCTAGAATCTTTTGATAGATTATATATGAATAATATATATTTTTTTAGTTATATATTTTTTTAATTATTTAATTATCACACATAAAAACCATAGGCCTAAATATTTATAGTTAATAAAAGATAAACATGTTATTTAGAAAAATTTACATTTTATATTTAGTTTTGCAATAGAACTATGATAATATTTATATATGATTTTATTTTAGAATAAAATTAAATATTTTAAAAATTTATACAATTAAATGGTTTTTTATATTAAAATTTGATAATACATATTTCTTGATATGGTCTTATTATATTTTATAAGTAAATAAATATGTATTATATATGGTTTAATTATTGCAATTGATTTTCTTATATCATAGTAGAATGATATTGTTATAGTAATTAATTTCTATTTAAAACTTTGTTCAAATTTTTTCATTCAGATGTCAATGAATGGTAAAGGTGTATTAGTATATGACACTAATTTATTACAAGAACCACAAGAAAAAAACTTAGAGATTTCTTGCATATTTCTTTAAATGATAGAACTTATTTATTTAAAAAAAAAATCATCCATAACTATGTTTTTAAATTTTTAGTTCTCATAACCAAATTATTTCACATATTAAATTTAGAGTACAAAATATTAATCTTCAAAATGTTGATTAAATATTATATGTTTTTGAATTTTTAAAATTTGATTTAAGAAAATCTGTTTATTTTTTAAAATAAATTTATACTTTTTTTGTAATTTATTTAATACAATGGATTATACATAGCTTAGTTATATTCTACTATTTAAAAAATGCTTATTATTAATTTAATTTAATATATAAAAATAAAAATTTCAAAGTTTTAATTATACTTACTTTAGTAATAGAAATATATTGGTTTTCTATAAACTTATTATTTTGGTTACTACTACTTTGATAGATTACGAATTTACAGCATGTTTGTAATTTTTGGTTTAATTTTGAATTATAGTCATATTACATTATTATTAAGAATAAATTGTGATTTTTTATTGGTATTTTTATTTTTATTTTTAATATAATTTTTAATATATATCCTTGATTTTTAATTTTGAAGAGATATATATATATATATATATATATATAGATTATTAATGTAAAAATACATATTTTATGTTTTTTTGAATACTTATCAATTGAAATGTTTAAAACTTTGTTTTCCAAAAGTCTTAAATTTATGAATATTAATATAACTTGTTAGAACTCTTTAATACAATTTTATTCAATTTTAAGAGTCTAAGAAATACAATCAATATATTTTCGTATTAAAATAGTAATTAGTTTAGTAATTTAATTTTGTTTTGATGTTTGAATGTGTGTGTGTGTGTGTTTTTTTTTTTTTTTTTTTTTTTTTCTTTCTGACGTCACTTTAATCTGCAGGATTAACAAATTGTCCGGCATTCCCCTTCCTTCCCTCCCTCCCTCCCTCCCTTCTCTCCCTCCCTTGCCTTGCCTTCCTTCCATCTCGTTCTCCTTCCTTCCTTCCCTCCTCCTTCCTTCCTTCCTTCCCTCCTCCTTCCTTCCTTCCTTCCCTCCTCCTTCCTTCCTTCCTTCCTTCCTTCCAATGGGAAGGGTCTCCCTCTCCCCTTTCTTTCTGCTTTTGCTTGCTTTCTTTCTTTCCTTCCTTTCTTTCTTTCTTTCGTTCGTTCGTTCGTTCCTTCCTTCCTTTCTTTCGTTCGTTCGTTCCTTCCTTCCTTTTTCCTTTCGTTCGTTCGTTCGTTCGTTCCTTCCTTTTTCCTTTCTTTCTTTCTTTCTTTCTTTCCTTCCTTCCTTTCTTCCTTCCTTCCCTCCCTCCCTCCCTCCTGGGTTTCCCTCATGGGTTGTTGTTGTTGGTGCTGCTGCCTCCCTACTTGCCTCGCTCCTCCATGGCCTCTACCTCCTCCTCCTCCTCCTTTCCTCCCCTATAGAGGCTTGGATTTGCGTAGCAGCTGAGCCACGCTTCGGCAATTAATGGAAATCCTGATTTTGCTCTGCACCAATCTCACGCGCATGAACAATTCAGTGGGCTAACAGTTACAAGCCATGTTTGTGGGCCTTCCTCGCTGCAGAGCTGGGATTTTGCAGTTCGCTGTTCTCGATTAGACTGTGTCCACAATCTTGCTGCACTGTTGCTCCCTGTTGTTGTGCAGATTAAGCACTTTCTTTCAGGATGTAGGTTTCTATATTCTTGAGTCTCAACGTTTGTATCACTGTCCAGTTTAATTTGATGAGTAGGGATTGTGGTTTGCGGGATGAACACTTCAGCAACAGATTGCCATGAGGAAATTCCGGTTTTGCACTGCAATTCCCATTCTAGTCTATGATTGCAGGTTATACTAATTTCGAGTTCTGACTAACTTCTTGTTCTCGTATTGGAGCACGTTTCAGCAGCCTTACAAATTAATGACAAATTGTAGTTGCATAATTAATGTCAATTCACTCTTATTTCGATTATTTGGATTTTTTCTGAAACTTTCAATAATATTTTGAAACGAGGTTATAACTACAGGCCAAGGATGACCCACTTCTTTCGCTTTTTGTTCACAACCTGAAATTGCTGTAATTGTCTTGTGCAGAGAGGCTTTTTTACTTTGCTAATGGAACAGCCCAGGAAGGAGTAACGTTTTTATTATGCTTACTGATCCCTCATAACGTTCAGGGATATTGTAACTCGAAGTTAGGATTAAGAGCTCTTGCGGAGTTTGTTACATTTCTTTTTTACCATTCAAAGTCGTTTTAGCTAATAATAGAGGTTTGGGGTGAATCAAGCCCAGTTGCAAGCTTTTGTCTTCACACGGTAACATGACCATTTTGATCAAGACACCTAGCAGAATAACTCTCGTAAAAAGTGTGTCCAGCCTAGTGGATTGAATGTTGAGAACAGCAGAGTTTTCAGTGGAAGTCGTGGCCCGATTTTAGAGTCTATAATCGATTAATTGGCGTCGTTGTCCTCTCTCGTGGTAAATCTCTGTTGCGGCTTGTGAGCGCACTCAAGCCTAGAAATACTTGGTTTTCAGATTGGGTTAATTCTGGTGTAGCTGGACTTATGAAGAAGTGGGGTGCCCGTTCTTTTGTTATTTTTTTGGAATTTTAAGTCCAAGATGCCATGATTAAAATCAGTATGACGAGGAGATAGAAATTGTTCCCCCCACTCCGCGTTCTTAGTTGCAAGGGAATTTTTCGGTGTAAGCGTACAGTTAAGTAGACGATGATTTTGCATGTACTAATTTCACATTCATTATTTATCATGTTTTCCAGAAGCCGGGGGAACCTCCAATTTTGGAATCTTGACATGTTCATCAGCAATCTGCATGTTAAGGGAATTGGAACAAGTCGGAAAATCTATGTGCTCAATTTTTGAACTTGAGTGCTGTTAATGCTGGTGACCATGTTGGTTTGGAACCCCTGGACACGTGGAGGGTTTGTTACTGAGAAACATTTTTGTGGGTTGTCATTGCAGGGCACGTTTGTAGGCGATTGAGGTGCCGGTTGAGAATGGGATTTGGTGGGAGTTGTCTCGCGATTTTCATGGTTCTCTATAATCTATGGCATGTGCATCTGGCCACCTTACAACCCATAATGGGAAGAGGTGCAGAGGATATTACCACATTACCCATCGTTATCGACTCTCATGAGAGGAAAATGCTGCAAGATAATGAGGTACAGTGTCCTCTCGACTTCTCAATCCTCAAAAAGTACACATGGATCAATAATGAATGTGGCTCGACGCAAAACACGTCCACATGCTGCATTGCAGTTTTATCAGGGATGGGTCTCTCACTGTCCAAGTATCTAAGAGAAACGGAGCGTTTTGAGCTTGAAGATGCCACCACAACAGATATATGTTTGAACAATTTTCAGTTGCAGTTGCGACAGATTGGTGTGCAAAGAGATGTGGTGACCGAGTGCTTTAAGCGGCCGAATCCGTTGGACTTTGAATCCTCCATGTTCATTAGGAGTCCCTTGCTGTGCCAAGGGATCCAAACTGTGGATGATTTTAGGAAGACGGTAGGTCAGACGGCAATCGAGAACTCGTGCAAGACCGACCTCGGAAATCATGATCAGTGCACATTATGTGTTAATGATATGCATATTGTGATTGACAAGCTGGTGAAGATAAATGCTTCCATAAGTTCAGAGTGTTTTGATTTTGTGCTCATCTATGCGGCTGGGGTGGTAAATATCGATGGACCATGGGATAGTGGCACCGCGTATTGTATTCTTGCTGTTACGAGCGGATTGCCGAGTGACAGTAAAAAGGTGAAGGTAGAGTTGTACGTAGGCCTGGGTGCCCTGGGTGCAGGCGTAACTAGCCTTGCAATTGGGGGTGTCCTTTGGTATTGCTTGATGCGGAGACGAGCCGCCATTCACCGAGAGTTTGTTGATCGCAACAGTAAGATACTGAAGTCTAACGCCTCCTCATTGGTGTGGTATGAATGGGCGGAGCTCAAAGCGGCTACACATGGGTTCACACAGCGATTTCTCTTGGGAGAAGGTGGTTACGGTAGTGTATACAAGGGGGAGCTCAAAGATGGGCGCATGATTGCAGTGAAAAGATTTAGAAATTGCATGTCTGAGGGCGATGTGGACTTTCTCAACGAGGTGGAGGTAATCAGCAAAGTAAAACACAGGCATCTGTTGGTTCTCCATGGGTGTTGTGTTGCAACCAGCAACAACGAAGGGCATCAACGGATGCTAGTGTACGACTACATGAGGCATGGAAGCCTCGCTGATTACCTTTTCAACAAGAACAATCCCGTGCTGGAGTGGCCGGAGCGGCGGAAAATAGGAATTGGCATGGCAAAAGGGCTTGCCTACTTGCATGCGGAGGTCGTGCCCCACATCATCCATCGGGACATCAAACCCAGCAACATATTGTTAGACGAGCACTTCCACGCTCGTGTTGCAGACTTTGGCCTTGCGAAGCTCACCCCAGAGAACGAAACACATTTCACCACGCACGTCGCAGGGACACACGGTTATGTTGCCCCCGAATACGCCCTGTATGGGCAATTGACCGGGAAAAGTGACGTATACAGCTTTGGTGTCTGCCTGCTGGAGCTTCTGAGCGGCCGTCCGGCGCTCGCTGAATCGAAGGAGAATCCCAATTTATGCTTGGTCACGGACTGGGCGTGGTGGCTGGTCAAAGAAGGTAGAACGATGGACGTGGTAGATATCAATATTCGGCATAAGGGTCCTCAAGATGTGATGCAACGGTTTGTCATGGTTGGTATCTTATGTGCGCATGTTTTAGTTGCTTTCCGCCCAACAATGACTGAAGCGTTGCGGATGCTGGAAGGAGACACTGACATTCCTGAAATCCCTGATCGTCCTCTCCCCTTGAACTTCGACATGCTCGACTTAGAGTCCAACTCCTACTGCAACTCTGCCCAGTTTACCCCGAGCAGAGAAGGGTCTACCAGCAAAAGAGAGCTTTTGAGATAGCTTTGATCAGTGGGGTTGCGTTGCCAAGATTAAATTTCTATTCCACACTTTGAAGCTGAATCTGGCAGGTTATTTCTAATTTACTTGGGGTTCTTCATGTGATTTGCGCATCAAGAAACTCAAATTCAAATTATAGGAATAAGATCAATGAATCAGAGAGCAGCTCAGTGTTCCACACCTCACAACTGATTATCATGCAACAACAACTGATTATCATGCAACAACGACAAATTAGACCATGAAATTGTAGGTGTGATTGATGTACAGACTCTATTCTAAATAAATTAGTTCTTGGGTTGTTAATTGTATAATAGAAAAATCATTTTAATTCGAATGATTGTTGTTGGTTTTTATTCGACATGGTGGTTATTGTTGTCAAATTGTTAGTTTTACAAAGGAACCTATTGAAGAAATACAAGAGGTAAAACACAAGTAAGTAGAGATCACCAAGGTTATATACAAGAGAAGTGTGGAATGAGATAACTCTCTCTTCCAACACCCATTACTTATAGGAGGTGGTTGCTACCCCATAGGACTTCTTCCACCTTTGACTTTTACACACATGCTCCTAAGATCCTTTGACATCTCTCGTGCCACGAGGGTATCCAATAATCTTAGGATCCTTTTGACATCTCTCGTACCTAGAGGATATTTCACGTTCTACGAGGATATCCTATGTCATGCATTAATTACTCTTACCTAGTCTTTAGAATATTCTCTAGTACATACTTTATCCTCTTGACTTTGACTCTTCTCCTTTGACTACATCCTATATCCATAAGATGTCCTTTTTATATGCTAAAAATCAACCTTTCACTATTAATAATTTATCTAAGATAATATCCTTTACTTAATAACTTATTCTATTTTTACTATTATTTATTTATCGCAACACTCCCACTTTGCTAATTGTCAAAGACTTTCAAACCTAATTCTTTTGTCAACATGACATGCCTATCCTTCACTAATGCCTTTGTCAACAAATCAATAAGCATGTCTTCCGTAGCACAATACTTCATGTCTATCACTCCCATTTCAATCTTCTCTCATATGAAGTGATGTTGAATGTCAGTGTGTTTGATTCTTGAATGATGCTCTAGATTCTTTGCACAAACAAGGCATCCTTGATTGTCACACTTCATTGGAATTGCTTCCAATTGCACAAGTCCAATGTCCTCCAAAACTTGTCTTAACAAAATTGCTTCCATTGTTCCATGGCTTGCTGCCATGTATTCATCCTCCATTGTGGACCTTGCAATTATTGGTTGTCTCCTACAATTCTATGAAATTGCTCCCACTCTAACAAAGAATACATACCTCGTTGTTGACCTTCTATCATTTGCATCTTTTGCCCAATCCGCATCACAATAACCATGCAAAATAGTGTTATCACCTCCAAAGCACAATTTGAAGTCTAATGTGCCTTTCAAGTACCTCATGATCCTCTTGATGGTTGCCTAATGAATTGGTCCAGCTTTTGACATGTGTTGACTCATAATACTTACCGCATATGCAAGATCCATCCTTGTGCCAACCATTGCATACATGAGAGAGCCTACTGCTGCCTTGTATAGAACACCTTACATTTCACCTTCAACTTCAGCAAACTCTTCATCCGTGAGCTTCATCAACTTCAAATTTGCCTCCAAAGGTGTTCCAATGGACTTGCAATCCTCCATATTGAATCGTTTCAACACTTTTTTAATATACTTCTTTTGGTTCATTGTGATAGTCTTCTTAGCACGATCTCTCACAAATTCCATTCCAAAATAATAATGAAGCTCTCTCAAATCACTCATTCTATATTTTTTTTCTAATTTTACCTTTAACC
Organism: Physcomitrellopsis africana; assembly: GCA_036785485.1. Taxonomy (NCBI): domain Eukaryota; kingdom Viridiplantae; phylum Streptophyta; class Bryopsida; order Funariales; family Funariaceae; genus Physcomitrellopsis; species Physcomitrellopsis africana. Next base: position 115,551 of record JAWRVF010000367.1, on the reverse strand, counting down.
AATCCATCTTTTTCAAGGTATTGATTAAGATGATCAAATCATCAATATAAAGGATAACAATCAATAAGAAGTCTTTTGATTGCATTACATATATGGAATGATTAGCCTCACTCCTTACAAATCCTTCATTCACAAAGAATGTGTCAATCCGTTGATACCATGCCCTTGGTGATTGCTTGAGGCCGTACAAGGATTTATTCAACTTACAAATAAGATGTTGCTTGCTTTTTTCAACAAATCCTTGACGTTGATCCATATAGATGTCTTCTTCCAACTTTCCATTCAAGAAAGCCGTCTTCACATCTATTTGATGTATTTCCAAATCCATTGCTGCCCCAATTGCCACAATGGTTCTAATAGTGGTGAATTTGGCCACGGGAGCATATGTCTCATTGAAATCAACACCAACAACTTGTGAGTATCCTTTAGCAACTAATCTTTTTTTTTTCTCACAACATTGTCCATTGCATCCCTCTTGGTTCTAAACACCCACTTACAACCAATGTTGAAATTCAAGATGTGTCCACAAATACACCATTATTCCCACGTGGACACATCTCTAAGTACTCACAAGCACTCTTATGCTCTAAAAATTCAACATCACGACTTTTGATGATCTTCTTGGTATCCAAACACATAAGCCTATATGCCTTGGTACCTTCACAATATCCAACAAATACACATTTCATACCTTTTGCATCAAGTTTGGACCTCATATAATCGGTACCTTTGCATAAGTAATACATCCAAAAGTCCTCATGTGTGAAATACAAGGTTTCTTCCCACTCTAAGCTTCTTTTGGAGTCATTGATATGAGTGCACTTGTAAAACATCTATTCCTTATGTACATTGTATTTATCATTGCTTCCACCCAATACTCATGCCTAAGGTTTTGAACATGAAGCATACTCCTTGCCATCTCCACAATGGTTTGATTTGCTCTTTCAGCAACTCTATTTTGTTGTGGAGTGTAAGAAGTGGAGGTTTATCTTACAATACTTTGAATCTTCAAGTACTCATCAAAATACTTTGACATGTATTCACCTCTATTGTCCGTACGCAACACCTTGATCTTGTATTCACATTCCTTCTCTATAAGTGCCTTAAACTCCTTAAATATTGACAAACACTCACTCTTGGCTTTAAGGATGCAAATCCACACCTTTCTTGAATAATCATCAATAAAAGTGACAAAGTACCTTGCTCTTTCTATTGATGGCGTTCTCATAGGTCCACAAACATCTGAATGCACAATCTCCAACAACTTGCTTGCACGTGTTGCAATTCCATTTGAAAATGAAGTCCTTTGTTGCTTGTCTTGAATACAACCTTCACAAGTAAGAGTTGTAGTATTATTATATGATTGACCAAGATCCAAGCCACTTACTATAGATTGGAGCTCCTTCATGCTTTTGACATTCAAATGATCAAGGTGTCGATGCCAAATACCAAACTTATCTTGATCTTGTGGAAAATCAGCAAATGCCGCGACTTCAACTCCGTTGACCTTCTTATAATTGATAAAGAAGAGGTTGCCATCTCTAAAGTCCTTTAAAACATCATCTCCCTCCATTGTCTTCACAAAGCATCCATTTACATCAAATTGTACCTTACAACCATTTGAAACAAGTTTGCTCACCAAAAGAAGGTTCTTTTTCATCTTTGGCACATATAGGACCTCTTTCAATTTAATCCTCTTGGTTTGATTCTTCACAATAATCACCACCACAATGGAGCCAATTCCAATAGCTTACACCATGCCATTGTCTCCTAATCAAACCTTTGTTGCTGGAATTGCCTCATAAGTGTCAAATGAGTCATGTGCTTGGTATGGAGTCATGTGCTTGGTAGCACCCAAATCAACAATCCATTTAGACATGGCAGCCATAGAAGTGCCATCACTTGCCATGAATGCATAGTCATCTCTTCCAACTTCATCACGTGCATTGTTAGCATTCTCTCTATCTCTTTTCTTGGCCTTGTAGGAATTTTGTGCAAAGTGACATGGTTTTCCACAAATGAAGCAAGTTCTCACATTGCTTTTTACATTTTCTTGTTAGTTGGAATAGCTACCTTTTCCTTGTCTTTAAAAGAGAGCCAAATCTTCACTTTGATGCTCTTTTTTATTCCTTTTGGTCACTTCATGTGCAAGTCTTGCCGTCACATAGTCCATGGTGAGCTCTTTTATCTTGATGGACTTCAATGCCACAATAAGGTAGTTGTAGGACTCAAGAAGACTCATGAGCAAGGTCATAACAATATCACCATCTTCTAAAGGCTTGTCAACAATTACAAATTGGTTTGCAAGAGCCTTTATTTTATTGGCTTGAGCCATAAGGTCTTCACCTTCTTCCATCTTGCAAGTGAAGAATTTCCTCCTTGTGAAGAGGATGTTAGACAAGTTCTTGCTCTTATATATGTTGCAAAGAGTCTTCCATGCTTTCGCTGGTTCTTTGCAAGAGATGATGTGAGAGAAGTTGGCTTCATCCAAATTAGTGGCAATCATGCCAAAAACCTTCTTTTCACGTCTTTTGAAATCCTTTTTCTTCTTCATATCAGCATCCATGCTTGGAGGGTCTTCACTTTCATCAACAATGTCCCAAAGGTCCAAAGACGCCAACAAAAGTTTCATTTTGACCTTCCAAGGGTAGAATTGTTGCCTCTAAACTTCTCAATCACTTTCAAACCTTTACCCTCACTAGAATCCATGTCTAAAGAGTAGTATATCAAAAAATATTGAGAAAAGAAGTCTCTATGTGATCAAAATGACCAAAATAATTTTGCACTAGCAAAATCTCAAAATGCCCTCTTATGAATAAAAAAGTGGTTTCTCACTCAAAATACTCTCAACTCAATTTCTATAGCTTCTCACAAGTATGAGTACTCTCATATATCTCATAATCACGTTCTTTCACTCTTTCAAGTCACTTCCACATCACATACATAAGGTATGTGAAACAACTTCACCAACACAAAAGACACTATCAAGGTCTTTTTCAAAAGTGTAATACTCACTATCCAAGGAGTAGAGAATATACAAAGCAATGTTAGAGATGTATAAGGTCAAAATCAGAACCTTCTTATGTCAAAATCCTAACATCAATAAAATCCCATAAGATCTATTCTACACAAAAGCAACAACAAGAAAATAACTTCAACTTACTTGGATAGCACAACAAAGTGTGTGTGGGCCCATAACTTATTGAAGAAACACAAGAGGCAAAACACAAGTAAGTAGAGATCTCCAAGGTTGCATATAAGAGAAGTGTGGAATGAGATATCCTTGAGTTGCACCCAATGTTTTCAGTACAAGGTGAACCTCCTAGTGTTAATATATGTATATATATATATATATATATATTTCTTTCTTGCCACTAAATGTTCTTTATCTAAAATATTTTTCATATTGTTATGACATTATTTTGTCACATAAAATAAGTGATAAAATATTTGTTGATTTGAAGCCATTCATAAGGGGATCTATATATATATATATTTAATAGTACACTTTGAAAGGCTATGGTTCAAATATTTTATTAAGGCCCTTGGTAAAGAAAAACTCTTTTTCAAAAATCTTGGTTTTTGGATATACTTTAGAACAAGAAAATGTTACAAAATGGACCAAATCATTCTTTTATCACAAGTCAAAATATGTCAACTCATATCATATTTTGATTCTAGTAATAATAAAAAGTATAAAATTGTTGATTTTTTATTTTTTGTTTGTAGAAGTTTTTGACGCAGCTTCTCAAATTTTATTAAAAACCATCACTTAAGATGAGACCAACAAATTTTTTTGGGAGAATAGTGTTAATGCCATTTAGGAAAAAAATGCATTCTATCTCATCTTTTCTTCTTAGGGCCTTTGGGTTGATTTTTTTAATTATAAAGCCAACTAAATAAGACTTAATTTAATCTAATCAAAGGATTTAAAAATTGAAACCTTGCACCTTGTCTCTTAAGTATAAAGACCTCCTAAGCTTGATTTTTTCTTATCGAAATACACATTCACCTCAACTTTTGGCTTGTCATAAAAATTTGTGGTGTATTTAAAAAATTACAAAGTTTGATATTTTTAACTTTCATAAAGAAATTTTTTTGGTAGCTTCAAAAATTTTGTGTAAATAATTTAGCTAAAAAAAGCTTTAATAATAAATTTCAAGCTTCTTTCTTAATTATAAAATATTTTAGTTTGTTACAAAAAATAAAATGATTTGGTTATTTTTGTTATTTTTATTTTCATTAAAAAATCAATTTTTAAAATCCTATAAGTTTTTTTTATAAATTATAATTATTTAAAATTTACTAATATCCTTGTTTAAATTATTTAAATTTAATAAAAATAATTTTATTATAAATAATGAGTTTAATAAAGTTATGAGAAATTTAGTGCATATTAAAGTCATCCACCATTTTAATCTTATTAAGGTTCTAAAGACATCATTTAAAGAAATAAAAAAATTCTCAAAAAATCATAAGAATTTTTATTTTATATATATAAATATAAAATTGATATATACATAAATTTATATATTTATATTTATATATATATAAAATAAAAATTCTTATGATTTAATAATAAGAATTAATATCTTTTATTATTTTTAATTTAATTAATACCTAAAGATTTTTATAAAACATGTTATTTAAGATTAAAAGACAATTAAAGTTAATGACAACCATAATAAGTAATAGGTAGGATTAAATTATTAGCTAGAGTTGATAGAAGCTACGATCTTAAAAAGATTATCTCAAAAATAATCTTATCTAAATAAAATATTATAGTAATCAATTAAAAATAAGTGATATAATCTTCAATGAATCTACAACCAATTATAAAATAGGTAATCTTATTTGTAAAAAATCTATAATCAACTACAAGATATCTTTACATGTACTCTTTATTTATTAACAATAAATATTAGAAGTGAGATCTTATGCTAATTTTACTACTTTCTTGTATATGTCTTTAATTTTTTTTGAATGCTTGTATTTATTTTAATTTTAATTTTTAAATTTATATATATATATATATATATATATATATATATACATATATATATATGAGGTATATTTGGAGTTATATATTTTTACATAATGTTGGTTTTTTTGGTTTTAAAAAAATTATTTTTCAATAAAAATATTCACTTATATATATTTGTATAATTTAAAGCATAAAAAAGTCTATTATTGATATTGTACTTTGTTATTGAGAAACTAAAGTATAGTTGCTAAATTAGAGGTAAATTTTTTTTAAGATAATATATGCTTTTAATTATAAATAATTAAAAAATATTATTAATATAAATAAAAATAATATATCAAATTTCTATTTAAATTATAATAATAAATATTGTTTTATTACAAAACATTAAAAATTTTACATGATACAATTTTGGACATTTTATAATTTTACATGCAATGAAAATTTTACATTTTATAATTTTGGACATTTGATATATAATTTTATAATAAAAGAAGTACCTTTGAGATTTATTTTGTAGTGACTTAAGTTGTTTGAAAGTGTTTAAAGGTAGAAATGACTATTTACTACCCTTAAAGAACTTTCTAACATTATTTTGAAATAATTTAATTTTATTTTGATTAAAAGACATCTAATCTATGTTTTTGAATATGTGGTACTGATGTATTATATTTAAATTTATCTTGAATAAAGATAAGAGTTTGAAGTTCATTAATAAGTATTGTAGAAATAATTTTTACTATTGAAAGGTAAAAATTGAATTATTATTGGTAACATTGGGCCTTAAGAATGTTGTAATTGATTCTAAAGATCTTCTACTAAAAGATGTACATTTTATAATAATCAAGTAGTATAACTAGCATATTAAAAAAAAAAAATTAATTATAAAAAAAATTATAAAAAAAACCAATTTTAAAGATATTATTATAGCAAAAGACTAACAAATGCATAAAAAATATTTTTTAGCATCTATAAAAATAATGGTCTTTTGAATATTATTTTTATATTATAAAAAATCTTTATAAGTAAGGTAGAAGAATATAGAGACTTGATTGCATATATGAATAAGATAAAAAATCCTTGTAAACCAACTTGTTATGGTAGATAAGTCCTTGGAAGAATTTAATATAGTAATAAAATTACTAATGATTTTAATAAATTTATAAAATAAAATATTATATATTTAAAATATATTTAAAATAAATACTTTATATTTAATAATATAATAATAAGATAGAGCCATAAAGTAATTAAACCTTTAAATAAGAATAAGCATCACAATAAGTTATTTTGTTAATGTGTGTAATCAAATTTGGCTCTATTTTTATATCACCAAAAAATAAAAAATAAAAAATAAAATTCTTAATTAATATCTTAGATTAATGGTGGTTAACAATAGTAGATTTTTTAATTATCATTCCATATCTTATTATAATTTTCTTTATTCAATCTCTTATCATTAAAGAAACTTAAAAAAATATGATTTGATTTTTTACAAACAAATAAAAAACTACTATTATTGCTACGACCAAGTATAAAATAAAATTCACCTACTTATATGCCACTTATAAAAACATTCTATTAAAAATATATATTTTTTAAAATCAATGGTATGATTTGTACTATTAAAATAAAATTTATTATTATTAATATCAATATATGAGATAAAAAAAAATTATCAATTTTAAGGTTGTCCTTTATGTGTCTAAGATAATATTAAATCTTCTTTTATTAAATAATAATATTATTAGAAGTTTTATAGTTTATTTTAATATTTATAGATATTTCATAAATATTTTAAATTGAAATATGGTGGCTATGGATGCAAGATATATTATCTTTCTTGAAGAAATAATTAATAAAAATATAATAAATTACTATGAATAGATATTATTTTAGGTAAGTTGCTAATAGTCAAAGGATTGTCTCTTGAGATATAGAAAGTCTATCATATGGATGAGTCACAAGGATAACAACCTTGAGAGTAGGTAAGAGCATAAAAAATATACCAAAAGATGTTCTAATGGTAGGTGAGATGTGAAAAGATGTCTTAATGGTAGGTTGGATGAATGTAAGAGAGAAAGGATGGAAGTTGTCTATTAGAACAACAACCACTACCTATAATTAAAGAAAGTTGGAAGTAAGAATTATCTTATTTACACTTCATTTTATGTGCAACTCTTACTGATACTAAGTGCTGAGATTTCTTAGTTTTTTTTCTTCAATAGGTTATGGATCCACTCACCTTTACTTGTGAGTTTTGAAGTTCTTTAAAGTTTATGGAGTAGATCTTATTATTATTGCTAATATTAGGATTTGGAATCTCTTAATTTTACTATTATATCTAGTTGTTGATGGTATATTATTTTTATTTATTATTGAGTGCATACAAGGTGTTGGAATTTGTTAGACATCTTTGGAATGATATTTTAAAATATTAATCTTATATTTTCTTATTGTATTACATCATTGCTGGACTAACATTAGATTTTGACATAGTTTAGAAGCTTAAGATATTTAAAGAACCTCTTATAGTATTAAGAAGTGATTTGTGAATTTAAAAGTGAATAAAGAGTGGCAAATCTGATAGGAAATGATTGTATAATAAAAAAGACTTGTGGGAAGTCTTAAAAATGAAATTGAGAGTGGTTTTAGAGTGAAATCACTAATTTATTCATAAAGAGGTGTCACGGACATAAGATTTATTTCAGTAACTATCTAATTAATATAGATTAATAGAAATAGGTAAAATAAATAAATTTGATAAAAACTTAGAAAAAAGCTTCTTAGAAGCTTCATAAATGTGGAATCATTTTGATACATGTCTCTAGGTGATTGGTAGATTAAAAACTTGTTCAACAAGCTAGTCACATGTCGCACATATTGATAGCTTGTAGAACAAGCTAGCCATGTGTCATACATATTGGTAGCTTGCGGAACAAGCCAAGTATGTGGCGCACATGTGGGAAACTTGTATTACAAGTTTGACACGTGTCTTATAAATTAGATACGTGTAGGAGGTCTTATAGAATACCACCCCATAGCTCTTAGATAGATAGTATAAATAGAGACAAGAGTGAAGTCTTCTTTACTCTTGTCAACTCCTTTCTTGCTTCTAGTCTAGTTCAAGAGTCTCATATATTTTTTAGTCTTTGGCATTAGCCATTCCAATTTCTTCTTGAATATACATATTTCTTTATTTCTATCTTATTAATTTTTTTTGACATAGTTTTTACTAACTTATGCATCTATTTTAGTTTGTATCCTTGACAAGAGAGCATTTTGAAATTCTAAGGCAAAAATACCTTCTTGTTGATTTTAAGAGCTCAATTTCTTCTATTCTTGATTTTTTTTGATCCATCTCTTCCTTAGATATGGATTCAAGTAAAGGTGAGGACTTGAGGGTCATTGAAAAGTTTAGAGGAGATAAATTTTATCATAAGAAGAAAAAAAAAAAGCCTCAAAATAAACTCTATTTATGTCAAGGTAAGGGCAACTATTCAAATCAATGAGATAATATCAAAACTTGCTTTATTTGTGGCAAAATAAGACATTTTTCTCTAAATTGTTTAAAGGTAAAAAGATGGAGAGGAAGAATACAAATAGTGTGCAAGATGAGTTTAGAGGACAAGATTATATATTAATAATAATAAATGGAACTTCTATGGTTGCTATGGCAAGATAGATTATAGATTTAGGTTGTTCTAAGCATATAACATCTTATAAGTGTTCATTTGATACTTATGAGGCTATTCCAATATCAAATGTAGTCTTAGTAGATACTAGCATATGTGAAGCTATTGGAATTGGCTTTATTATGGTAGAAGTAGTTGTGAATATACAAATCAATAGGATCAGATTCAAAGACGTCTTCCATGTACCAAAGATTAAGCAAAACCTACTTTCGGTGAGTAAACTTGTAATGGGAGGGTTTATGATTCAATTCAGTATGAATAGATATTTTGTGAAAACATTGAGTAGAAATATTATTGTTAAAGGCTCTAAAGAGGGATATTTATACTACCTCAATTATAAGAAGGTTAATGGAGTAGAGGTAATTGCATTTGTTAAGTTTACATCAAACCAAGAGAAGTTGAATATATGGCATCATCACCTTGGCCATTCGAACGTGAAGAGCATGATAGAGCTCAAGTATATTATAAGTGATTTAGATCTTGGCAAAACAATTCAAAATGCAATACAACTTGCATGTGAAGGTTGCATACAAGGCAAACAACAAAGGGCCTCATTTCTAAGTGGTAGTAACATGTGCTACAAAGTTATTGGAGATTGTCCATTTTGATGTATGTGGACCTATAAAGACCATAAGTATTGAAAGAATAAGGTATTTCGTCACTTTTAGTGATGATTTCTACAGAAATATTTGGATTTACATTCTTAAAGTTAAGAGTGAGTATTTTTGGAAGTTTAAGGAATTTAAAGTACTTATTGAGAAATAAAGTGAATACAAAATCAAAGTGCTACATACAAATAATGATGGTGAATATGTATTTAAACAATTTGATGTTTATTTGAAAAATTAAAGAATTGTTAAACAAATAATAAGTCCTTAAATTCTACAAAAAAATGGTATTGCTGAAAGGGCAAATCAAACCATTATAGAGATGGCAAAGAATACGCTTCATGTTTAAAACCTTGGTTATAAGTTATAGACAAAAGTTGTGGTGAATGTAATATATAGAAGGAATAGATGTCCGATAAGTGGTCTTATATCAATGACACCACAAAAAGTTTGGAATAAGAGACAACCTTGTATTGTACATATAAAGACCTTTAGATGCATTGTATATGCAAAGATATCAGATTATATGAAATTCAAACTTGATACAAAAGAAATATTGTGAAGATATCAAGATATATATGCTAATGTGTTTGAACACCAAAAAGATCATTAAAAGTTATGATGTTGAGTTTTTGGAGCATAAAAGTACTTGTGAGCACTTGGAGATGTATTCAAGTAGAAATAATGGTGTATTTATAGACACATCTTCAAATTCAACAAAAAAAGAGAATAAAGACAATGAAGACAATGAAGATTATGGAAACATAAATGAAAATAAAAAGTCAAAGAAGATTAAAAAGATGAAGGCTTTTACAATTGCTAAAACTAGCAATGAAGGAAATAAAAATGATGATGATGATAATGATGAGGACTACCAACCTTTGAATAAAAAAAGATAAATTTAAAAAAAAAATAAAAATTGGAAAAGAGCATGGAATGCAACAAGATGAATCTTTTTCTTCAAATGAAAAGAAATATCCTTTAAGAGAAAAAAGACAACTTGGTAAATAGTAGAAGAATCATAAAATTCCTCAAGTAAGTGAAGAATATGCAAAAGTTATATTTATTATTGATCCTTTGATATTATATAATGCAATAAGGTCCATGGATGCTATGAAGTGGGAGAAGACTATAGAAGAAGAGTATAAATCTTTCATGGACAATGGAACATGGAAATTGATTCAATTTTTATCAAATTAATTTTTAATTAGTTGTAAATAGGTGTTTATAACAAAGAAAGATGCAATGGTTAATATTTTGAGATACAAGACAAGATTGATTGCCCAAGAATACTCATAAGTTGTTGATATTGTTGGTATTGATTTCACATACTCTTGTGGCTTAATTCACTACTATTAGAACTATTGTGGCAATCAAGGCAGCAATGGACTTGGAGATATATCAAATAGATGTAAAGACGGTTTTTTTGAATAGAGAGCTAGAAGAAGACATCTATATAGATTAGTCTTAAGGATTTGTTCAAAAAAATAAATAATATCTTGTTTGAATTATAAATAATTGAAGATTATTAATAGCCTATTTGAAATGGGAGTAATTTCATAGAATTATAAGAAACAATAATAATTACAAGGTCCATAATTGAGATAGAATATATGGCAACAAGTCATATTGCAACAGAGGCAATTTGGTTAAGACAAGTTTTGAAGGATATTAGACTTGTGTAAGTAGAAGTAACTATAATCAATTGAGATAATCAAAGATATCTTATTTTTATAAAAAATCTAAAATATTATTTAAAAACCAAACACATTGATATTCAACATTATTTCATAAGAGAAAAGATTGAAATGGGAGTGATTGATATAAAGTATTGTATAACGGAAGACATGCTTAGTGATTTGCTTACAAAAATATTAGTGAAAGATAGGCATTACATGTTAACAAAGGTATTTGGTATAAAAGCCTTTGACTAATAGCAAAGTAGGAGTGTTGAAAAAGTAATAATAAAAATATAATAAATTATTATGAATAGATATTATCTTAAGTTGTTAATGGTTAAACAATTGATTTTTGGAATGTGGAAGGACTATTATATAGATGAGCCACAAGAACAATAGCCTTAAGAGTAGGTAAGAGTATAAAAAATATGTCAAGAGATATTTTAATGGTAGGTGAGATGTGAAAGGATGTCTTAATGGTAGGTTGGATTAATATAAGAGAGAAGAGATGGAAGTTATCTATTAAAGCAGCAACCACCACTTATAAGTAAAAAAAGTTGGAAGTGAGAATTATCTTACTCCACACTTTATTTTATATGTAATCCTTGCTGATGCTAAGTGTTGAGACTTCTTAGTTCTTTTTCTTCAGTAACCTTATGTATTATTACTTTTAAAAAGATGAATAGGATAAAATTAACATTTTTAATTTTTTTTTTTATCTAATACAAATAAACTTATAATTTGATATTATTTTCAGAACTTGAAACCATTAAGTGACTTGGACTTAAGTCCAATAACAATGATAATTGTTTGCTATGTTTAATGACCAAATTTGATAATAAAGACATAAGGTGCAAATTTCTAAGATATTATAAGAAGATTAAGGCTTATAAATTCATATATTTGCAAACCAATGAGTCATTGGTATTTGAGATATATAATATTTAGAATATATATATATATATATATATATATATATATATATTAAATTTTTTTAATGATAAAAATCATGTAAAGAAACATGTTAATACATCATTGTTTATTAATCCATTGACATTATTTGAAGCCATGCATTCTATAAACAAGTTATAAAATACTATTAAAATTAAATAGATTAAAATCTCTTATGAATAATAATACATAAGAATTGGCTCAATTACCTCCAAATTATATATAAAATCCAAGAAACACTTTATTTTTAAGTTAAATAAATCATTATATGATTTGAGATTTTTTTTAAAAATTAATAATAATGCTTTGACACTTTTTTTTATTATTAAGATTTTTATTAGAAGTAAAATTCATTATTACATATAAAAATAATGAATTTTATTACATATAAAAATAATGAATAGATAAAGATAAAATTTTAGAAAAAATTTGAAATTAATAATTTTAGGAAGTTATATAATTTTCTTTAGATTATATTTATAAAAATTTAAGCCAAATTTAATATTATAATAAATTAAAGTAACTACATTGAAGGGATTTTAAAATATTTTAGTATAAAATAATATAAATTTATAATCATTTTATTTGAAATAAAATTGAGATTAATATGACTTTTGAAATAATTTTTTATTAAAATTAAATAAAATATAGAATAGATAAGAAGTATCTAAAAAATATATTAGACCTTAAACTATATATTGGTGATAAAAACATCAATGTGTAAGGTTCTTTTGATGTGAATAGGATTAGAGATGCAAATGATTATAGGCCAACTAAAAAATGTATGTTCTTTATTGGAATATAATTAATTTTATGGAATTTTATAAAATGATTAATTATTATACATTCTATAATAGAAGTATAATATATGGTGATAATGTCAATGTATAATAGATGCAATTTGATTAATTTAATTAATTAAAAATATTATGAATAAGCTTGTATAAATAAGATGTTACTTCTATCATGTATAAGAATCAAAGATATATTATAAATATTAAAAATCTTATATATTATTTTAAAATAAAATATATTAATATTAATTATTATTATATTTAAGAAAAAATTGAAGATAAGATAATAAGTTTAAAATTTTGTGCAACTGAAGATATGGTTGTTGATGTGCTTACAGAAATAATTCTAAAATATATTAGTATTGAATGTTTTTGTTACTTAAAAAGTGAGAATATTAAAGTTAGTGTTGTCAAAAAATAAATAGTAAAGATTTCAAGACATTCTAATAAGACATTAGAATATATTTTCTTCTTATAATAATAGATATAAAAAATATGATTTTATCTTTTTTTACATTCTTTCACATTATATTGTAATATGGTAATAGGATATAAGCAAAAGAAGACCTATATTATAGACAAGCTTAATTAAAGACTTAATACAAAGAAATAAAGAAATCATAGCCAAAAAATAGAAGAAAATAAAAAAAATTATATCTATATTGATTTTTTAATAAAAAAAGCTTCTATTTATTTCGTAGAACCATAAATAAGGCAAAATAAGGTAGATTAGCAAAAATATTATAATAAGCATCTTTAGATGAAAGTAAAGAATAGCTTTCAGCAAAAATTACCTAGAAAAATCTTAGAATAATATCTAGAGAAGATTGGTTATGAATTTGGATTGAAACCAGATCTCAGCACTCAAGACTACGTGCTTACAGCAAATGAAGGATTCTTTTGTTGATTGGAGAACAAGATTGAAGAAAAAACTCGATAGGATTTCTTTGAACATTGATTTTAAGGTTTTTGAATTTGTAATGATTTTGTAAGAGGTATGCAAAGTTAAGGTGCTATTTGGATGACTCTAGTTTTTGAGAAATAAAGTGGATTTATATTTTGAAAATTTTTGTGAATTTTGTAATAGATCTATAAATAAAAATTTATAAATTTATTAATATAATTGTGTTGAATTTGTATTGTGAATTTAAGCTTAATTAGACAATGAGATCAAAGATTATTAGAATTTAAATAGATTAGGATCTTAAAAATTAGATTTTAAAGATTATTCAAGATTTCTCTGATTTTAAGCAATATGCCAATTAGATTGAAATGGTTTTCATTTGAACTCATAGTTGACTTAGTTTCTAACATTTATGAAAATTTTTAGAGCAAGTAAATATTGCAATCAAGATCTATTGACATTGGAAGATTGACATCAAGGTTAGAAGAAAAGGATGGTTGACATCCAATCAAATTAGGAGATTTTTCTTCCAATTTGTAAATTTAATTTTCTTCAAATTTTATGTATTTGTTTTCAACTAATAGATTGAGAAGTGTAAAAATTTGAAATCAAGATTAATGGTTGATTTAATAATTATTGAGGTTTTAAATTTACTATAGGATTTTATTAAGATTAGTTAAGATTTAATTAAGATTTGATTAGATTTGATTAGAATTTGATTGAGATTTGATTAGGATTTTATTAAGATTTGCTAGGATTTTACTTAGGATTTGATTAAGATTCAATTATGATTTACTTAAAGAATCTTTAGAATTTATTTAAGATTTTTTGTAATTTCTTTTGGATTTTTTAAAGATTTTTTTAGGATTTGATTAGGATTTGATTAAGAATCGTTAAGGTCCAATCAAGATTTATTTAGGATTTCATTAAGATTGTTAGATTCTTGATTAGTGGCAAAATACAACTTTACCTTCCATAGCTAAATGCCCAATACATTTCCAAACAAGACAACATGTAATATAACGTTTATATCGTATTAATTTTTTTAATTATATATATATATGTAGATATAATTTTTAATTAATCAAATATTATTAGGAGTGACAAAACATAACTTTATGAAAAAAAAATTTAATAAAATTAAATAGTTTTACTTCAATAAAGAATATAAATATTATATTATTACTATTGTTAAAAATATTATATATTGGTGGTATAACTTAAATAATAATCTTAACATATCTTTATATGATTCTTTAAAGAATTAATGACTAAATTATCTAATTGAATATATATATATATATATATATATATATAATTTTAAAAAATATCATTTTATATAAACATTTAATATTACCTTAAGTTACATTTAAATTATTTTTTTAATGTAATAATTCTAAAAAACAAATACTATATTTTTTTAATAAACTATAACATTTTTTTATATTAATATAATAATAAAAATAAAAATAAAAAATCAATAATATTAAAAAAGAAAAGCATACTTGATTATGAAACTTATACAAATAGAGATACAATTACATCTTTTCACATTTATCTTTATAATCATTTAATCTATAATCTTAGTTGATAAAAACTTTAAAAATGTTTTCTAATACACCCACTATGAAATCTATTTTCACATCGACTTTATCTAAAAAGAATTGCAATTAGAATACAATAAATTGAAGAACTCTACCTATGTCTGTGATGAATAACATTAAAAATACAATCCAATTAATTAAATTGGATTATAAGTTCTGCATATTGATGAAACCTAGATGATGTAAGTGATGATATTATAGTCCCATATTTTTATATATATCACTACCTATTGCATACTTTTTTTAAATGTATCTTGAATTGTTTTCCTTAAATATTTGGTTAAAATAAAATTTTCAACATGGCAGAATCTACATCAACAAATAATTTAACAAATTCACCTAAAGATAAGCATCTAAAGATAAGCAGTTTTATCACTCAAATGCAAGATCTACACCATTTTCGACATCATTTTTTCCCCATGTCATTTCTTTTAAATGTTACCTATACCCGGCAAAGTGGCTTAAAAACAAAAAACTGCAGATGCAATGTCTGGGTTGACTTCTTGCAAGACAAACACTTGATTCCACCCCTTTACCTTAACTACCAGAACTTACAGTATCAAGGTCTCCAACCTTAACCATGCACATGGACAGGTCCACTACTCTAGCACAACCGGGTTGATCATAAATGAGTAGAAGTTGTAAATTGGATACTATATACAGCAATTAATTTCGTTAGGCAGGACATTATTTATCAAACTCTTGACTCAGTGCTATTCTTGACATCCGATATTCCCCTCTAATAATTCTTTTACAAAATTACATTCACATTTAGGAAAGCATACTGTTAAATCATCTAAAGCCAAAGTAAATAAAATGACGGACGTCTTCACGCCTACCAGAGTTGATACTCCCAGAAGAAAAAGTACAAAGACTAGGATTCAAATGTAAGCACCTGGGATCATGAGATTGCCATAGACTGGTGGTTCCAAATGTATAAACTCCGCTAATCCCTTGTACTAAGAGCATAGCAATATAACACGAGTATACATTTGAGATAGCTGTGAGGTTCGCTGGAAATCCATTTCGACTAAGAAATACCCAAGAGTGGGGTATGTAGCCTTCAAGAATAGGTTGACAATGCTGGAGACCCAATCCCAGTAATTCTACACCACCAGGGTTACCAGAAATAATGATTCATTTGAGAAACTCGATTTTCAATAAGAGCTCTAATCAATGAGCTGAAGGCACTGAAACTTACAGTTGCAAGTTCGATGAGGAAAGAGTTCTTCTGCTTACATGCTTTTTAATGCTCCAAAGTCGAGTTGAGCTTCAAATTCCGGGATTCTTCCGAAAAATATTATAGCCTCCAGAGGCTGAGAACGGGAGTGATAGACCCTTTAGAAGGCTGTCGAACAGCGAAAATGAATCCTCGGCTAAACCAAAGAGCCTATTGATCATGTTTTCATGCAGCCAGCTCTGTCTCTTCTTCCACTGGGCTAATTCAGCTTTACGGGAGAAATAGAAAATGCGCTCACCTACTTGATGCGATACCCTTAATCACGCTCAACCAGTGGCGTGAAGCTTGACGACCTAAAGCTTGAAACCTTAACAGGCTACACAGTCCAGTCAGTCTAAAGGCTTCGTTCCAAAAGTCAACTCCAAATCAATTCCAAAGTCATTAGGAAGTTCAGGACACCAGCTTCACATGGGAGATAAAATAAACCCTTCTAAAGCGCTCTTTACAACTTCAAGAAGACGATGACTACCTCAACTATCTTCGACCCGGGAGTGGAAGATGAAACTTGGAAATGTGGTCGTGATGTCCTTGAGATAGGGTAGTGTCATATTCTTGAGAAGTGAGGGATGCTTCTGAACCAGAGTGTGCCATTCTTCTTTATCAATCATGCCATCCATTTTAGTATCAGCTTCAGCGAAAGTCTTGTTGATGATATCCTCAATGACATCATCCGAAAGATTCAGACCGGACTCAGCTAGCGTCGCGACCACCATACGCTTCACCTCAGCGCGCTCGATGAAACCTCGGTGCTGCAGGTCATAGAGCCGAAAGGCGAAATCGATCTTGTTTTCCACATTCGCATTCGGGTGGAAAATGGAGAGAGCACGGGCAAACTCCGAGAACTCGAGGTAACCCTTCTGCTTCTCATCGAACAAGTTGAAAACTCGGTCGGAGAAGAGACTCTCGCCCTTGTTACTTTGCTTAAACAGCGCCAGCTGAAATTCCTCCTTGTTGACAACGCCATCGTACACCCCAACACTAGAGATGTTCTTGAAGAGCTCATATAGTGCCTCCACCTCGCTCACGCTGAACGCAGTATCGCGGGCAATGGCTTCGGGGTCGGCCAGGGTGTGGGAATTGTGCTCCAAGCTCTTGGACCCATAGCAACCCATGGGACAGCACAACACATGATCCTGCGACGCCCTCCGATAAAGGGGGGGGGGGGGGGGTGTGTGTGGTGTGTGTGTGTGTGTGTGTGATGCGGGGCACCCGGAGGCGATTTACAACGAGAGAAAGACAACTGGGAAGGCAATAGCAGCAGAACTACGAGGGAGGAAGTGTGGCATGAGAGCCATCACGAGGTAACTGGGGTAAGGCCTGACGTCCGAGAGGAAAAGAGGCGAGGGAAGAGAAGAGAGAGAAGGAGTAGAAGCATGAGAGAGAGAAGAGAGAGAAGAGAGAGGAAAGAGAAGAGAAGAGAGTTAAGTCGCAGAGAGGAAGACGAGTAGAGTGGGCAAGGGGGGCAAGGGGGGCAAGGGAAGGTGCAAGCGCTGCCGCATGACGGCCGCGAAGATCGTGGCAGACATCGCCACGGGAAGATACTAAGGCAGCAGGGAGGGAGGGAGGGAGGGAGGAAAGGCGGAGGCCGAGGAAAGGAGGCCTTGATGGTGGTTTATTCAGAACTATCCTGCGCTGGAGAGAGCGAGAAAGCGAGGCACCTGTATCCCCGCAGTCTAATATCGACGGAATTCCTAGAAAAGTAGGTGACGGATGCGTCTGGGGGGATGGATGCGCGTGCAGGGTCTGTCTGGTACGACGAAGAAGTGTTCCCTGTTCCCCATGTCGTTCTCCCAGCACACTGCCAGAGACCACCCTACCCTTTTTGTAATTCTTTGTGCACTTTTTATGAATCCACCATTGCTGACTTCTTGAATTTTACACCTCCAATGTATTGATTCTGATTTCCAATTCCTTACTTCCACTTGTAACTAGCAGTTTCTTTTACAAGAGTCAATTAGAAAAAAAATAATAGTACAAAGAAATAAAGAAGATTCTGAAGTAGCATTGATAAAGATTGCAACAGTTACAAATGAAAATTGTACATTAGTCACTTAAAATTACTTATTCAGTTTCATCTGTGTTTATCAATGCCTGCTTTTTCAAATCTCATTTCATTTGTGATTTTTAATGTAAATTCTTTATACAATTCTCTTTAACTTACAATCACTGGAATTTCAATCCACATGCAGCATGCGTCCACAATTGACATACATTTCATTCACATCACATTTAAAAAAAAAAAACAGGGTGTTACATTTTACACATTTCATGCGTTTGTAACTAGTTTTGAAACTTTCTGATATCACCATACGATTCTCAACAGTTTGGAAGAAAAAACACCTTCTCTCTCTTTGAATTTGAATTTGAGATGATATTTATATTATTATATATAATAAATTATAATATATAAAAATAACATATAATATAATATATAATATATAATAATAATAAATATATATATATATATATATATATATATATTAAATATTTTTTTGAAATCTCAAATTCAAAGATACTCTCCTAAGAAAAAGGTATTTAATTTCTTAATATTCTATTTAGAATTAGAATATATAGTTCTTTAAAAATAGAATAAATAAATCCTTGAGAAAATATTATATGATAAAATCATTATTTATTATAATATTTTTTAAAATCTATTACATGATTAGTAAAGCATCATGTCTATATTAATTTCATATATAATGTAAAAAACTTCTCTTACAACAAGAATCTCCTATTTTAGTTTGTGATTTTTAAACTCTATATTTGATTATATTATTTACTATTAATTTGTATTTATTTGTAATTTATATATGAAATTAAAAAAATTTATAGATTTTTTAAAAATCTAACAAAAAAATTTCATATACGTTTTTAATATAAAAATATATATTTTTACAAGATATTATTTAAATTTTTTTGCAATTTAATGATTTAGAATTGATCATATTTATAGTATTTCTCATTTAGAATAGAATTTAAAGTTTTTTTAAATTACAAAATTAAATAGTTCATATGTAAATTAAAAATTTTAATTTAATTTCTACTATACTATTTGAAGTTCTAAAATTTAAAATTTTATAATATGATTTATATTTTTAATATCATATGTATATATATATATATATATATATATATATATAAAAATAAAATTAGGTAGATATTTAATTCAACTTATAGCCTTATTTAATTTTATAATCAAGGTTTATATTATGAAATCAATTATAATTAAGATATATGACTAAGATTTATTTTTAAAATATTATATATATATATATATATATATATATATATATATTTATATATATTAAATATATAAATTTAAATAATTAAATTGAAAATATATAAAAATAAGAAAAATAAATAAATACATGCTTCTAAAATAATATAAAATTAAAATAGCTATTATTTAGTATAAAATAACTAAAAAATTTGAAAGACATTGATTAAGTTAATTATGGCTTTAATTATATATATATATATATATATATATATATATATATATATATATATATAATATATTGAAGCTTTTTAAAGACCTAAAGATACTATAAGGATTTAAAGTTTAAGAATTTTAAAAATAACTTATCAAAAAAAATTCTAAAAATAATAATAATTTAAAATTTAATTTATAAGTTGATAAAGTCTAAAATACATCAATGGATATTTGTCACAAACTCTAATATATAATTGAAAGGTAATGAAGTCAATTCCATTGTACAATCATATACAAGAAATTGGTATTCTTCTTCTATAGCCTTCTTCCACTTATTTGTATTTATGAAATTCATGGCATCACAAAACGTCAAAGAATTATCAAGAAAAGAAAGGTTGGCATGTTTATGATTTAATTAAAGAAAGATGTGATTTTTCCACCATTCACCAAGAGGTCTCTTTTCTTTTATAGGATATCTTTTTTTATTTGAAAGTTGGTCCCCTTGTTATTCACCTTTTCTAATTTAATATTTTTGGTAGTGTCTTTATTGATCCTTTGAAAAGATAAAGAATTTTTTATACTTATATTTGATTTTTCATCTTTTTTCTTTATTTCTATTTTATTGTATAATATATGGTGTAGAGTTTTGCTTTGCAATACTTTTATTCATCAACTATACATCAAATTACTTAGATAAAAAATTATATCTATTATCTGTATATAATATCTTAATTTTTTTCTCTAATTGCTTTTTTTATAAGTACATTTAAGTCTTGAAACTTGACAAAGCATTCATTCTTTGCCTTGAGTAGATATATTCAAACTTTTCTCAAATAATCTTCATCAAAAGTAATAAAGTATTTAGCTTCTTCCATGGATATAGTCTTCATAGGTCCACAACTATTCAAATATGCTATCTTTAATACTTTAGAAGCACTTGTTGCTCCACCATTTGGAAATGAAGTCCTTTATTACTTATATTGAATCCATCCTTCACAAACAATATGTATTATATTTGGACTAAGATCCAAGCTACTTACTATGGTATAAAGATCCTTCATACTCTTCACATTGAGATGCTTAAGGTCATAATATCAAATATCAAATTTATCTTGATTTGATAGAAATTGAGCAAATATAGCTATTTCTATTCTATTCACCTTCTTACAATTGATAATGTACAAGTTGCCTTCTATTGGAGCCATGGCCACCATATCTCTACTCAATGCCTTTACAAAGCATTAATCAATATCAAATTATATTTTAAAGCTACCATCACAAGTTTATTGATAGAAAGTTTTATGTCATCTTAGGTATATGAAAGATGCCTTTAAATCTTATCTTCTATTTTTTACCCTTCATCATGTTTATAATAACAAAATTCATTTTTATAGCTTCTACAAAGTATTTATTTTCTATGAATATACTTATAGATTGAATAGACTCATAAATATCAAATGAAAATTTAAATTATGTCATATATTTAGTATAATTCAAATCTACAATCCATTTAGACATAATAGCCATAGAGCTTCTTTCACTTATCATGAATGCATAATTTTCACTTGTATCTATATGCCTCACATTGTTGGCATTTTTTCTATCCATTTTCTTAATTTTGAAGCAATTTCGAGCAATATGGCCTACTTTGCCACAAATATAACAAATTCTAAGCATAAGACATTAGTTAGACGTATTTGGCTTATCTTGATGTATATAAAGTATAAAATCTTTATCTTAGAATCCCTTTTTATTACATTTAGTAACTTTTTAATTCAATCTTGCCATTACATAGTGAAGTGTGAGGTATTGTCACGGACACAGAATACAAAGAGGAAATCTAAACAAGAATTTCAAAGAGAACTGGCAAGAACTAGATTGATCAGATGAGTACAAGAGCAACACCAGAGAGGTGAGCTAGAACTCCAAGAGATGTGTTGTCGAGACTGAAGAACTCTTCAGCCTCGACTCCTATATATACTTCTAAATAAGAAACTTCTTGCAAGCAACTTCCATGAATTAGGAAGCTTCTCAAGAAACTTCTACTAGCTAGGAAGCTTCTCAAGCAACTTCTACTAACTAGGAAGCTTTTCAAGAAACTTCCACTAACTGCTAATGGAAACTTCTAGAAGGTTCCACAGACTTGCTTCTAGAATGTTCTAATTTCTAGAAGGTTCTAAGACTATGTCCCTAACATCACTCCCTCCTTTAGCTTCAAGGTCTCCGAGAAGCAATGTTGTTGTCAGTCAATACCAACGCAAAAAAATGAAGATCTGTCGCATAACGTCTGCTATGAATTCCAATTGTCTTTCACGAGGCAAGCGGTTCATTGGTCCTAGAAGCCAATGGTAGTGGCCCACGCCCTCAACTTCCGACCAAGCATGAACTTCCGTGTCCTCATTGTGGAACTGTCCTGTAAACATACCTTCTGGCTGACCATTGTAAGCAGGCTCGACTTCAAATACAATCACCAGTGATTGGTTACTTGGTATCCTCTGTCGTCGTCGTGATGGAAGTGATTTTTCATCTCGAGGTCGCCTTTGTGAGCTAGTAGGTTGAGATGATATGATTGGCATGGTATCTATCTCTTGGCTATCCATGTCGAAAGACCAAACTATGGCTATCAGAAAAGATCTACTCTATCTTGGAGAAAATAACCACATCAACTATGAATTTTGGTAGTGTTTTTCCCTCCTTTTATGTTATTAGATGAGCAAGCTTCAGAAAGAAGTTATCCTCGAACCGGCTTAGGTTTCTGAGGATATTGTTGATGAAACTCTTGTACCTTTTGCGACGCATTGGCGAGATTTTCGAACCGGTTTCCATGTTCGCTCATTGATATTGTAGCCTCTCCAATGTACAAAATACTCCAATTTTTCCCATTTACGCCGCGAATCTAGCACCTTTTCTACCTCGTATTCCTCGTGGTTCTTGATTTCGATACTAGGTGGCGAACTTTGCACTCTTCCAGGAAAAGACGATTCTCGATAAATCTCCAACAAAGAAACATGAAAGATTGGATGTACCTTCATAGCAGCTGGTAACTCCAGACAGTACACCACTCGATTGATTTGCTTCAAGATGACAAATGGTCCCAACCTCCAGTAGTCCAACTTATCACATGGCTGCTTGGTCTTGATATTCCGTCAAAGTAGCCATACCTTATCTCTAGTTTTGAAAATAGGTGCTTGATTTTGAAGTTTATCTGCGGATGTCTTATAAGACTTTTGAGCAGACTGCAATTGCATCTTTAACATAGTTTGAAGCTCTGATAGCTGCTTCACAAATCCTTCATCTGCTGGGTTGTTATTCGTTGACAGACTTAACAAATCAAGCTTCGGATGGTACCCATAGTTAGAAAAGAATGGTGTTTGTTGAATTGACGCGTGCAAGGTGTTGTTATATGCAAACTCGATTAACAATAGATATGCGGCCCAATCTTCTTGGCGATAGTTGATGCTGCATCTTAGATACTGTTCCAAAACTTGATTCACCCGTTCCATTTGGCCGTCAGTTTGAGGATAGAAAGCTGAAGAAAGCTTGATATCCACCTTCAATATTTCAAAAAGAGATCTCCAGAACTTTGATATGAATTGAGTTCCTCGATCCGACATGATATCATCTGGTAGACTATGATATCGATACACATTATCAAGAAAGAGCCTTGTTGTATCTTCACTTAACGATGTCTTCTTGCAAGGGACAAAGTGCGCCATCTTTGTAAGTCGATCTACCACAACAAAAATGCTGTCGAAATAATTCGATGGTGGTAGGTCTGTAATAAAGTCCATGAAAACTGAAGACCATGATCGCCGTGAAATTAGCAATGGCTGTAAAAGTCCGTAAAGGCGATGCCGAGGATTTTTAGATCTTGAACAGATGTCGCAAATGAGGACAAAATCTTTCACATCCTTCCACATTTGGGGCCACCAGAAATCTTGAGAAATAAGTTCCAAGGTCTTGTTGAATCCAAAATGTCCCGCAGTTGGAAAATCATGACGAGATTGAAGAACTCGGAGCCGTACTGGTCCTTTCGGAATATACAACCGCTCCTCGAAGTATAAAAGATCTCCCTCCACTTTGAACTTGTCATTATTGGCACGTTGCTTGATATCAACTGCTATTGAATCTTCAATGGTCACGGTACGTACCTGATTGAGGAAGTCAGCATCGATTGGTACAATGGCAGCGTGAAGCCGGAATTGCTCTGGCTTCAATAGCGTCGTACACTGTTAGTCGAATGCTGCCTCTCCAGCCTTTGGTGCAAGATACAATCTCCTCGATAATGCGTCAGATAGTCCTTGTTGCTTTCTAAGTCGATAAGTGATAACAAAGTCGAATCTGGATAGCAACATATTCCACCGAGCTTGACGCCGATTCAAAATTTGAGCCGACATGAAATATTCCAAATTCTTATGATTTGTGTATATGGTTACCGGATGTGCCACTCCTTTGAAAAAGTGACGCCACTCTTGGAAAGAATCCACTATAGCAAGAAGCTCCTTATCATGGATCTCATAGTTGATCTCAGCAGCAAAGAACTTTCGAGAATAGAATGCAACTGGATGGAGCTTTTCATCAGCACCCATCTGTGAAAGTACGGCTCTCAAAGCAAAATCTGAAGTATCGGTTTCCAAATAAAAGGACTTTGTAAAATCCGGGTGGACCAAGATCGGAGCCGTTGTAAACGCCATCTTAAGATCTTGAAATGCTTTCTCTGCTAGGAGTCCGCATTCAAGCTTGTCCTTATACGTCAATCAAGTGAGTGGAGCAACAACTTGGGAATAATTCTTAATAAAAATCCGATAGAAGTTAGCAAAATCAAGAAAATATTGTACGTCTCTAACCGTCTTCGGAACCTCCCATGACACGATTGCTTCAACTTTCTTGGGATCCATTTTCAAGCCTTCTGTAGTCGTGATGAATCCCAAAAATTCCATCTCAGTTTGATGAAATAAGGACTTTTTCTAGCTTGGCGTAGAGTCCTCGCTCACGTAGTTTTTCAAGAACGAGTCGAACATGCTTTTCATGCTCTTTTTCGTTCTTAAAAAATATCAGAATATCATCCAGATAGATGACAATAAAATCGTCAAGATGCTCTCGGAAGATGTCATTCATCATGTATTGAAAAACTGCCGGAGCATTGGTAAGACCAAAAGGCATGACATTATACTCGAAATGGCCATACCTTGTACAAAAAGCTGTCTTCCATTTGTCTCCTTTTTTAATTCGTACAAGGTTGTAGGCTCTTCTTAGATCGATTTTTGTAAAGATCCTTGCCCGTCCAAGTTGTTCAAGAAGACCAGATATCAAAGGTAACGGGTAACGATTCTTCTTTGTTACCTTGTTGAGACCTCGATAATCCACACACATCCGTAGCGAGCCATCCTTCTTTTTTACAAATAAGATTGGTGCTCCAGCTGGTGACTTTGAATGGCGAATGAAGTTCTTGGCTAGATTCTCATCAATGTACTTTCGCAATTCTGCCAACTCCGTCTGTGACAAATTGTAGATTGGGCCAAAAGGGGGTTGTGCTCCTTCTTGCAAGTCTATGGCACAATCATATGGTCGGTGCTCCGGTAGCATATCAGCATTCTTCTTTTGAAACACATCTTGAAAATCTTTATATTGCTCCGATATACTTGCTGTCAAAATCTTCTCTTCGCTGGTTGAAGTCGCATAAATGACAAAAGGTGTACCTTCCTTGGACGATCTTACAAATGCTCTTGCTTCAATAAATAAAGGTTTTTTGATTCGAGGTCTTCTAACTGGTTTACTCTTGGAACGTTCTATTGGAAATATTATCTTTCGTAATCTCCAATCTATGGTTGGATTATACTTTTCTTACCAGGAAAGACCAAGAATAATAGGACTTGATGGAATCTTTATAATGTTGAAGATAATATAACTACTATGGTCCTTAAATGCTATTTCTATAGGTTCTGATTCATGAGTGACACTACTAGACAATAAAGGTCGTCCATCTATGACTTCTACGATTTCCATATTAGAGGGATCTTATGATGTTTAGCATATTTTTCGTCTAAGAAATAAGTGGATGCTCCTGAATCTAATAATGCTAAAGTTTTAAGCTTCTGAGGACCATAAAATAAAGGGATTGTAAAACAAAGGGCAGGTTGGGCAGAGAGGGAGGAACCTGATTATTGTTGCGATTTTTGATTGTCCAGCCGCATGGTTCCTATTGTCGCTGGGCATTTTTGTTTTCTTGAAAAAACGTGCCTCTGGTCTTGACAATGCGTCGATTCTGCTTCTTGGGGCAATTTCCAACCTTGTGGCCTTCTTCACCGCAATATAAGCATAGTCCTTCCTCCATGCGTCGCTTCTTCTCTTCTGGAGTGAGGGATTTGACACATACCGTATCAATTTGCATGTCGTCCGTCTCGGAATGTGAATTCAAACTGCTTGTTGACATGGTTGAGGCGTGACGAGTCACATGTTGTCTTGAGCGTTAGTCTTGGCGATGCTGAAATAGGCGATTGTCACACTTCACAGCTTGGCTAACGGCTTTGTTGAGCGTTCGTGGATCAGGAAGAGATAATAGCAAATCCTTCACATCATCCCTCAAACCCCAATAAAATTGACTCGTCAATGCTTCTTCATCCCAGTTGATGTCACATGCTAATTGTCTGAAGTCTGATGCATAAACTAATGCAGAGCGTGTCTCTTGTCGTAGTGATCGAATCTTTGTTGTAGCCCATCGAGCCTTGTCATGCTCGCCAAATGCTTCCGCAAACGCTTCCAAAAAAGTTTCGAAGTTGTTCAAAATTGATGATCTTTTCTCGAATAAAGGAGCAAACCATGATAGAGCCTGCCCCGTAAGTAGGGTTCCAACCAGTCCAACACGTGACTCCTCCGTTGGATAGCGTTCGGGCTGTAAAATTATTATTAACCTGATTTGATTGACAAAACCTTGAAACTTGGAGCGTGTACCATCAAACTTATCTGGAAGGCTAACTCGAGGCTCCTTTCGTTGTAGAACTAGTGGTTCTTGTCGAATTACAGGCAAAGCTGTTTCTTCTGGTGCAGAAACTTGAGGTTGATGAATTCTAGATTGTGTTACTCCAGGTGCTCCATCATTATGAAGTCTTGCAAACGCTCCTTCAATCTCCGCAGTTCTTTGTGATAACATAGCAAGGGCATTCATAATGGCGTCCAACTTGGACTCCGAACTTTCAGTCATACTAATCCCTTGATCTCCAGCCATTCTAAAAGAGAGAAATAATTGATTCTACGAAGAAGAAAATATTGGTTTAGAGGAGGGTACTCCGCAACCTCTGAAACGTCTAAAATCCTTCAAGAATAGAGGTAATCCACTCTCTCTAGGAAGAATAAGACTCCAATATTGTAATGGGAGAGATATCAGTTTAGAAGAGGGTAATCCGCAACCTCTAAAATACTAGTATATCTTCAAGAAGAGGGGTAATCCACACTCTAACAAGAAGAACTAGCTCTAATATCTGAGATGAGAGCAGTCTCGACAAACTGTCACGGACTTAGAATACAAAGAGGAAATCTAAACAAGAATTTTAAATAGAACTGGCAAGAACTAGATTGATCAGATGAGTACAAGAGCAACACCAGAGAGGTGAGCTTGAGCTCCAAGAGATGTATTGTCAAGATTGAAGAACTCTTTAGCCTCGACTCCTATATATACTTCTAAATAAGAAACTTCTTGAGCGACTTCCAACAACTTAGGAAGCTTCTCAAGCAGCTTCCATGAATTAGGAAGCTTCTCAAGCAACTTCTACTAGCTAAGAAGCTTCTCAAGAAACTTCCACTAACTGCTAATGGAAACTTCTAAAAGGTTCCACAGACTTACTTCTAGAATGTTCTAATTTCTAGAAGGTTCTAAGACTATGTCCCTAACAGGTATTTGATTTGGATGGATTATAAAGCCGTAATAAGACCATTGTATGAATCTTACAAGTTCATCAATAAGGTTTGTATTACATCACACTCTTTGTCACGGACACAAATTATAGACTTGAAGTCTAAACAAGAAATTCAAGAAGAACTGGTAGGAACTGGATTAATCAGATGAGTATAAAAATAACACCAGAGAGGTGAGCTAGAGCTCCAAGAGATGTGTTGTTGAGAGTGAAGAACTCTTCAGCCTCGACTCCAATGTATAGTCCTATCTAGGAAGCTTCTTAAGCAGCTTCCTCCAACTAGGGAGCTTCTCAAGCAACTTCTACTAACTAAGAAGATATTAGAAGGCTCTAGAAGGTTCTAGAGAGTTCTAGGAAACTTTTAAAATATTCTAGAAGGTTCTAACAAGTATATCCTTGACACTAGGAAGATATTAGAAGGCTCTGGAAGGTTCTAGAGAGTTCTAGGAAATTTCTAGAATATTCTAGAAGATTCTAACAAGTATGTCTTTGACACTCTTTCAAAGGTTTATTAATAATGGCAAGTTGATTTATGAGGACTATTACTTTCTTGATGTATGAAATCAAATCTCTACTTTCTTCTATCTTATATATGAAGAAAAATTACTTTTTATAAAGAGGATACTAGAGAGGTTCTTGCTCTTATAAATGTTGCAAAGTATCTTTTGTACTTACACTAATTCCTTATAAAAAATGATATGTGCAAAATTGCATTGTCTAAATAAGAAGCAATTGTGCCAAATGCCATCTTTACATATCTTTTGTATTCCTTCATAACTTTAGCATGAACATCTTTTAGTAGAAGATTTAAACAATCATAGAATTTTTTTAAAAAAAAGAATAAATAGCCTTTATTATAGTATATTGCTTGTGATCATAAACTAAGATCAAATAAAATATAGACTTAAAATGTGGCATAAGATCTTATTAAAGAGAAGACCTTATTGTGATTGGATAAGATCTTATTATAATAAGATAGGATTTTATTTTGATAGGATATAATTTTATTATAACAGATAGGATTATATTATAATAGGTAGAATCCTATTGTGATAGACAAGATTATATCATTGTAAATAGAATTATAAGAGAAAAAATTGAAAGAGATTCCAAAGTATATTCATTATCTATAAATAATAAATTGTAGTAGTATGAAGTATTAATTTCCATACTTCTCTTGTATACACTTTTTATAAGTCTTATTGCTTGAGACCTTATTATTGTATTTCTTCAATAGATAATGTGTCAATACACACTTTGTTATGTAATTCAAGTAGCTTGAACTCACATTATCTTTGTTGTATTTATATAGAATAGATTTTTTAGTTATTAATTGATAGTAGAATTTATAAGATTTAATTTATTATTTTGATATACATAAAGATTAATCTTGATCTTTAATTCTCTAGTATTATTATATGGATATCTTAATTTCTTATTTATGAATTTAAGAGTTGATCAAAAGACCTTAATAGTATCTTTACTAGTTTTGATATTCTATTCACCAATCTTGGTTGTTTGGTGGTGATTGATATAATATTATTGTAAATTGAGTTAAAAGAGTGATAAACTTACTTATGGAATTTATTTTGATGTTTAAAAATTTTAAATAAGAAGTTGAAAGTGTTTTGAGAGAAGAAACACTAATTTATTTATAAAGAGGGCATTTTGAAATCTTAAGATTATAATTCTTTTTTATTAATTTTAGAAGCCATAGATTTTTTTTTTTTTTTTTTTTTTTTTTTTTTTTCAATCTTTTTTAGATAAATATCTTTTTTAAACATGGCTTCAAGTGAGGATGAGAATTTGAGAGTAATTGAATAATTGAGAGGTGAAAATAAAGCTTTTGTTGGTTTCTTTAGATCTTTGAGATATTATAGATGAAAGTAAAGAACCTCTTAGAATATATATTAATATGAAGGAAAAGAAGGAATAGAAATATTGTGAGAAGAAGGCTTTTGGATAAATTACAATCAATGTTGATGAAATCAATTTTTTTCATATCATTTTTTATAAAGAATTAATAAAAATATAAAAGATTTTTTATAGCATCTATAAAAGCAAGAACTTATCCAACATCATCTATACAAAGAAAAAGTTTTTTATTTTTAAAATGAAAGAAATTGAAGATTTCATGACATACATCAACAAGATGAAGACATTTGCAAATCAACTTACAATTATAAATAAGGCCTTAAAAGAAGTGGATGTTATTATGACATTACTTATGAACTTGCCAAAATTCTACAACTACCTCATTATAGCTTTGGAGTCCATTAACACAAAAGAATTCACTATTGATTATATGAAAGTAAAACTTAGCCATAAAATGATCAAGAAGAAAGAGAAAGAGCTTCAAAGTGGAAATTTAGCTCTTTTCTTAAAACAAGGCAAGGTATCAAGGATATGAAACATAAACAACTAAAGTATCAAAATACTCTTATATCACTCAAAAAAAAAAAAAAAAAAAAAAAATCATTTAAAGATGGTATAATATTAAACTAGAATGGCTAAAGATAAGAAGAGTAGATACTTTTGAAATAAGATTAGGAATAAAAAAAGTATTGACAAGAGTGAAGAAGACTTTATTCTTATTTCTATGTATATTATTTACTTAAGAGCTATGTAGTGACGTTCTATAGGACCTCTAATACATATCAAACTTATAAGATAAGTTTTTTATATGTATACCATATAATTAGCTTATTCCACAAGCTATCAATATATACAACACGTGGCTAATTTCTTGGCCAAGTTTCTAATCTATCAATCACTTATAGATATAAATAAAGATGAAACCACGTCTATAAAGCTTTTAAAAAGCTTCTCTATATGATATTATCAAATTAATTTATATTTATCTACTTCTACATATTCATATTATTTAGATAATTATTAAAATAAATCTTATATCTGTGATATTATTTCTCTTTTTAAGAACAAGTTCCACAAGGAGGAGTAATTATATGTTGAAGAAGTCCAAGATATGTTGAATTATATTTGCCACATATTCTAATCTTTATTTCCTTCAAAGATAGTTGATAGGTCATCTCAGCCATCAATAGTATTCTATACTAGGGCCAAAAGATCACCTTGATATTTGATATTTGTTGAGGCTTTTATAACTTCTTTCAAAATAAATATTTGAAATACCATAAAAAATAGTTTTTATCTCTAAAAGTATCATCAAATATTGCGAGTCTCTTCTAAGGTTGTAAAACCAAACACGTTGTTGTGGTAGAGAGAATTTGCCTCAAAAAAGTACAGAGCTTCTGGTTGCCACTAATTATTCAACCAAGGTCCAAAATAATAAAATTTCCAAATTTATATAAAATATTTCTTCATAGGACTATTACATCCAATACATAAGTCTTATTTCCTCAAGACACTCAAAATATAACAAATACTCTAAAACCTTCATTCCCTTGTAGAGAGGGACTTTTCTCTAAATTTTAATAATCCATAACTTTTAATCTAATTGTCCAAATCCATTCAAAATATGTATAAAGTACAAATATATTTTTAATAACTACTACCACAAATTTCAACTGTTGATTCATTACCAATCTTTAGATATCATAAAAATTCTAAAAATAGCTTCAAATCCTTGTTTATAAATATCTATATATTAAATTCTTTATATCTTATAAATTAAAAGTCCAAATGCTATAAAACTTTAATATATAGCTTTTTAACATAATAATACACTTTTTAAAAAAGTTTTAAATAAAAATTCATCTAGAAGCTCAAGATATGGCAAAAACCGTTACTATCAACAAAACAACCTATTTACTACTTTGGAATTCAATCTATTGTATATAACTCTCAATATCTCTTTTTTTAGAATTCCAAATATAATAATTCTTCTACATTTGGTATAGATCTTGAAATCACCTCTCTAGCCACACCTCTCAATCTCCAGAAGCTCTCATACAACTCCTTGTATCTTCAAAAGAGTGACAATAGATATAATTTGTAAACCTTAATTTCAAGCACCTACTTCTCTCTCATAAAAACTCCAAATCACTTGATTCTTATACCAAAATTATAGTACAAAGAACAAACTTTCTAATCCTAGTCTTTGAATTTTAAGTGCTCTTCTTGAAGTTGCCAAAACCCTTTTTCTCTTCACAAACAGCCTCCTCAAAGCCTATTAGGCATGACCATTGGCGAATAGGAATGAAGAACTTCACCCCTTTTCTTCATTCATCCACAATTTATTTTCATCCTTTCAAATAAATCACTTAGTAGTTTATTTTTTTATCTTTGGATTTTAATCTTCTCTTAAGGCTTTATACTAAATATTTAGGTTCTATATAATTTAAAAGCCATAATCAAAATAAATAAAAAATCTAAAATAAAGTTTCTTATACCAATTCTTTTTTATTTACTTTACTAATCATTCCAACATATATTAGAATCTATAAATATATTATATATTTTAATTAATTTTTACATACTATAAGCAATTATAGTATGGTAATGTCATATCTTGCCATCAATTTGAGAAAGAACATGTCATTTTTGAAGATCTTCATTTCTATTCTATTATCTTGAAGGTTATTATAGTCATATTGACATCTCATCCAATAAGTCAACAAATAATAAATTCTACCAAATTCTACCAAATTCTATATATCTTTATAGAAATTTCATAGAATTTGGTAGAATTTGTTTATCAATTATACCTATCAAATTCTATGAAAATTTCTACCAAATTCTATGGATTTTCATAGAATTTGATAGGTATAATTGATAAACAACTGAATTGTCTTATTTACAAATTAGAAATGGTCCAAGTCTATGATAATCCAACTTGTCACAATGACAAATAGTCTTGATATTATGATGAAGTAGCCATATTTTATTACCAACATGGAATTGAGATTGTTTTTTATAATAAACATTTATACTATTCTTTTATCATTCTTAAACTTCTTTTAATTATACCTTTATTATTGCATATAGCTCTAACAATTGATTTTTAAAATCTTCTATTGTAAGATTATCAGCTTTTGAAAAGTAAAAAATATCTAGTTATAGATGACAATTGTAATTGAAAAAAAAAGATGTTTGTTACATAGAAAAATATACCAAATTATTATAAGCAAACTTTGCTATTATCAAAAGAGTTATCCAATTATCTTGATGATAATTGATGGTACACCTTAAATACTACTCTAAAATTTGATTTATGCATTTTTTTTATCCATCAATTTGAGGATGGAAGATTAAAGATAATTTTATGTCCATCTTTAATATCTTAAAAATAATTTCTTAAAACTTTAATACAAATTGTGTCCTTCTATTCGATATAATATTCCTTTGCAATCCATGATAGTGATAGATATTGTTAAAGAAGAATTTAGCTATTTCTTTACTTATAATAGATTTTGTACATAATAAAAAATTTCCCATCTTAATAAAATGATCTATAATTACAAATATAGAATCATATGAACTTCAAATTGATAGGTTTATAATAAAATCTATAGAAACAAAAGACCATGGCTATTTCAATATAGATAATAGTTGGAAAAGTCTATAGGATTGATGACAAGGAGTTTTTGATTTTAAACAAACATCATATGATTGGACAAACTCTTTAATTACCTTTAACATTTGAAACCACTAAAAATCTCTTGATATTAGTTTTAAAGTCTTATTGTATCCAAAATGTCCTACTGCAAGGAAGTTGTGATGAATTTCAAGAGTACGTAGTTGTACTTTATCTTTTAGAACATACAAGCATCTTTTAAAATAGAATAGATTATTCGTAAATTCAAATTTAAAAGTATCATGAAATTTAAATAAATTATTATTAATATCATAAACAAGGGAGTTTGAACACATATTTGATTGGATTTACTGTCACGGACATAAGATTTACTCCAATAAATTATCTAAGTAATAATAGACCAATAGAAGTAGATAAAATAAGTTGATTTGATAATATGTGAAATCACCTTTATACATGTCTATAGGTGATTGGTAGGTTAGAAACTTGGTCAACAAGGTAGCCACATGGCGTACAAGTTGGTAGCTTGTAGAACAAGCTAGCCATGTGTCACACATTTTGGTAGCTTGTGGAACAAGCCAAGTACATGGCGCACATGTGAGAAACTTGTCGTCCAAGTTTGATACATGTCTTGCAAATTAGACACGTGTATGAGGTCCTATAGAATACCGCCACATAGGTCTTAGTTAGATAGTATTTATAGAGGCAAGAGTGAAGCCCTCTTCACTCTTGTCAACTCTTTTCTTAATCCTAGTCTAGTTTCAAGAGTCCTTATGTTTCCATTCTTTGGCAATAGCCATTCCAATTTTTTTTTGAATATACATACTTTCTTATTTTATTTTGTGACTTTACTTTGACACAATTTTCATTAGATTATACATCTTTTTCTAGTTCATGTCCTTGACAGATTGACAAGAGTACACTTATAATATCATAGCTTTGTCTTGTCTTGATTTTAAGAGTGGATTACCCCTTTTTTCTTGATAAGACACAAGCATTTTAGAAGTTGCGGATTATCCTCTTCTAAACTGATATTATTCCTAGTGTTTTCTTTGTTCTCCCTGTTACTTATCTCGAGTAGTGTTATATATTTTTTGAAGTGTTATCATGGCCGAGCTTGCCGAAATGAAGAGTGCAATGGCACAAATGCAAGAGCAAATGAGGGAATTGATGCTTGCAATGCATCAACTCACTATACCTCCACAAGGAGCAATAAGGTTACCAAATAATAAAGATATAGATATGATTGGAGCTGCTTCAACATCTACACCAAGCCATATAATTTCTCCTATATTGGAACATCGTCCAAGCATCAGAGAACCAAAAATTGGTCTACCTGAGAAATTTGATGGCACAAGATCCAAGTTTCGAAGATTCATCAACCAAGTCCAACTGGTGATTGAATTGCAACCACAAAGTTTTTCAATTCCAGGATCACAAGTTAGATTTATTGGTACACTACTTTTAGGTTCTGTCTTATCTTGATTTTCATCTTTTCTGGAACGACGTGATCCAATATTGGATAATTTAGAAGCTTTCTTAGCAGAATTTTGATCTATGTATAAAGAACATGATGCAACTCATGTTGCAACCAACAAGCTTTATATCCTATGATAAGGCAATCGATTAGTGACATTATATGCTTCACAATTTTGACAACTAGCAATCGATATCAAGTGGGACGATGCTGCACTCATCAGTCAATTTTTCTACGGATTATAATATGAAGTGAAGAAATTGATGTTGAACTTATCCGATCCTCAAACATTGAGTCAAGCAATAGACTTTGTGGTGAAGTGTGATAATCGGCTTTTCAAATTTAGATCTGAAAGTCGTACAAGAGAATCCCAGTGACATTATAATTCAGTGGCAGCACCAATGACTTCTCAATATGTACCTTCAAAAGTCGAGGACATGCAAATTGATGCTATACGTTTCAAGCCGCTTACTGAACAAGAAAAGACTTGACGTCGTCAAGAAGGATTATGCTTATATTGTGGAAAACCTAAACACAGTGCTCAAAATTATCCAAAGAAACGACGCAACCACAAGATGAGGAGTACGATTGTCAAAGAAGACAATATGTTGGAAAACGAGTTTGTCCAGCCACAATAAGGACCGTGCAACTGGGATCTTGTACAATTTCTAATGAAGGTCCTATCCTCTCCTCACAACCATCTCCTTGTTTTATAATAGATGTGCATTTAGGACCTAATAATTACAAAGCCTTTGCTTTAATAGATTCGGGAGCCTCGGCTTGTTTTTTAGATGAAGAATTTGCTAAAAGCCATAGAATACAGATAGTACAAAAATCTAAACCCGTACACATAGAAGTCATAGATGGTTGTCCTTTATCTTCTGGAGATATTACTCATGAAATACTTCCTTTAGATGTAATAGTAAATGGGTATAATGGTTGCACAATTTTTAACATAATTAGATCTCCCTCTATTCCAGTTATTCTTGGTCTATCATGGTTAGAAAAACACAACCCTCAAATAAATTGGATTTCTCGTACTCTGAACTTTTCTAAAAGTATAGCTAACAATATAATTAATCAAGTAAGAAATCACAAGTCTAGTAGAATTAGACCTGCGTTTGTAGGTGTAAGAGCTTTCTTGTACGCTGCAGAAGAAGGATCACCTTTTGTCATTTATGCTACATCTATTTCCAACGATAGAAAAACTTCAAGTAGCATTTCAAGTCAGTATCAAGATTATCAAGACATTTTTGAGAAAAAGAATGCAGATATTCTTCCAGAGCATCGTCCATATGATTGTTCAATCGACCTTAAAGAAGGAACTCAGCCACCATTTGGATCTATCTATAGTTTATCACAAAATGAATTGGCTGAACTCAAGGCGTATATTGACGAGAATTTGGCAAGAATTTCATACGTCATTCTAAATCTCCAGCAAGAACTCCAATTCTATTTGTGAAGAAAAAAGATGGATCATTGCGGATGTGTGTTGACTATCGAGGACTCAACAAGATGACAATCAAGAATAGATATCCATTACCTCTAATATCAGGACTCCTTGATCAATTGAATCAAGCTAGGATCTATGCAAAAATAGATCTAAGAGGAGCATACAATCTAGTACGCATTAAAGAAGGAGATTAATAGAAAACTGCTTTTCGAACAAGTATGGATATTTTGAATATAATATCATGCCTTTTGGACTTACGAATGCACCAGCTGCTTTTCAACATCTCATGAATGATGTTTTTTGTGAGTTCCTAGACAATTTTGTCGTCTGCTAATTATATGATATTTTGATCTATTCTAAGAATATAGAAGAACATGAAATACATATTCGTCAAGTATTACAAAAACTTAGAGATGCAGGATTGTACGCAAAGATGGAAAAGTGTGTATTTCACACTACTCAAGTTGATTTCTTAGGATACATCATTTCAAATGATGGTCTCATGATGGATCCTAAGAAAGTCGAAACAATCATGAATTGGAAGATTCCAAAGATGATAAGAGATGTCCAATGCTTTTTGGGGTTTGCCAATTATTATCAGATCTTCATCAAAGACTTCTCTCGTGTTGCAGCTCCACTTACATGTTTGACTTGTAAAGACAAACTCCAATGGAATGAAGAAGCGAAAGCAGCATTTGAAGCTTTGAAGACATTGTTTGTTTCTGCACCAATCCTGTATCGTGTAGATTTTTCCAAGGCATTTTTTATGGAAACAGACGCATCAGACTTTGCCTTGGGTGCGGTTTTGTCATAAATGGGAATAGATGACAAACTTCATCCACTAGCTTTTCATTCAAGAAAATTCTCAGCAGCCAAGATCAATTATGACATCCACGACAAAGAACTTCTTACAATCGTGGATTCTTTTCATGAATGGCGTCATTATCTTGAAGGTGCTTCGAGTCCAATCACCGTATATACGGTGTCGTATTGTGGTTTGGCTACTATGTAAAAAAATTGTACATGTATATTTGATGTACAATTTACTACTTAACTAAATGAAAGTCATATTAGTGGATTTTATTGGTTATAGGATGTGATTAGGTTGCTAGTTTAGAAAGGATCTATTAAAAGGATTATTATTAAGGTTTATACAACCTTATTTTCTTTGAGTAGTGACTTTTGAAGTTAATTTTATATGGATAATAACTTGTATATATCTTAAGTCACCTATGTTAGACATTGGTGATCCTTAAGATCTTATTTACTTCTTTTATTTGGTGCTTAAAGCACCAAGTATGTAAATCTTATAAGAAGAAGGGTTAGAAAAGGGTTTTTAGTGTAAAAAGGGTAGTTTGGCCATCCATGTGGATGAATAGAGGTGGATGATAGAAATCTCTATTCTAATTGGCCAAAAATCATGCCCAATGGGCTTCAAGGAGGCTGCCCGAGGGTTTATTAGGAGTTAGGGTTTGTTTTTCGGGGGGAGTCGAACATCAGAGGCTAGGGTCATCAGGTTTAGGTTTTTGGGTATGGTTAAGGTGCAAATCTTGCATGATTTGGACTTTTGATGAAGGAGTTATAGGCACTCAAAGTTAGGGTGTCGATTTTAAACATACTGTCACTCTTTTGGATATATCTCGCGCATACAGAGAGCAATCAAAGATCGGCGACTGAGGTTGGAAAGCGCACTTTCTCGGCTACACTTTTCACGTATATTTCGATAAAATCCAAGCTAGGATCAAGGAGATATTGCGAGTTGAAGTCAGTGCTTGTAAGCTAAAGGCAGTAAGTGACTCTGCTTAACTAGCGGTTACATTTTGAGCTATATCTTAGTCAATTTGATAGATTTTTGGCTCAAAATTTTCAGGAGTATATATGTTTATGTCACAAGACTATGTGCAAAATTTTTGTGGCATTAGGGTTTTGGGTTTGTGAGATATAGAGAAAATAGTGCTCGGGTGTCTCTGAGCTAGGGTTTTAAGCACCTGCTAGGGGTTTTGAGATATCGAACGATCGGAAGTATATTTGCGGTTGAATTTTTTTCTGGTAAAGCTTAAAGGTGAATTCTACCTTTCCTGAAAGTTTGAAGAAGACTGAACGGCTGGATCAGAAGATATGATTTTCTAAAGTTTGGAAAGAAAAACATCCTTTGCGGGAAAATATATTTTTAAGGGTTTTGTTGCAAATTTGGACTTTTGTGCATACTAAAGGTGTTTTTGGGAGCCAAGACTTTATGGAGGTGTAAAAGGTGGATGTATAGAGCCATGATATGATTTTGGTATATAGATGAGTCTTTAAAAGGTTTTTAAGGATTTTCTACATATCATAGAGAAAACTTATGTACAAACCTACTTAAAAATAAGAGGTTTTAATCATACAAAACCTTTTTCTTATATTATCGTGTGTATTTGTCCTTCTTATTAAGGACAAATAACTCATTAGAGTTTAGCCAATAAATATTAAGTAAAATTCTCTACAGCTAGGTACCCGGTGTATTCCTAGATAGAAGTTCACGCCACGCGACAACGGATCACAAGAACCTCGAGTATTTCATATCGGCACGCATGTTGAATCGTCGTCAAGCTCGTTGGAGCATGTCTTTATCAAGATTTGAATTCATTATCACTTATCGGCTAGGAAAACAACAAGGTTTGTCCAATGCCCTTTCTAGACGTTCTTATTTTGCACCAAAAGAAGGAGATGCAACTTTTGAGCAACAAAGAACAGTTCTCTTGAAACTAGAGCAGTTTTATCTTCGAACAATAAAATCAACATTGACTGTTGATTCAACTTTTCTCAAGCAAATTCAGTCTAGTATGTCCTCAGACCCTCTTGTTCATGATATCAAGAATAATTCTTTCAAGTCTCATGATGCTTCTAAATTTGAGTTCAAGAACAATCTACTATATTTCAAAAGACGTCTATATGTTCCAGAAGGAGAAGCACGTTTACGTGTTCTTCAAGCACGTCATGATTTTCTAGCGGCAGGACATTTTGGATACAACAAGACTTTGGAACTTATATCAAGAGATTTTTGGTGGCCTCAAATGTGGAAGGCAGTCAAAGACTTTATACAATCATGTGATATCTGCTTAAGATCAAAGACTCCTCGTCATCGACCTTTTGGGCTTCTTCAGCCATTACTTATACCAGAACAACCATGGTCTTCTGTTTCTATGGATTTCATCACAGATCTTTCAAGCTCAACATCTTATGATTCTATATTTGTGATAGTAGATCAGTTCACCAAGATGGCACATTTTGTGCCATGCACAAAATCTATCATAGGTGAAGAAATAACTAAGCTTTTCATTGATAATATCTATCGCTATCATGGATTATCTAAGGATATTATATCAGATAGGGGAATTCAATTTGTGTCAAGATTTTGGAGAACCCTTTTCAAGATCTTAAAAGTAGACATAAAATTATCTTCAGCTTTTCATCCTCAAACTGATGGACAAACAGAGCACGTGAACCAAGTCTTGGAGCAATATTTAAGGTGTACCATCAACTACCAATAAGATGATTGGATAGCTCTTTTGCCATTGGCAGAATTTGCTTATAATAATATGATACATTCTACTACGCAATAAACACCTTTCTTTGCCAATTATGGTTATCACCCACGACTTGATGCTTTTGACTTTTCAAAAGTTGATAATCCAGTAGCAGAAGATTTGACAAATCGTTTGTTAGAGCTACATGCAATAATGAAGGTGCAATTAAAAGAAGCTCAAGAACGACAAAAAACAAATGTAGATGCGAATCGCAAGGAACAACCAACGTGGGGGATAAGATATGGTTACTTCATCGTAATATCAAGACTACTCGTCTTTGTGATAAGTTGAACTATTGTAGGCTTGGACCTTTTCCTATTTTTGAACAAATCAATCCAGTTGCATATCGATTACACCTATCGCAGTCCATGAAGATCCATCTTATATTCCACGTGTCACTACTCGAGCCATACAAGATAGTGGACATACAAGGAAGAAGACAAATACCACCGCCTCCTATAGAAGTGGACAACAATGAAGAATTCGAGGTTGAAGAGATTTTAGATTCAAAGCGGCGTTGAAATCGATTGGAATATCTTGTGCATTGGCGCGGATACGATATTAGTGAACGCACATGGGAGCCATCAAAGAATCTAACAAATGCATCAATAAAAGTTAATGCATTCCATCGACGACATCTATCAAAATCAAGATAAATATTCAAGAAAATCTTTGTTATAAAGCAAGGCAGGTTCTATAGAGGTTTGATCCTACCTTGTATCATTGTTTGTCATTAGATTTTATTTGTGCTAAAGAGATGGAGGATCAACAACTAGTGAATTCAGCTCAAGAACTATCATTTGTTGATTTACCGGACGAGACATTACGACTATCACAACCTTCAAGATGACGGAATAGAGATGAAGACCCTCAAGAACGACATGTCCTTCCTTGGATTGATGGCAAAATACAACGTTGTCACGTTGTAAATTAAAATATAGTGTGAAAGATATAAAGGAATATGTTAAAATAAAAAGATTATGATTAGAAGAAGAGAGGATGAAAAAGAGAAGGAGTTGTGGTTATAACCACATTATCT
Source organism: Physcomitrellopsis africana (assembly GCA_036785485.1). Taxonomy (NCBI): domain Eukaryota; kingdom Viridiplantae; phylum Streptophyta; class Bryopsida; order Funariales; family Funariaceae; genus Physcomitrellopsis; species Physcomitrellopsis africana. The sequence continues at coordinate 74,696 of JAWRVF010000367.1, read as the reverse complement.
TGGAGGTTATAATGTTTATCACAAGCTCAGGGATGATAGGTAGGCCAAACTACTAATTTCCTGCTGAAATTTCCACTAGCAGTACCAAGTCATGAAGCCAAGGATTTCTACAGTGAAGTCAAGTGGATTCAAATCCACGTCAACTCCAAAGTAGCTAAGAACTTAACCACACAAGCTTCTTTGACTTGGCAGTGTAGGATGTAGTTCTTTCTTTTTTATCTCTAATCTAATCTTAATTGTTTCTTTCTACTTATTAGATTTTTTTCTATTTTATCTTAGATCTACTTTACCTTTATTCTCTTCTATTTTAGATCTAAACTTAAATGTTGTGGGCTGAAATTAGAAGAGAAGTTGGTAGAAAAATGGTAGTAAGAAGATAGAATAGAAATTTACCTCAAAAGGTGAGATTCCTTCAAATTAATCCAAAAGAAAGGATTGAAGAGGTGGAAAGATATGGCTGAGGTGTCTCTTTGACCAAAGGAAGAAGGAAGACCAGGCCGGGTGGACAAGAAGGGGTCATGAAGAAGAAGAGAGGGGGGGTTCTTTTGGAGAGAGAGGGTTTCTTTTTGATAGGCAGTATACGTTTTTGTGTGTAGAAGAAGCTTAGAGAAGATTTTGAGTGAAATATTTTTGTAGGTTAGTAGTAGACAAGATAAGAAACATATAGAAACAATTTTCATGTCTTTTGGTTAAGTAACAAGGGAGATATGAGTCGTCAAAGTTGCTGGTTTTTAAGACTAGGGCAGTGAGGTTTACTAAATTTCGGGCCTCAGCTCTTGAGAACCATTTGGACTTTAGAGGCAAATTTTGTTGGCGTTTTGTTCCTTATAGAGTTTACTACTTTGATTCAAAATCTTAAGTCAATATGATCTTTGAGCAAAGAGTTATGAGTGAAATTGTAACCGGATGTAGGTGAAAAGAGAAATAGAGTGAAAGCAGAATTGGGGTTTGTATGGGCAGAGTGTGTGTGTGGGTTTTTTTGGGTATGAATGGAGTTATGGAATGAATTTGAGTGTGAAATTTGATAAACATGATCTAAGCAAGTTAAGAAAGAGATGAGAGTAAGTTTGATACTCATTTATCTTATAAAAAAATGTTATGCTCTTTCAAAGTGATAGGGGTCTATCTCTAAGTCAGTGAAGTTTGGGGGAGCATATCTTTGTGATCAAAGTAGCATTTTGAGTAATATTTATTGGAGTTTGTAGATATATGAGTCTTTTAAGTTGTGTAAAAAACTGATTTATATTGGAGTTATTTTTAAAGAATTATGAGGAAATTTGTAGTCAGATCTAGAGTTGGTAGAAGACAGAATTAAAGGAGAAGGGTAGAGTCTATAACTCTACTTCCAAGAGGAGTTTTGGAGCTAAAATTGGAGGATGTTTACAACATAAATCAAGCAACAAGCCTACCAAATTTCAATACTTGGGGTTTTGATAATGAGGAGCAATGAAGGTGTGAAGCAAAGAGGGTCCAGAATCAAAGGAAGCATGGAGGGGTTTCTTTGACAACATGGTTCTCTCTAACCACATGAGCTATAATCAAAAGGATTATGGGGTTTGCTTCCTTACTTTCTTAAGTACTTTGTGTCCAAATTTTGCTTCAATTGATGTGATATCCTAGGATTTATAGACAAATTTGAGGGCAGTTTTCTAAAGGCAGAATATGTTAGGGTTAATAAAGTATGTTTTTATGTAAATTCTTCAATTTTATGAACTTTATGAATCTCATCTTGCACTTAAGAAACAAGAGGCACAAAAGACCCAGTGTTTCTTAGGGCTAAGACTCTCACCACGACAACATATTTGGTATCACGACCTTAGAAGAGACTCTCGATGTTTGGTGATACTTTTAGAGGTAGGAACTACTCCTGATGGTGTTCCTAATGTTTTCTTTGAAGGAAGTTATGAAGGCCTCAACAATGATCAAATAACAGGGTGGTCCTCTCGCCCAAGTATGGGACATTATTGATGGCTGAAAGAACCTATCAACTACCTTCGAAGGGAACAAAGATCTGAGTATGTGGCAAGCATAATTCGACATATTTTGGACTTTCTCAACACGTAATCACCGCTCCTCGTGGAACTCGTCCCTAGAAGGGGGGATAATATCAGGGACATAAGATTTATTCTAGTAAATTATCTAAGTAATAATAGACCAATAGAAGTAGGTAAAATAAGTTGATTTGATAATATGTGATAGAGAAGCTTCCTAGAAGCTTCATAGACGCGAAATCACCTTTATACATGTCTATAGGTGATTGGTAGGTTAGAAACTTGGTCAACAAGGTAGCCACATGGCGCACATGTTGGTAGCTTGTAGAATAAGCTAGCCATGTGTCACACATTTTGGTAGCTTGTGGAACAAGCCAAGTACGTGGCGCACATGTGAGAAACTTGTCGTGCAAGTTTGACATGTGTCTTGCAAATTAGACACGTGTATGAGGTCCTATAGAATACCGCCACGTAGCTCTTAGTTAGATAGTATTTATAGAGGCAAGAGTGAAGCCCTCTTTACTCTTGTCAACTCCTTTCTTGATCCTAGTCTAGTTTCAAGAGTCCTCATGTTTCTAGTCTTTGGCAATAGCCATTCCAGTTTTCTTTTGAATATACATACTTTCTTATTTTATTTTGTGACTTTACTTTGACACAGTTTTCATTAGATTATACATCTTTTTTAAGTTCATGTCCTTGACACTTACTTGAGAAAAGTTGAATCAACAATTAATATTGATTTTATTGCTCAAAGATGAAATTATTTTGGCTTCAATAAAATTATTTTTTATTAATCAAAAGCTTCATTTTTTTCTTTTGGTATAAGATAAGAATATCTAAAAAAGGTATTGGATAAACCTTCTTGTTTTATTAGCCAATAAATAATAATAAATTTGAATCATGATAAAGATATATTCCAATAAGCCTAATGATGATTCAAAACAAGTGTTGAAATGAAATACTTGAAGTTCTTGTGATTTATATATATGATGATTAAATTAGAAGCACCTTCTAGATAATGACACCATTCTTAAAAAAAATCCAAAAATGTAAAAAGTTCATTGTTGTGGATCTTATAGTTAATCTTGGTTGCTAAAACGTTTTTTGAATAAAAAGCTATTAAATGAAGTTTGTCATCTATTCTCATTTGTGATAATACTACATCCAAGGCAAAGTCAAATACATCTATTTTTATAAAAATTACTTTAAAGAAATTGATATGATACAAGATTGGTATAAAAATAAAAGCTATTTTCAAAGCTCCAAATAATACTTTCACTTCCTTACTCTACTCAAGTTTTTCTTTATAAGTTAAGCATATCAATAGAGATGTAGTTTAAAAAAAAAAACTAATGAAAATTTAGTAATAATTAATAAATTCCAAAAAATATTGCACATCTCTTATTGTTTTTGAAATTTTCCAGTCCATAAATATCTTAAATTTTTTTAGGATATATTATTAGACTATCATTAGAAATGATGTATCCTAAAAAATCAACTTAAATAGTGTGACATATATACTTTTTTATCTTGACATATAATCCTGCATCTTTAAGTTTTTGTAATATACAACAAACATAAAGTTCATATTCTTTTGTGTTTTTAGAATAGATCAAAATGTTGTTTAAATAGTAATAACAAAATTATTAAAAAATTCACAAAAAAAATCATTCATAAAATGTTGAAAAATAGCTGGTGTATTTATAAGTCTAAAAATCATGGCATTATATTCAAATACCCATACCTAGTTTGAAGTATAGTCTTTTATTCATCACTCTTTTTAATACGGACTGTGAAGATAAATTTCACCTTTCAATTCAAATTATAAGATGCTTCCAATTAAAAGTTTCTTATATTTGGTGGTATGAAGTGAAAGAAGCAATTAATAAGAATAAAAAAATAATAAATATAAAACAAGTGAAATAAATGAAATCAAGCAATTACACAATTAAAAACTATATCATAGTCTATTTATTATATTTTCATTCAATAATAAATAAAAATATAAAATATAAAAAATATTTTTAAATAGATAATTTTATTATCTTTTTAATGACATAGGAAACATGTAGATCCAAATTACTATGAGTAAGTTATAAAAGTTTAAAAATAAGAAGTGAATAATTCAAAAATTAAGTGAAAATATTTTATTTCAAAGAAATCTTGTTTATAGATCAAAGATTTGAGCCTCACCAAGACTCACATGTAGTGTATATGATGTCTTAAAAAGGCTTCAAGGCCTTAGTCTTATACTCCTACTTACATCCAAGGTGCTACAACCCATATGGGACTTGTCAATCTTTCTTCTTAAAAAGACTATATTAGCTGCTAGTCCTATTTTCTATTAGTAGAATTTTTTTTTTTTTTTTTTAAATTTTTGACTTCACTATAGTATTCAAAAATACCCAATTAGCTTAAGAATCTTATATGGCCTTCAAATCTTACTCTATTTCTTCATAATGGCTCTCAAGGTTGTAAAATTTATTTTTACCAAAGTCTTGAAATCTTCTCTAAAAATTCCTAAAAAGTTCTAAATAAATTCTAAATAAATTCTTTAAAATCCTATAATATTTATATACTACTAATATCCTTTAAAATCTATATTTTTCTACTTTGATAATTATTTATAATAATAAAATTAATTTAAATCTACTAAAAATTATATTTTTATATATTTAACTAAAAAGATATGAGATTCTTCTTCATGCTTCTTTTAACTACTAATTAGTCATTGATAAGATTTTTATAAGTAATGCATATAGATAAAAGGCCAATGTAGACATTGATCTTAATAACTAATCATTAATATTTAATAATGAGTAAAAATACTAAATCAACTAAGATAATTATTTGTAAGACTTACTAAGATTCCATTTTTTCTCAACTAATACTATTTTTATTTATTTAGTATCCTTTAAATAAATTTACATCTAATAATTATAATTGTAGAATTCTAAATGCATTCTTTTGTCTTAAAACAACTAGTGAGTTAATTTAATGATTTATACATAGTGACCATTTAGAATGACTTACAAAGGAGAAGAACCTAGAATTCTTGTTTAAGGTTAGTAATCTATTTATATTATATCTAATTGCTTGGATAGATCTAAAATAACTCTGTAATTAAAAAAATAAATTACAATTGTCTTTTATCTTCATTCGAGTGAATTTGGACTATATAGCTAATAGGAAAAAATGAGAAAGGAAAAACTAGAAAAAATAACTAAAATCCTAATTGTCTTTCTTAGATAGCGCTAGCATTATATCTTCAAAAGGTTGATTCAATATATCATCATCTTTCAATAACTTGGATTGGATTTTAAAGCATAAGTTCATTTAGACATATTCCTTATACTATAGCAAGTGGTTTTTTCTATACTAACACTAACTCAATTAGAAATAGCTTAACTGCCAACATCAAGGTTTAAATCCACGCCATCCTAAATACAATTAATGACATGACCAATTGAACTATAATATTGGGATCTGTAGTTCAAAAGAAAAATTGAGTATAATCTTTTGAATATATATATATATATATATATATATATATATTTGAAATAAGGCATTATCCAACTAGATTTAAGTTATATATATATATTACAACTAATTCCATATCTTAAACATGAGCTATAACTAAAATCAATAAGTGGACTAGATATATTAACTATAGAGATTATTCATATCTAAGTATAATAGAAAAGACTTGTAATTTATTCTTTTTCAATGAGATGGTGTAAGGAATTGTAATGCCATCAAGTTTTATATTCCTTATATCTACTACCTACCATTCATATTGAAAAGACCTCACTGTTAAAAGTCTTTAACTATAAAAAATTCTTTGAAAAGATTTCTTTAATAATATATGGATCTAACTATAAAACATCAAACTTTCTCAAAAAATCTAATCTTCTAGTATCTTGGAGGAGTATCAACATTCCAGATGTAAATGACTTAATCTTTGTATAGTTTGAATATATGAAATATTTATCTTTGTGGTTTCATCTAGACTTTGTAGGCACTCCAACCAATTTATCTTTCTAACAATCTATCAGCTATTATAATTTGAAAAAAAAGAATCTCCAATTCAATGTATAAAATGGATTATATTCCATATATTAAAGAAAAAAGTTACTTAAGTGGTTATCTTAAAGATAATTCTATAAGTCTATAAGATAGATGAAAGTTTGGTATTTCAATCTTTTTTTGGAATTGATGATAGTTTTTCTTAATATGTTTATTAAAATTTGATTCACATGTTCTATATGTCCATTGGTTTGAAGATAATAAGGTATAATTTTATAATGGTTAATTCTAAACCACATAGTCATATCTTTTATTAATTCATTCAAAAAAAATTTATCCCTATTATTAATAAGAATATTTGGGCATCCAAATCAGGTAATGATTTGCTCAAACAAGAATTTAGCAGCATACTTTGCATCATTGGTTTTAACTATCCTAGCCTTAATTCACTTGGTGAGGTACTCAGTGGCTACTATAATATATTTCATTCTACTAGAAGAATTAAGGTGGATTTTTTTATATAATCAATGCCTCACTTCTCAAATGGAAGTAGAGGCAATGATACATGAAGAGGTAGGCTCATCCAAAGATCATTCCTAGCATACCTTTGGCATATATCACATCTTTTAGTATATTTATATATATCTTGAAATAAAATAGGCCAATATTAGCTGATCCTAATGATCTTTTGGCCAATCAAAGTATCAAAAAAATGGCTTTTACATACACTATTATAGCATGTTAATAGGATGGCTGAAATTTCCTCATCCATAAAACATCTTCTCAATATTCCATCTACATTATGGCAATATAATTTGCCTCCAATTATCGCAAAATATCTACTATTGATGCGGGCTTTTTTATGCATATTCTTTGATAAGTTGAGAGGTAAGTATTAAATGGCTAAAAACTCTACAATGAATCTATACCAAATAGGAGTAGATGAAATATTAAACAACCTCTCATCAATTAAGATGTCATCAATGCATACTATATTGGTTGTCTCTAATAAGCAAAAAATGTGATCCGCTTGTTTGTATATTCTTCTAGATTTATACTCTACTATGTAATCAAACTCTTTTACAAGAAGAACCTATCAAGCAAGTCTGTCACTCAAGTCCTTCTTATTTATAAGATATTTGATAGCCATGTGATCTACAAAAAACACTATCGATTTTAGAAGAAGATAATGTCTAAAGTTTTTGACAGAGAACACTATAGCAAGACATTTCCTTTTAGTGGTGATATAATTCTTCTCTACAGAGTTGAATTGTCTATAAACAAAAGCCATAGGATAGTCTTTGCCATTATCATCCATTATTATATTATAATTTGGCTATCATGTGAAAATATTATATATATATATATATATATATATATATAAAATATATAATTTACTATAAAACTAAATAAAAGCCATATTAATAGATTTTTATTGATTATAAAATATAATTAGCTTATTAATTTAAAAAGAATCTATTTAAAAAAACTATTATTGAGATTTATATAATTTTTATTTTTATTTTTATTTTTTATTTTTAAAATAGTGATTTTAAAATTGATTCTATATTAATAATAAATTTTATATATCTTAAATCATCTTTATTAGACATTGGTGACTCTTAAGATCTTATTTATTTGTTTTATTTGGTATTTAGAATACATATTATATAAATATTACTAGAAAAAGGATTAGAAAGGAGATTTTAGTGTGAAAAAGAATAGTTAGGCCATCCATGTGGATTAATGGAGATGGATGATAAAAGCCTATATCTATAAGCTATTGTAAAGTATGTTTATGTTGCAAAACTATATACAAAAATTTTGTAGCATTTTGGATTTGTAAGATATGAAGAAAATAGTGCTTAAATATCTCAAAGTTATATATCAAAGTTATATTTATCATTTACTACTCTTAGATTGCAATCACTAATTTCAACTTCTAATATCTCTTTTATCCTAGCCTAGATTTTATCAAGCCATATATAAAAAATATTGCCACAAAAGTGTTCTTTCTAATTCTATTTGCTGATCTTTTATTGCTTTTTATATATAAGAGTTATATCCAAAAGAGTAATAATAGATACAATTTTAATACCTTAACCTTGAGATGTGCTTAAATATCTATAAACTAGGGTTTTAAACATGTGCTAGGATTTGTAAGATATCAGATGATTGGAAGCAAATTTATAATTGATTTTTTTTGTGGTAAAGTTCAAGAGTATTATCTATATTTTGGAGAAATTTTATAAAAATTGAATAGCTAAAACAAAAGTTATTGAATTCTAAAATTTGGAAAGAAATAAATTCTTACAAATAAATAAGCTATTGAAGGTTTTTTTTACAATTTGAGCCTTTTGTACAAACTAAAGGGGTTTTTTAGAAGCGAAGACTTTATAGAGGTGGAAAAACAGATATATAGAGCTATAATAAAAATTTTGATATAAAGATGGAGTTTTGAAAGGAGATTATGGATTTTCTTTGAAAATTATTGATAATTTAATTTATCATCAACTAGTTATTTGAGATTCTATTAAAAAAAAAGAATTAAGATTTTTTTTATATGCCATAGAAGGACTTTATGTATAAAATTATTTAAATATAAGAACTTTTATTAGTGTAATTTTTTTCTATAATATTATTGTATTATTTGTTCTTTTTATGAAAGAAAAATCACTTATTGGAGTCTTACTAATAAGTTGCAAATAAAATCTCTATTATCAAGTATCTAGTGTATTTTCATATTGAAGATCATGCTACATAATAATTTGATGAATCTAATATAAAATATCTAAAGTAGAGAGTTTTTGGTATCTTATTATAGAAAGAGAATAAGAAAGTGGTAGTGGGAATTATAGTGGTGCACTATTATTGTAGCTTGATCTTGCTACAATTCAAATATTTTAAGCATTTGTGCTTTTTATGCAATAGCAATAAGTAATAGATTGCAAAGATGTGATGGCTATTAAAGATTTGTAATCTGTGGTTGGATTATTAGATCAATTTGATCGTAGAAATATCTCCAAGTGCTTGAAATATTATTTGCAAGAGATGGAACTCAGGAAGGTCCTAAAAAAAAAATGATCTTTATATTTCAGCTTGCATTTGTACCAAAGCTACAAAAGCATAAAAAAAAAATTATTCAAGCTCATAGAATTAAATAGAAGGATTTTACTCTTCAGCTAAAAAAAATATTTTTTAAATGATGTGGATAGAATGACTAAAAAGTCATTTTTAGAATGGATAAACATGTCCAATAAGGAATTGGTTGTTACAAAGTTGTTTTGAGAATTTAAGAGAATTTTTTTTTAATTATCTCAGATAAAAAAGCTTACACTTGAAAATAATAAGGTAGAATTATTTCTTCAATTAGTCAATAATGAATTATAGAGAGAATTAGAGTTATTATTAAAAGATAATATAGAAGACAATAGATTCACTAATGCAATAGAGGAGTTGACTAAGAGAATAAATGACTTATAAATCAAAGTGATAGAGCTAGAAATAAAGAGTAGAACATTTGAGAGTAAACCTACATCAAAGCAAGGATATATACTAAGATATATTTAGTGTGATAGCATTGAGCATCCTCATAAAGAGTGTAGAAATTTTGTTGATACTTTACAACAAAGAATAATTTTATGAAAGAATGGAAAGATTGCTTTATAAGATACATGTGAATTTCTCAAAACCAATTTCAAAAATAAAAAGATGAAGAAAGTTTTAGATGATCATTTGTCTCGGTAAGCTATGACATCAAAGAAAGCTACTACCTATGATATTGAGATAGTAAAGAAAAAGGATGATGTTTTTGACAAGCATATAGATATATGGGATTTATGGAATAATGCTATATTCAATATGAATTTTAAAAAAATAACAAGGATAGAATTGCTTAATACAGCCATAATCATCAAAAATATTATAGAGTGGGATGATCCTATTGACACCATATTTATACATGCTTATATTATAAAATTCTAGTATGAGGCTTTGTTAGATGTAAAAAAGAATAAAAATATAATAAAAAAAAATCTTAAAGAACCAAATAGGAAGAAGAGATTTCAAAGAAAAGAAAAAATAATATAAAATAAGGAGGTACCTATACCATAAGATAATAGATTATTTGAAAATGAACCATGAAAATCATACCTTAAAGATATATTATTATTAAAAGAGAAATAGAAAGAAAGAATGGAAGTTGATAAGAACAAAGAGAAAGATAAGCCTATTGCCTATAAATTGCAATCAAATATTGAAGCAACTACAAATTTAAAAGGAGTATTGGAAGAAAGGGTGTTGAATGCCAAAATTAAATTTTTATTACGAGAAATTTTAGACATTATTAAAAAAGAATTTCATGATATCATTATTAATAATATTAAGCAGAAAAGATAATTGATAGGAAAGTTTATAATATCTAATGCTTTGGATATGATATTAATATAAATAAAAAAAATTGGAATTGACTTAATGTTGTATCAATAAAAAAGATCATATTTCTTTAGATAAGAATAAGATTGATGATAAGGATCCTGATCATTATTCTAGGAAATATTGGACTAGAGCCACCACAAAGACTTTGGTGAAGATAGAAGACTTGATAAATCCAGAAGTTGCTCTTATTGACTATGGATCTGATATTAATATTATGTCTAAAGACATTTACAAATGTTGGAGGTGGCCCATTGACATTGAATAAGGTTGGATGATTTGAATATCAAATAACACATAAAGAGACTTTTATGGTGCTTGTTGAGACATAAAAATAAAAATTAGAGATATATCTACAAAACAAAACTTTTTTATTTAAGATAATATTTTTTATTTAATGATTCTTGGAAATCCATATATTATTATTGTGAAGATGGAAACCAATATATTAGATAATGGATTAGTATGTCCTTATATTAGAAGCCAAGATGGCAGAATAATAGTATAGTTTTTAATTATACTTCCTAATCATGAGTGCAACAAGGATTATCTATAGAGTGACTTATTATCAAAGATCAATAAAGAATTTAAAGATTTTTGAAGAATATCACTATAGAACAAAGATATAGTGGTATATTAAAAAAGGTATTCTTGTAAGAGAAAGAAGGTATATTTATACATGAGTTGTAAAACCTTCTAAGAGTAGATTTGATATGTTCTTAACAAAAAATTCTACCATTCAATGCATTCAACTGTTAGACCAAACTAGCTCGGATAGAAAGAGAGTTTGGTAGCAAGTTAGATCATCCCTACCTAATAGAAAGGCTGAAATATCAAGAGCTGATTAGACCATTAGAGGTCTTGGAATGAGACCTTAAAGAAAGAAGTAAAGGAGCCAAAGAAGAGAAAAAGACAGAACTTAAAGAATAGAGGGAGAGAAAATCTAATAGAGAGGGACAATGTCATATTGTAATATATTTATGTAGTGAAAATATGAACAATAGTGATTTCTACTTAATATTCAAATATCTTAGTTCAATAGAAACTTAAGATATTTAAAAAAGATTTTATGAAAGCCTCTTAGATAATTTTCTTATTTTAATAGCTAATAGATAAAAGTTAGTTATTAAATTTTCTTTCTAGATTGTAGAAATTCTTTTATTACTTTTGAAAAGCCATAAGTTAATAAAAATATAATAGAAGAGATAAATAATTAATATGGTTGATAATAAAATTAAGTTGAGGATAGATTCAAGCTTAAAAAACCTTAGAATAAGTTGGATTGATAACCGGGAATTGACCATGTATAGAACAAGATTAAAATTGGATCTCTAGCTACAAAAATGGCCACCAAGGGCAGGATATTGGATGATTCAAAGATCAGCAACTAGGATTAGGGAGTTAGCTTTAAATTTGTTCTAGAAACACTAGGCTTATTTTTGGAGGATTCGGAAAGACTTAGAAATTACTATCTAAAATCAAGCTTCTATTAGGGATTAAGTTTTTATACAATAAAATCAGGACCAGCACTCTCAGCTATTATGTGCAATTTAAGTAATATCTAGAATTGAAAATTTAATAATATACAAATGATTAAGTGTATTAAGCATGAATAAAAATTTATAATAATTTAATAGAGCAATCAGAACTTATTTGATCTTTAGTACAAAGAGGTATAAGAAATTGGTAATTTAGGATTATTTAGGATATCTGCGATATCTAAAGATCTATAAGTCAAACAACAGTGAAATTTGGCATAGTATTATAAGACTTAAAGAGCAAGCTATACATTAAATTTTAATTGAAGTTAATAATTGAAGAAGGAGAAATTGCAACTAGGATATCAGCATCAAAAGTCAAGTTAGTTGCCATGTAGGTTTTGGTAGATTTTCCACAATCCATAAGTTGTATTAGATTAAAACTTTCTAAGTGTATAGAAGACTTATATTTGCATTTGTATATAAAATTTTATACCAAATTAATAGTTAAATTAAGAGTTATAGCTTAATGAAGTTTATTGAATAAAATTAGGACTTGTAAAGAAAAATCTTAGTTGCTTGATTAAGACAAGTAACAAAGCAATTGGAGTTAAAAAGCACCTTACAACCATGTGAAACAAGTTTGCTCACTGAAAGAAGATTCTTCTTCAACTTTGGCACATGTAAGACTTCCTTGAATTTGATTCTTTTGATTTGATTATTCACAACAATCTCTACCATGATGGAGCCAATTCCAATGGCTTGCACCATGCCATTGTCTCCTAATCAAACTTTGGTTATTGGAATAGTATCATAAGTGACAAATGAATACTTGTACGGAGTCATGTACTTGGTAGCACCCAAATCAATGATCCATTTGGACATGGCAGCCATAGAGGTGCCTTCACTTGCCATGAATGCATAATCATCTCTTTCAACTTCATCATGTGCATTGTTAGCATTCTCTCTTTCTCCTTTTTTGGCCTTGTAACAATTTTGTGCAAAATGATCCTAATTTCTACAAATGAAGTAAGTTCTCACATTGCTTCTCACATTGTCACATTGGTTAGAATAGGTACTTTTGCCTTGTCTTAAAAAGAGAGCCACATCTTCACTTTGATGCTCCTTCTCTTTCCTTTTAGTTACTTCATATACAAGTCTTGATGTCACATAGTCCATTGTAAGCTTGTTCAACCTCAAGGATTCCAATGCCACAATAAGGTAGTTGTAGGATTTGAGAAGGCTCATGAATAAGGTCATGACAATATCACTATCTTCTAAAGGCTTGTCAACAATTGCTAATTGATTTGCAAGGGCCTTTACCTTATTAACATGAGCCATGAGATCTTCACCTTCTTCCATCTTACAAGTGAAGAATTTCCTTCTTATAAAGAAGATGTTGGATAAGTTCTTGCTCTCATATATATTATAAAGAGTCTTCCATGCTTCTATTGGTCCTTTGCAATGGATAATGTGGGAAAAGTTGGCTTCATCTAAATTAGTGGCAATCATGCCAAAAGCCTCTTTTCACGTCTTTTGAAATTCTTGTGGTTGTTAAGGCTTGCATCTATGCTTGGAGGGTCTTCACTCTCATCTATAATATTCCAAAGGTCCAAAGACGCCAACAAAAGTTTCATTTTGACCTTCCAATGGTAGAAATTGATGCCTCTAAACTTCTCAATCACTTTCAAGCCTTCACCTTCACTAGAAGCCATGTCTAAGGAATAGTGTATTAAAAAATATTGAAAAAAAGAGTCTCTATGTGCTCGAAATTACCAAAGCAAATTTGCACTAGCAAAATCTGAAAATGTCCTCTTATGAAAAAATAAGTGGTTTTTCACTCAAAACACTTTCAACTCAACTTTTGAAGCTTTCTTCAAGTATTTGCACTCACATGAACCTCACAATCAAGTTCTTTCACTCGTCCAAATCACTTTCTCATAAAATACATAAGATGAATGAAATAACTTTACCAATACAAAAAGATACTATCAAAGTCTTTTTATAAAGTCTTAAATTCACAAAGCAAGGAGATAAGAATCCAAAAAGTAATGTTAGAGATATATAAGCTCAAAAACAATAATCTCTATATATTCAAAATCCTAACATCAATAAATATTACAAGATCTATTCTATACAAAAGCAACAAAAAGAAAATGACTTCAACTTACTTGAATAGCACAACAAAGAGTGTGTGGGCCCATAACTTATTGAAAAAATACAACAATTATAATACAACTAAGTAGAAATTAGGAAGGTTATATATAATAGAAGTATAGAATGAGATGACTCTCTCTTCCAATGCATGATATTTGTAGGAGGTGGTTGGTGCTCTAGAAGATAATTTCTCCTCTTTGACTTTTACACACATGTTCCTAGGATCCTTTGGCTCATACCATGAGGGTATTTAATGATCTTAGGATCTTTTAGCTTCTTATGTTGTTGTACTATAATTATTTATAGTATATAAAAATTAACTAAAATATAAAATATATTCATAGATTCTATTATGTGTTAGAATAGTTTATGTTTGATTTAAAGAGAGTTGGTATAAGAAACTTCATTTTAGACTTTTATTTAGTTTGATTATGGCATTTAAATTATATAAAACCTAAATATTTAATATAAAGCCTTGAGAGGCAATTGGGATCCAAAGAAAAAGAATTAAACTATTAAGATGCCTATTTGGAAGGTTGAAGATAAATTATGGATGAATGAAGATAAGGAATAAAGTTCTTCATTCCTATTGGTCAATGGTCATATCCAATGGGCTTTGAGGAGGCTACCTGCAAGGAGAAGAAGAATTTTAGCAACTTTAAGGAGGGCATTTGAAAATCAAAGACTAGGATTAAAAAGTTTATTTTTTGTACTACAATTTTGATATAAAGATTGAAAGATTTGGAATTTTTATAAGAGAGAAGTAGGCACATGAAATTCACGTGTACAAATAGTATCTATTATGACTCTTTGAAGGATTTGAAGAGTTGTATGAAAGCTTTTGGAGATCGGGAGGTACAACTAGAGAGGTGATTTCAAGCTCTATACCTTATGTAGAAATATTATTATATTTAAAATTCTAAAGAAGAAGATATTAGGAATCAAGAATAGTAGATCGAATTCTAAGATAGTAAGTAGACCGTTCTGATGATAATAATGGATTTTGCCATATCTTGAGCTTCCAAATGAATTTTTGTGTAAGAATTTTTAAAAAGGTGAATCTTTGTGCTTAAAAGCTATATATCAAAGTTTCATAATATTTTGACATTTAATTTGTGAGATATAAAGAATTTAATACATAGATATTTTTAAACAAAGGTTTGAAACTACTGTTAGGATTTTCATGATATTTGAAGATTAATAAAGAATCAACAATTGGAATTTGTTATGCTTGTTGTTGAAAATATAGCAATACTTTATATATAATTTGAATAGATTTGAATAATTAAAGTAAAAATTATAGATTATTGAAATTAAAAAAAAATCCCCGTTCTACGGATGAATGAGGGTTTATAATATATTGTTATGTTTTGAATGTTTTTATCATATAAGACTTATGTATTGGATATAATAGCCCTAAGAAAAAGACTTTTATATAAATTTGAAGGTTTTATTATTTTAGATCTTGGTTGAATATTTAGTGGCAATTGAAAGCCTAGCGCTTTCTTGAAGCAAATTCTCTCTACCACAACAATGTACCATGAGGGTATCCTATGCTTTATACTAATTATTCTTACCTAATCCTCTGGATATTTTCTAATAGATATTTTATCTTCTTAACTTTGACTCTTTGTCCTTGACCACATCCTATATCCATAGGATGCCCTTTCTATATACTAAGAGTCAATCCTTTGACCATTAGCAACTTACTTAAGATAATATCTTTTATTTAGTAATTAAATCTACTTTTATTATTATCTATTTATCTCAATACTTATCTCAAAAATCTCAACTGTCTTAGTCATTTGAATGCCAAAAATATAAAGGAGCTCCAATCCATGGTAAGTAGCTTAGATCTTGGTCTATCATACAACAATGCCACAATTCTTGCTTGTGAAGGTTGTATTCAAGGCAAATAACAAAGAGCTTCATTTCTAAGTGGAATTGCAACATATGCAAGCAAGTTGTTGGAGATTGTGCATTTGGATGTTTGTGGACCTATGAAGACACCATCAATGGGAGGAACAATGTATTTTGTACCATTTATTGATGACTTTTCAAAAAAGATGTGCATTTTCATCCTTAAAATCAAGAATGAGTTCTTTTCAAGGTTTAAGGAGTTTAAGGCACTTGTAAAGAAATAATGTGAGTGCAAGATCAAGGTGTTGCGTATAAACAATGGATGTAAGCATGTGTCAAAGCAATTCAATGAATATTTGAAGACTCAAGATATTACAAGATAAACCTCCACTTCTTACATTCCGCAACAAAATGGAATTGTTGAAAGAACAAATCAAGTTATTATAGAAATGGCAAGGAGTATGTTTCATAGTAAAAATTTTAGGCATAAAATTTGAACGGAAGCTGTAGTAAATGCAGTGTATATAAAAAATAGGTGTCTTACAAATATACTTATATTAATGACTATACAAGAAACTTAGAGTAGGAGAAAATCTTATATTTCATATATGAAAACTTTTGAATTCATTGCTATTGAAGAAACACAACAAACATAATATAAATAAGTAATAATCAACAAGGTTGCATATAAGAGAAGTATAGAATGAGATAACTCTCTCTTCCAACACCCATTACTTATAGGTTGTGGTTGCTGTCCTAAAAGACTTCTTCCACCATTTGACTTTTACACGCATGCCCCTAAGATCCTTTGGCTTATACCACGAGGATATCCAATGTTCTTAAGATTTTTTGGCATCTTACATATCATGAGGATATCTTATGTCATATACTAATTATTCTTATTTAATCTTTTGAATATTTTTTAGTAGATACTTTATCCTCATGACTTTGATTTTTTGTCTTTCATCGCATCTTATGTCCATAGGATGTCCTTTCAATATGCTAAGAGTCAATTCTTTGACCATTAACGACTTACCTAATGTAGTATCCTTTATTAGATAATTTATTCTATTTTTATTATTATCTATTTATCTTAAGACTCCCACTTTGCCAATTGTCAAAGGCTTTCAAACCTAATGCATTTATCAACATATGATGCATATCTTTTATCAATGCCTTTATTAACAAACTATCAAACATATCTTCCGTTGTATAATACTTCATGTTAATTACTTTGATTTTAATCTTTTCTCTAATAAAGTGATGTTGAATGTTATTGTATTTAGTTCTTAAATGATGCTTTGGATTCTTTACAAAAATAAGGCATCTTTAATTATCACACTTTATTGGAATTGCTTCTAATTATACAAGTCCAATATCCTTCAAAACTTGCCTTAACCATATTGCTTCCATTGCACCATGGCTTGTTACTATGTATTCCGCCTCCATTGTGGACCTTGCAATTGTGGGTTGCCTCTTATAATTCTATAAAATTCCTCCCACTCCAACAAAAAATACATAGTCCATTGTTGACCTCTTATTATTTGCATCTTCTGTCCAATCCACATCATAATAACCATGCAAAGCAAATTTATCACCTCCAAGGTATAATTTGAAGTCCAATGTGCCTTTTAAATACTTCATGATCCTCTTGATGGTTGTCTAATAGATTGGTCCAGCCTTTGACTTGTGTTGACTTACAACATTCACCGCATATGCAAGATTCACCCTTGTGCCAACCATTGCATACATGAATGAGCTTACTATTGCTTTGTATGCAACAACGTATATTTGGCCTTCAACTTGAGCAAACTCCTCATCAATGAGTTTCATCAACTTCAAATTGGATTCCAAAGGTGTTCCAATAGACTTATAATCCTCCATATTAAATCGTTTCAACACTCCTTCAACATACTTCTTTTGGCTCATTGTGATGGTCTTCTTATTATGATTTCTTATAAATTCCAATGGAATTTAATAATAAATAATGACAAAATTTCTTCACCAAGATCACCATAGCTAAACATTCTCTTTTTGTGGTGGTGTAATTCTTTTCTGCAGTATTCAATTACTTACTAGCAAAGGCTATAGGATAATCTTTTTGTTCATTGTCAATGGATTGCCACAATGCACTGTCTATTATTACATCTGAAGTATTACAGTAGATATGGAAAAATATACTCCAATTTGGTGGTTTTAGTACAAGATATGAGCTCAACTTCTTCTTTAACCAATCAAAGGCTTCTTGGCATTCATCAGTCCATTCAAACCTTATTGCCTTTCGTTGCAGCTTGGTAATGGACAAGATTCTTGTGGCATAATTTGGAATCAATTTACAATATCATCCAATGTGGCCTAACACTTATTCAACTTCCTTCACATTTGTGGGTGGTGGTAGTTTGATAATAACTTCCACCTTCTCAAGATCAAATTTTCTATTATTTTTAGAAACCATGTATCCTAGCAACACTCTCTTCCGGATCATCAAAAAGATTTTTTTTGAGATTGAAGGCTATTCTTGTCGTTTTGCATTATTCAAAAGCTTCTCTCACATACTTTAGGTGGTTCTCAATATTGGATTGTGTATTAAAATCATCTATAAAAACAATCATGGGTTTGTGTAACAAGTCCGAGAATGTATATGTCATATCCCTTTGGAAGTTAGAAGGGGCATTACAAAGTCCAAATGGCATCACCAAAAAAATAAAGATCTCCTAGGATGTGGTAAAGGCCGTCTTATGGCAAGCTTCACGAGCTATGGCTATTTGGTTGTAATCAGAATAACCATCCATGAAGGTATATAGCTCATGGCCAACAACCTCATCTAGAATGCTATTGATAAAAAGAAGTGAAAAATGATCTTTTTTCATATTTTGATTCAACTTCCTATAATTGATACAGATCCTAAATTTTCCATTCTTCTTTCTTACTAATACCATGGAAAATATCCAATCAATAATTTCCATCAATTTAATAAAACTAGCTTGGAGTAGCTTTTCCAACTCATTTTTAACTACCAATTATAAATACAGATTCATACAACATTCCTTTTGTCTAATTGGCATAGCCTTGAAGGCTAAAGATATTTGGTATTAAGCTACCTGTGGCGGTATACCTTTCAAGTCTTTGTATGACCATACAAATATTTCATGATATTCTATTATTAGATTTTTATATTTAGTAATTTTCTCATCGCTTAATTATATCCTCACTTTAATATTTCTAGTTTCTACTCTCTCTTTAGATACATCCATGTATTTTCAATCCATCTGGTGCACATGTGACTATTTTTCAGAATCTCTATACCAATTACTAGAAATAGGAGGATAATTGGTAATACATTCTCCTATGATAATTCCTGATGAGGATATTTGGAAGTAAAGGGTTGGAACTAAATTATTTTCATCCTTGAGAACTTCTATGGTTCTCTTTAGAGTTGCACCTATAGCTATTCTATATGCTCCTTCTTCTAAAATTTCCAAACTGATGGTAAGTTCTTTGTTCATCTCCAACTCCTCTCCAAATTCAATTCCTTCTAGAAAATTGATTGACTCCTTGATATCTGAATCAAAATTGGAGTGTTCATTCAACTATTGAGTGAATTTTCTATCATTCATCCAATGATAAAGGCTTGGTCTAAGGCATCCTAATGGTTTTAGACTTTGATCCATTAGACCAATCATGGTTGAATGTTCTTAGACAATAGCTTTGTCTTGTCTCTTCTACATTAAAGTTGGTTATTTGTCATCAGATGAAAAAGCAGCATGGTGGCTCAAGCTATTGTGACTAGATTTAATAGCAACCTTGGTCCGATTATTCCAAGATCCAAATATAATATGGGATTTTTCTCCACCCCAATCAACTATTGCATCAGCTGCCCTCAACCATAGACAACCTAATATTAAAAAAAATGAATCTTTAGTTATATGTATGCTGATGAACAATATGGTGGAAGGTGAAGGTATACTGTTCATTTTCAATTAATATCTTACAATCTTTGATTTGGCCTACTGGAGTGGTAGACCTTTGGTTTGTCATATTAGTAATAAATGGTGAGGGTCTAGTAATCTTAAGGCCTAGTTTTTTGATGGTTTGTAAAGACATAATATTTGGGCCGCTTATTCCACCTACTATGATATTAGGTAGAATTTTATCTACAATGGAAACCTCAATTTCTATTGTCTTTACATTTGTAGGCTTCTTATGAGATTGCATCTTTGCAACTACTTTAACTTTTAATTTTTTTTTATGTATTATAGACATTCCAATTTTCATCATTTTTCTTACAACAGGTGAGATCTCTAAAAATTGAGCCAAGAAAATATCAGCCTTTAGGCTACTTAGATTTGCCCATAATTTGTATGAACATATCGTATGTTTTATTTTGGCTCTAGATAATTATAATATCTTTGACTTGGAGATTTTTGGACCCTCCCACGTATTGTTATCAGGATTGATCTTAAGTTCGGCCTCAATATTCTTAGTTAGATTTGAAAAGTTTTCCATTAAAGATTTAAGATTCACAAGCTTTCCATTTCTTTTGTTGGTTGCTGTGATCGCTTCTCAAGTAATTTTTTCTAAGTTTAAAAACTCAGGTGGACTTTTTGTATCAGTTTCTTCTTCTTCTAATATCGATGGTATGTTAGCTTTAGATCTAGTCATAATTGCTAAAGCTTTAGATCTAGTCATCTTTTGCACCTTGAAAGGATGTAAACTATGGCTGATAAAGTTAGATTTGGAAGATATAAACTAGATTACTACAGATGAAGTGGAGGCTTGATCTACCACTTCACCACTGATTTAATTTATGAACCTGACATCTTAAAAGCCGTGACTAGTACGTGATTAGTTGTGAGGAGCTTGACTATGATTTTAGTTTTGATTTGAAAGAATGAACCCAATGTTGGTTTGAAGCCCGATTGGAGGATTTTGTATTGTCTATTCTTATTATAGTCATAATACAGACTATATGGCTTCAAAATATTATTATTAGGGGGTTGTCTAGCACCCTATGATTATCATGTGTTTGTTGTATATAATTACTTGCAGGTGGCGGCAAGGAAATGATCCTATCAAATTTCCTATACATGTTAGTAGAATGGTTGCCACTGCAATTGCCACATATTACTTGGCTTTCCATCCAACACTAACCAGGTGGATGTCGCTTCCTATAAAAAGCATGGAATTCATATTGTTGTTTATATTGACCTCCAAAACCTTGATTGGCTGGTTGATAATCTTATCATCTATAACTAAGGCCTTAAAAGTTTTAATTACTATACGGGGGTAGGTATACTTATTGCCCTTATATCTACTGATTTTGTAAAGGCATTGTATTGCAGAACTAGACTACATGCCCTGACTACCTACACAAGGTGCACCTAAAGCCTAAAGAATATTTTCCTAACTCAGTTGGAGGAGAGAAAAGGTTAGAATTTTGGCTTCTAACCAATCCTACTCATCAAAATGCTTTGACAAATACTCACCTCCATTGTCTATGTGTAACACCTTGATCTTGTATTCACATTCATTCTCCGTAAGTACCTTAAACTCCTTAAACCTTGAAAAGCACTCACTCTTAGTTTTGAGGATGAAAATCCATAGCTTCTTTGAAAAGTCATCAATAAATGTGACAAAATATCTTGCTCCTTCCATTGATGGTGTCTTTATAGGTCTACAAACATTGAAATACACAATCTCCAACAACTTGCTTGCATGTATTGCAAGTCTACTTGGAAATGAAGCTTTTTATTATTTGCCTTAAATACAACCTTCACAAATAAGATTTGTGCATGATTGACCAAGATTTAAGCCACTTACCATAGATTGGAGCTCCTTCATACTTTTGGCATTCAAATGACTAAGGCATCGATGCCAAATACCAAACTTGTCTTGATCTTCTGGAAATTTAGCAAATGTCGTTACTTCAACTCCATTCACCTTCTTACAATTGATGAAGTAGAGATTGCCATCTCTAAAGCCTTTCAAAACATAATCTCCATTACATGTCTTTACAAAGCATCCATTCATATCAAATTGCACCTTAAAACAATGTGAAACAAATTTGCTCACCAAAAAAAGGTTCTTCTTCAGCATTGGCTCATATAAGACTTCCTTGAATTTGATTCTTTTGATTTGATTATTCACAACAATCTCTACCATGATGGAGCCAATTCCAATGGCTTGCACCATGCCATTGTCTCCTAATCAAACTTTGGTTATTGGAATAGTATCATAAGTGACAAATGAATACTTGTACGGAGTCATGTACTTGGTAGCACCCAAATCAATGATCCATTTGGACATGGCAGCCATAGAGGTGCCTTCACTTGCCATGAATGCATAATCATCTCTTTCAACTTCATCATGTGCATTGTTAGCATTCTCTCTTTCTCCTTTTTTGGCCTTGTAACAATTTTGTGCAAAATGATCCTAATTTCTACAAATGAAGTAAGTTCTCACATTGCTTCTCACATTGTCACATTGGTTAGAATAGGTACTTTTGCCTTGTCTTAAAAAGAGAGCCACATCTTCACTTTGATGCTCCTTCTCTTTCCTTTTAGTTACTTCATATACAAGTCTTGATGTCACATAGTCCATTGTAAGCTTGTTCAACCTCAAGGATTCCAATGCCACAATAAGGTAGTTGTAGGATTTGAGAAGGCTCATGAATAAGGTCATGACAATATCACTATCTTCTAAAGGCTTGTCAACAATTGCTAATTGATTTGCAAGGGCCTTTACCTTATTAACATGAGCCATGAGATCTTCACCTTCTTCCATCTTACAAGTGAAGAATTTCCTTCTTATAAAGAAGATGTTGGATAAGTTCTTGCTCTCATATATATTATAAAGAGTCTTCCATGCTTCTATTGGTCCTTTGCAATGGATAATGTGGGAAAAGTTGGCTTCATCTAAATTAGTGGCAATCATGCCAAAAGCCTTCTTTTCACGTCTTTTGAAATTCTTGTGGTTGTTAAGGCTTGCATCTATGCTTGGAGGGTCTTCACTCTCATCTATAATATTCCAAAGGTCCAAAGACGCCAACAAAAGTTTCATTTTGACCTTCCAATGGTAGAAATTGATGCCTCTAAACTTCTCAATCACTTTCAAGCCTTCACCTTCACTAGAAGCCATGTCTAAGGAATAGTGTATTAAAAAATATTGAAAAAAAGAGTCTCTATGTGCTCGAAATTACCAAAGCAAATTTGCACTAGCAAAATCTGAAAATGTCCTCTTATGAAAAAATAAGTGGTTTTTCACTCAAAACACTTTCAACTCAACTTTTGAAGCTTTCTTCAAGTATTTGCACTCACATGAACCTCACAATCAAGTTCTTTCACTCGTCCAAATCACTTTCTCATAAAATACATAAGATGAATGAAATAACTTTACCAATACAAAAAGATACTATCAAAGTCTTTTTATAAAGTCTTAAATTCACAAAGCAAGGAGATAAGAATCCAAAAAGTAATGTTAGAGATATATAAGCTCAAAAACAACAATCTCTATATATTCAAAATCCTAACATCAATAAATATTACAAGATCTATTCTATACAAAAGCAACAAAAAGAAAATGACTTCAACTTACTTGAATAGCACAACAAAGAGTGTATGGGCCCATAACTTATTGAAAAAATACAACAATTATAATACAACTAAGTAGAAATTAGGAAGGTTATATATAATAGAAGTATAGAATGAGATGACTCTCTCTTCCAATGCATGATATTTGTAGGAGGTGGTTGGTGCTCTAGAAGATAATTTCTCTTCTTTGACTTTTACATACATACTCTTCGGATCCTTTGGCTTGTACCATGAGGACATTCAATGATCCTATGATTTCTTGGCATCTTATGTACTATGAGGGTATCCTATATCATATACTAATTATTCTTACCTAAACCTTTGGATATTTCTTAATAGATATTTTATCCTCTTAACTTTGATTCTTTCCTTTTGATCACATCTTATGTCCATAGGATGCCCTTTTTATATGCTAAGAGTCAATCCTTTGACCATTAGCAACTTATCTAAGATAATATCTTTTATTAGGTAATATATTCTACTTTTATTATTATCTATTTATCCTTAAAATATCATGATTAGATATAGGTGTCACGAACACAAAATATAGACTTGAAGTCTAAACAAGAAGTTCAAGAAGAACCAACAGGATTTGGATTAATCAAATGAGTACAAAAATAAGACCAAAGAGATGAGCTGGAGCTCTAAGAGATGTGTTGTCGAGACTGAAGAACTCTTCAGCCTCGACTCCAATATATACTCCTATATAAGAAGTTACTCAAGCAGCTTTCTACCAACTAGGGAGCTTCTCAAGCAACTTCCACCAACTAGGAAGCTTTTCAAGTAGCTTTTATCAACTAGGGAGCTTCTCAAGCAACTTCTATTAACTAGGAAGCTTCTCAAGCAACTTCTACCAACTAGGAAGATATTAGAAGGCTTTAGAAGATTCTAGAGAGTTCTAGAAAACTTCTAGACTATTCTAGAAGGTTCTAACAAGTATGTCCTTGACATCACATCTTCTTCTAGCTTCGAGGTCTCCGAGAAGCCATTTGAGATGTATACTTACAAAGGTAGGAAATCAAACATTTGTCGCATAGTCTCTGTAATATATTCCAGCTATCATTCACGAGGCAGATGATTCATGGGTCTTTATAGCCATCGATAATGACCAATACCTTCTACTTGAGACCATGCCTGAACTTCTGTATCTTCATTATGGAAACGACCTGAACATATCGCTTTGCCACTACTTGCATGAACTGGTTCAACTTCAAAGACAATTATAAGTGACCTGCTGCTTGGTATTCTTCGACGTCTTCATGGCTCTTCTAATTCTTCATCTCAAGGTCGACGTCGTGAGCTACTCGGTTGAAATGATACCACTAATACAGTATCTATATTCTCACTTTCTATATCTAAATATATCTTGAAATTAGATATCTTGATACTACAAAATACAACAAGTTATGTTTTGATAAGATCTGGATCCATTTTCTGTTCATTCTTCCAGAGAAGGCTTCATCTTCATGCTTCGTTAATGACCAGCTTTTGGTTTATTAAGATATTGTTGATGAAATTCCTGTACCTTTTGCGACGCATTGGCGAGATTTTCGGCCGGTTCCCATGTTCGTTCATTAATATTGTAACCGCTCTAATGCACAAAGTACTCTAATTTATTCCATCTTTGTCGTGAATCTAATATCCTTTCCATCTCATATTCTTTGTTGTTTTTAATTTCTATACTAGGTGGCGGACATTTCACTCTTCCAGGAAAAGACGATTCCCAATAAGGTTCTAACAAAGAAACATGAAAGACAGGGTGTACCTTCATAGCAGCTGGTAACCCTAAGCGGTATGCCACATGATTGATTTGCTTCTAGATAACAAATGGTCTCAATCTTTGATAGTCCAACTTATCACATGGTTGCTTGGTCTTGATATTCCGTCGAAGCAGCCATATTTTATTTCCAATTTTGAAATTAGGTGCCTGATTTCAAAATTTATCCGTAGATGCTTTATAAGACTCTTGGACAATTTGCAATTGAAGCTTCAATGTGGTTTGAAGCTCCGATAGCTGCTGCACCAATTCTTCAGCTACTAGGTTGTTATTTTTTGACGGACTCAATAGATCAAGCTTCGAAAGGTACCCATAGTTAGAAAAGAATGGTGTTTTTTTAGTCGACCCATAAAGGGTGTTGTTATATGCAAACTTGGCTAGCAATAGATATGCAGTCTAATCATCTTGTTGATAGTTGATGCTGCATCGTAAATACCGTTCCAAAACTTGATTCACCCGTTCTATTTGGCTGTCCGTTTGAGGATGGAATGCCGAAGAAAGCTTCATGTCCACCTTCAATATCTTAAAAAAAGATCTCCAAAACTTTGATACAAATTGGGTTCCTTGATCCAACACGATATCATCTGATAAACCATGATATTGATATACATTATGAAAGAAGAGCCTTGTTGTGTCTTTGCTTGATAATGTCTTTTTACAAAGAATAAAATGTGCCATCTTTGTAAGTCGATCCACCACAACAAAGATGCTATGAAATGAATTTGATGGCGGCAGATTTATAATAAAATCCATGGAAATTGAAGACCATAGACAACGCGGAATACACAATGGCTGTAGAAGTCCATAAAGGCGATGCCAAGGGTTCTTGGATCTTGAACAAATGTCACAAGAGAGGACGAAATCCTTCACGTCCTTCTACATTTGTGGCCACTAAAAATCTCGAGAAATGAGTTCGAAGGTCTTGTTGAATTTGAAATGTCTTGCAGCTGGAAAGTCATGACGAGATTGAAGGACTCGAAGTCATGCTGGTCCTTTTGGGATATACAGCCACTCCTCAAAGTATAAGAGATCTCCTTCAACTTTGAACTTGTCATCATTGATATGCTGCTTGATATCAAGGACTATTGAATCTTTAATGGTCGTAACACATACCTGGTTGAGGAAGTCACCATCAATTGGCACGACAATAGCACAAATCCTGAATTGCTCTGGCTTTAATAATGTCGTACATTGTTGATCAAGTGCTGCTTCTCTAACCTTCGATGCAAGATATGATCTTCTTGATAAGGCATTGGATAGTCCTTGCTGCTTTCCAAGCCGATAAGTAATAACGAAGTCAAACTTAGATAAAGACATATTCCATCGAGCTTGACGACGGTTTAGAATTTGAGCAGACATGAATTATTCCAGATTCTTGTGATCTGAATATACGGTCACCGGATGCGCAGCTCTTTTGAGGAAATGACGCCACTCTTGGAAAGAATCCACTATAGCAAGGAGTTCCTTATCATGGATCTTGTAGTTCATCTCAACCATAGAAAAATTTCGTGAATAAAATACAACCGGATGAAGCTTATTGTCGATGCCCATTTGTGAAAGTATGGCTCCTAAAACAAAATCCAAAGCATTGGTTTTCAAATAAAAAGCCTTTGCAAAGTTTGGGTGTATCAAGATTGGAGTCGTAGTAAATGCTATCTTAAGATTTTGAAATGCTTTTTCCGCTAGAGGTCCCCATTCGAGCTTATCCTTACATGTTAATCGAGTGAGTGGAGCAGCAACTTGAGAATAATTCTTGATGAAGATCCGATAGAAGTTAGCAAAGCCAAGAAAATATTATATGTCTCTAACTGTCTTTGGAGCTTTCCAAGACACAATTGCTTCCACCTTCTTGGAATCCATCTTCAAGCCTTCTGTAGTCGCAACAAATCCTAAAAACTCCATCTCAATTTGGTAAAATAAGCACTTCTCCAACTTGGCATAGAATCCTCGCTCACATAGTTTTTTGAGTACCAAACAAACGTGCTTCTTATACTCTTCTTCATTCTTGAAAAATATCAAAATATCATCCAGATAGATGACAACAAAATTATCTAGATATTCTCAAAAAATATCGTTCATCATGTATTAAAAGACCGCCGGAGCATTGGTAAGACCAAATGGCATGACATTATACTCAAAATGACCATACCTTGTACAAAAAGCTATCTTCCATTCGTCTCCTTCTTTGATTCACACAAGGTTGTAAGCTCCCCTTAGATCAATCTTTGTAAAGATCTTTGCACGTCCCAGTTGTTCTAGAAGACTAGAGATCAAAGGTAATAGATAGCGATTTTTCTTTGTCACCTTGTTGAGACCTCGATAGTCTATGCACATCCATAGTGAGCCATCATTCTTCTTCACAAATAAGATTCATGTCTCACGTGGCAACTTTGAATGACAAACGAAGTTCTTGGCCAAATTCTTGTCAAAGTATTTCCGCAACTCGGCCAATTCCATTTGCGATAGGTTGTAGATTGGACCAAAAGGCAGCTATGCTCTTTCTTGTAATTCTATGGCACAATCATATGGTCGATGTTCTGGTAGCATGTCAGCATTCTTTTTTTAGAATATTTCTTGAAAATTATTGTATTGTTCCAATATACCTGCTGTTGACATCTGCTTTTCACTAGTTGGAGTCGCATAAATGACTAATGATGTGCCTTTCTTGCACGATCTTATAAATATTTTTGCTTCAATGAACAAGGATTTTTTGGTTTGGAGTCTTCTTTCAAGCTTGTCCTCAGATTCTTCTATGGGAAATGTTATCCTCCGCAACCTCCAATCTATGGATGGATTATATTTTTTCAACCAAGAAAGACCAAGAATAACAGGATTTGATGGGGTGCTAATAATATTGAAGATAATATAATTACTATGGTCTTTAAATGTCACTTTTATAGGTTCTGATTCATGGGTGACACTACCAGATAATAAAGGTCGTCCTTCTATTACTTCTACGTGAACAGGTCTGCATTTCTGTACTAGGAGAATTTTGTGATGTTTAGCAAATTCTTGGTCTAAGAAACAAGCACATGCTCCTAAATCTAATAAGGCTAAGATTTTTAGTTTTTTAGGACCAAAAGATAAAAGAATTATAAAACAATGGACAGATTGAATACAAAGAGAGGAACCTTGTTTTGATTTGTCCAGCCGCACGGTTCCTATTGTGGCTGGGCATCCTCGTTTTCTTGAACAAATGTACCTTTATTCTTGATGCTACATCTATTTTACTTTTTATGACAGCTTCCAGCTCTATGGCCTTCTATACCGCAATAAAAACACAAACCTTTCTCCATACGCTGCTTCTTTTCTTCTGGAATAAGAGATTTGACACGTACCGCATCAATCTGCATGTCTTTTGTCTTCGATTGTGAATTTAGGCTACTTGCCGATATAGTTGTGTCATGACGACTTGTATACTGTCTGAAACATTGATCTTGGCGATGCTAAAATAGGCAATTATTGCACTTCACAGCTTGGCTAATGGCTTTGTTGAGCATTTGTGGATCAGGAAAAGATAACAACAAATCCTTCATGTTGTCCTTTAGATCCTAATAGAATTGATTCATCAATGTTTCTTCATCCCAGTTGATGTCGCATGCTAATTGCCTGAAATCCAATGCATAGACTGATGTACAGCGAGTCCTTTGTCGTAGCGATCAAATTTTTATTGTAGCCCAGTGAGCCTTGTCATACTCGCCAAATGCTTCCACAAATGCCTCCAAAAAAGTCTCTAAGTTGTTCAAAATTGGTGATATTTTTTCAAATAGAAGAGCAAACCACGATATAGCTTATTCCGTAAATAAAGTTCCAACCAATCCAACGCGTGATTCCTCCGTCGGATAACATTCGGATTGTAGAGCTGTTATTAACTTGATTTGATTGATAAAACCTCAAAACTTGGAACATGTGCCATCAAACTTGTTTGGAAGGCTAATTCGAGGCTCTTTTCATTGTGGAAGCAATGATTCTCGTTGAACCACAGATAAAGCTGTTTCTTCTAGTGCAGAAGCTTCAGGTTGATGAAGCCCAAATTGTGCTATTGCGGATGCTCCATTATTATAAAGTCTTCCAAAGACTCCTTCCATCACTGTAGTTCTCTGTGATAACGTAGCAAGAGCATTCATAATAGCGTCAATCTTGGACTCCAAACTTTCACTCATATTAATATCTTGACCTCCAACCATTCTAAGAGAAAGGAAGTAATTGTTTCTACAAGGAGGAAATATTGGTTTAGAAGAGAGTACTCCGCAACCTCTAAAACGCCTTAAAACCTTCAAAAAGAGGGATAATCCACTCTCTCTAAGAAGAATAAGACTCCAATATTATGACGGAAAAGATATCAATTTAGAGGAGGGTAATCCGCAACCTCTAAAATATTAGTATACCTTCAAGAAGAAGGGTAATCCATACTCTAATAAGAAGGAATTAGCTCTGATATTTAAGATGAGAGCAGTCTCGACAAACTGTCACGGACACAAAATATAGACTTGAAGTCTAAACAAGAAGTTCAAGAAGAACCAACAAGAATTGGATTAATCAGATGAATACAAAAATAAGACCAGAGAGGTGAGCTAGAGCTCCAAGAGATGTATTGTCGAGATTGAAGAACTCTTCAGCCTTGACTCCAATATATACTCCTATCTAGGAAATTTCTCAAGCAGTTTCTACCAACTAGGGAGCTTCTCAAGCAACTTCCACCAACTAGAAAGCTTCTCAAGCAACTTCCACCAACTAGGGAGCTTCTCAAGCAACTTCTACCAACTAAGAAGACGTTAGAAGGCTTTAGAAGGTTCTAGAGAGTTCTAGAAAACTTTTAGAATATTCTAGAAGGTTCCAAGAAGTATGTCCTTGATAATAGGAGCAAGAAGAACAACCTCTAGTTTTTCATTTTTAAGGCAAATAGAAATAAAAAGAGGTATAGACTCATCTTCTCTTCTCCACAATTTAGCATATTCTTTTTATATGTTTTCTACTTATTTGAAAGCTGCCTTAGCTTCTATCAAGGTTGTGAGGCACCTATCTAAAATTCTTCTAAAAATAGAGATCTTATAAAATATTTGGATGAAAAATTATTTCAATGTATTATCATTAAGCATACTACATATAAATCTTGAGCACATTAGCTCTAATTGACAAATATAAGAAGAGATATCCTCCTCTCTACCTTGTGAGATTGCCGCTAGTGCTCGTAATGCGGTACTTTGACTTACTTTAGGCCTAAATTTATTAAAAAAATTGATATATCATTCTATATGATATCATGGATCTTCTATTTTGGTCCCATAAAACTTTGGTAGGTTAGAAGGTACATTAGCTGGTACTAAACCTTGAGGTACGACAATGGGAAGGCCCTTTGGTTTGACTAAGGAATTAATGGCTCATTCTGCCATAGTTATATGGTCAAAATCACTTAACCGGATGATACTTGAGTTTGATTGTAAACTAGCTAGACTTTGAGATCAATCAATAGGAAGATGAAGTTCAAATCCGTCTTCTAAAAGGAGTTCAAGAATGAAGTAGGATTCCCACGACAAAAAAAGGTAATTCCAAAGTGACAATAATTAGTTCCAAGCTCGATTACAATAAACTAGTAATACATTGATGGCCTCTCTAATACTAGAGTCAGAATATTGAAGTGATAGATTTAAATTTGTCCGATGAATTGAGGAGATTCTATTTCTTGTTTTAACTAATATACGAGAAGAGCTTAAACAATCTATATCATCTAATAGAGGTACTAAATTTGGTCTATTTGATCGCATCCTAGGTCACATCTAGATTCTTAAAAATTTCTAATTCGAATGATTCCATTCATTCCACACCCACACACATGTAACACTTCTATTAAGTTATGATATTGATTTGAAATTTTAAAGGTTCTTTATCAGAGATATCTGCAATCCACTTAGGTGCTCAATCTCCTCCTCATGGACAGTAAACAAGCAATCAATACCTAGTGAGAAAATATAAGCATGAAAATTACCTTATACTTAATCTTCCTTCACTAAATATTATATAAGATGACGTTGTATGACGTGGTCTTCTATTTGAAAATACACTAGGTACCTGGCTGTGGAGAGTTTACTTGAAATTTGATGGCAAAAATTCAACAAGTAATTTGTCCTCAATAAAAAAGACAAATAATATAACAATCTGACAAAAGAAAAATTATGTATATAAATCCTCTTGTATTCAAGTAGGTTTATGCAAAAAGGATTCAAATTTCCACAAAATCCTTCAAAACTTTGTTGACTTGCAAGGACTTATTTCTTGCTGAACTTTAGAGTTCAATAAGTCTTGATCCAACCATTCAATTTCTATAGAATTTACTTCAAAGTATATACAATCTTCTTAAGTTCACCACAAGAAAGAATCAACTGTAAATTCATTTTTGATCGTCCAATATCTCAAAACCCTTAGCAAGTGCTTAAAATCCTAACTCAGAGATATCTAAGCACTATTTTCCTTATATCTCACAAAACCAAAATCTTAATATAACAAATATTTTTATAAATAATCTTGTGACCTAAACATACACACTTTTGAAAATTTTGAGCCAAAAATCTATCAAATTGTCTAAGATATAGTTCAAAATGTAACTACTATGTAAGCAGGTCGCTTATTGCCCTTAAGTTTGTAAGCACTAACTTCAACTCCCAATATCTCCTTCACCCTAGCTTGAATTTTATTGAGTTGCACATAAAAAGTATAGCTGTAAAAGTGTTCTTTCTAATCCTAATCGCCAATTCTTGATTGCCCTTTGTATGCGCGAGTTATATCCAAAAGAGTGATAGTAGGTCCAAAATCAACACCTTAACTTTGAGCGCCTATAACTTCTTCATAAAAAGTGCAAATCACACAAAATTTGCACCTAAACTAGATCCAAAAACCTAAATCTTATGATCCTAGCCTCCAATGTTCAACTTTTCATGAAAAAAAAATCATAACTCCTAATAAACCCTCGGGCAGCTTCCTTAAAGCCCATTGGATATGATTTTTGGCCAATTAGAATAGAGATTTCTATCATCCACCTCTATGCATCCACATAGATGGCCAAACTACCTTTTTTATACTAAAAACCCTTTTTTAATCCTTCTTCTTATAAGATTTACATACTTTGTGCTTTAAGTACGAAATAAAAGAAAATAAGATCTTAAGGATCACCAATGTCTAACAAAGGTGACTTAAGATATACAAGAGTTATTATCAACATAAAATCAATTTCAAAATCACTATAAAAAAAAAAGAAATAAGATTGTATAAATCTTAATAATAATCTTTTTAATACATCTCTTCTAAATTAATAACCTAATCACATCCTATAACCAATAAAAGCTATTATTATAGCTTTTATTTAATTTTATAATGAATTATATATTAAATATACATGTATAATTTTTTCATATGGTAGCCAAACCACAACATGACAACGTAGGGTAGAAATGACCTTTTCCTATCAATTTTAATAGAAACTTGTCTTTAAGACAAGAAGGAGCTATCTCTCTATTTCCTTCCTTCCAAAATTAATAGATGAAGAATTATCCACTATTAGGTTAACAACATCAATTTATTAAACAAAAAATTTTATTTTTATTTTTTTTTAGCATATATACTGTGAAGAGTAACTTACTTAGTTGCATCTCTAGCCAACTTGGTACTAATTAGCCTCATATGTAAAGAAGAGAATAATTCTAATTTTAACTAGCTAATTCTATTTCGATCATAAGTCTAAGGCTTCAAATTTTAGTTCTAAACTACTATGCTTTGACTGTTAAAATCAAAGCATTAAAAAGACAAAAGATATAAGATATTAACAGTACAAAGGGATTAGATGAAATGACTAGGTTTTTTATATCTTAGGTATTTTTAAGAGCTCTAATTGGTCCCTTTAAATTTTTGACCTACTGCCATAAGGAGAGTTAAGTAAATATAAAAGTAAAAATAGATAAATAGATAAATAGTAAAAAATAAAATATAAAAGATTAATGTAAAAATAATAAATAAAAAAAAAAAGATAAAAGATAAAAGATGAATATAAAAGTAAAAATATAGAAAAATAAAAGTTAAAAGTAAAAACTTTCATTGACAATAAAAATGAAATAAGAAAATAAAAAATAAAATAAAAAATTTTCAAATAAAAGTAAAAAATTAAAAAAATAGGATAATAAAGGAAAATTATCTCAAATATTTAATAATAAGTATTAAGATTATTTAATAAGGTGCTAGAAAGAAATCACAAGCAATTAAAAAAAAATTGAAAAATCTAACTGAGTGATGCTTTTGATCCAAGGAATCAACCTCCCTTCACTAAAATAGCTGATGTTGCCTTGTCCTTGACTGGATTCAAGCATGCTTAGATCTCCTAGAAAGGTTACTTTAAGTTCTATCACCTCCCAAAAATTCAGCTCCGAACTTACTTTGATTTAAAAGATGTTGCTCCTCAAAGTTGGTGCTCTAAATTTTGCCAATAGTAGATACCTTGTCACTAAATTGGCCACCACTATCTTGTCCTTGATTGCCTATAAATAAGCCTTAGCTTTTCAAAAACCACACTTTAGAGTGCTTCTTTTCTAATAAGTTTTATCTTCAAATTATTTTTAACATTCTAGATCCCATCCTCCAAAGTCACAACTCTAAGTCAAAGGGGCAACAGACACCTTGTCACTAAAATGGTGGCCACTATTTTGTCCTTGATTTAAATGGCACATACAATATGTCTTTGAAAAGCCAAAAAAAATTCATACCACCTTTTAAGAATTCAAGTCCTAATTCTACTCTTATTAGAAGTTATGCATAAATGAAACACAATTCAACTTAGAAAAGAAGAATTTACACTTCAAGAAGAAATTTTTCAAGGGCTTCGCCACCAAAAGATGAGAGAGAGCAAGAATGGCCACTCAAGCCCCTTTTAACCAAGAGCAAGGCGGCCCAAGGGTGGCAGCCACATCCCCACCTTTAAACTACAAATTCCTAATCAAGATCAAGAACCTAAAATGATCTTAAGTCTAAGCCTAATTTTAAGGCTGGATTTGCCTAGAACTAAGAATAGACTATTTTTTTAGCAAAATTAATACCACCAATATATTTAAAATACAATTTTATCCTAAGATTGACTACTCATATGTCCAAATCTAAATTCAAAAGCATAGTTGTAATCAATTTATTGATTACAACTTTTGACTATTGTAATTTTATTAAAATACTTCAAGAAACTTTTATTATTATCTTCTAATGAATAATATTAATCTAAATAAATTCATAGTATTTTCTTCAACTAGATGCATTTTAATATGGTGATTAAAATCAGCAATTGCTAAACAATTTTGACTCATAATACTTAAAAGTCGGTAATTTTTAAAAATTACCAAAATTCATAGAATTCTAATTTTTGGAATTCTATTACTTCTTAATAACAGATTAGGCTAGTATTATTGATTTTAGTTCTAGATAATTATTTTATTACTAAATTTAAATAATATACTATATTCTTATCTTATTTTCTTATTAATATATTAAATTTATTTTTTAGAATAATAAGAACATCTATTTAACAAAAATAATCTATTTAACAAAGATTTTAGCCACCAATAAATATTAATTAGCCTAATTTTATCCTAATTAATGATTTTTGATTGATTTTGGATGAATATAAAGAATTGAGTCATTTTGATGGCTCATAGTCATCTCATTCCACACTTCTATTATGCGCAATAGTCTTGATTTTTACTTACTTGAATTATGCTTGTTGTATTTTTTCAATAGTTAATAAGATAAAGGCCCCTATAAATCAATTAGCAATTGTTGACAAGCCTTTAGAAGATGGTGATATTGTCATGACCTTACTTATGAGCCTTCCTGAATCCTACAACTATCTTACTATGGCATTGGAGTCCTTGAGATTAAAAGAGCTTAAAATGGACCATATGGCATGAAGAATTGCACATGAAATAATCAAAAGAAAAAAAAAAGAAGCATCAAAGTAAAGATGCGGCTCTCTTTTTAAGACAAGACAAAGGTACCTATTTCTACCAACGTGATAACGTGAGAATCAATATAAGAACTTACTTTATATGTGGAAAATTGGGTCATTTTGTGCGAAATTGCTACAAGGTCAAGAAAGGAGATAAAGAGAGAATGCTAACAATGCATGTGATGAAATTGGAGGAGATGATTATGTATTCATGGCAAGTGAAGGCACCTCTATGGCTGCCATGTCCAAATGGATCATTGATTTGGATGCTACCAAGCACATGACTCCATACAAGTGTTCATTTGACACTTATGAGGCTATTCTATTAATAAAAATTTGATTAGGAGACAATGGCATGGTACAAGCCATTGGAATTGGCTCTATCATGGTAGAGATTGTTGTGAAGAATCAAATCAAGAAGATGAGATTGAAGGAAGTCTTGCATGTGCCAAAGATGAAGAAAAACCTTCTTTTGATGAGGAAACTTGTTTCACATGGTTGTAAGGTATAATTTGATATAAATGGATGCTTTGTGTTTTGAAATTGTTGAGATATATGTAGAGATAAATAGATAATAATAAAAATAGAATAAATTATTTAATAAAGGATATTATCCTAAATAGATTATTAATGGTCAAAGGATTGATTCTTAACATATAAAAAAGGCATCCTATGGATATAAGATGTATTCAAAGGCAAAGAATCAAAATTAAGAAGATAAAGTATCTACTAAAGAATATTCAAAGGATTAGATAAGAATAATTAGTATATGGCATAAGATATCCTTGTGGTATGTAAGATGCTAAAGAATCCTAAAATCATTGGATGCACTTGAGGTACAAGCCAAAGGATATTAAGAGTATGTGTATAAAAGTCAAAGAGTGGAAGTTGTCTTCTAGGGCAGCAACAACCATCTATAAGTAATGGGTGTTAGAAGAAAGAGTCATCTCATTCCACACTTGTCTTATATGCAACTTTGCTGATTTTTACTTACTTATGTTATGTTTGTTGTGTTTCTTCAATATTGTGAAGGTATTGGATGGAAATGATATTTTAAAAGGCTTTAGAAATGACAATCTCTACTTCATCAATTGTAAGAAGGTGAATAGAATTGAAGTGGCAGCATTTGCTGAATTTCCACAAGATCAAGATAAGTTTGGTATTTGGCATTGATGCTTTGGTCATTTTAATGCTAAAAGTATGAAGGAGCTCCAATCCATGATAAGTAGCTTAGATCTTAGTCAATCATGCATAAATCTTACTTGTGAAGGTTGTATTCAAGGTAAACAACAAAAGCTTCATTTCCAAATAGACTTGCAATACGTTGTTGTGTTGTGGTTTGGCTACCATGTGAAAAAATTATACATGTATATATAATATATAATTTATTACATAATTAAATGAGAGCCATATTAGTGGAATTTTTTTAGTTATAAGATATGATTAGGTTATTAGTTTAGAAGGGATCTATTAAAGGGATTATTATTGAAGTTTAAACAACCTTATTTCTTCTTTTTATAGTAATTTTAAGGTCGAATTTATATTGATAGTAACTTTTGTATATCTTAAGTCACCTTTGTTAGACATTGGTGATCCTTAAAATCTTAGTTTATTTCTTTTATTTGGTGCTTAAAGCACAAAATATGTATATCTTTAAAGAAGAAGGATTAGAAAAGAATTTTTAGTATAAAAAGGGTAGTTTAGCCATCCATGTAGATGGATAGAGGCGGATGATAGAAATCTCTATTCTAATTGGCCAAAAATCATATCCAATGGACTTCAAGGAGGCTGCCTAAGGATTTATTAGGAATTAGGATTTGTTTTTTGAGAGGAGTCATACATCAGAGGATAGGGTCACTAAGTTTAGATTTTTGGATATGATTTTGGTACAAATCTTACATGATTTGGACTTTTTATGAAGAAGTTATGGATGCTCAAAATTAAGGTGTTTATTTTGGATCTATTGTCACTATTTTGGGTATAAATCGCGCATATAGAGAGCAATCAACAATTAGCGATTAAAGTTGAAGAGAGCACTTTTACAGCTATATTTTTTATATATGGCTTGATAAAATCCATGCTAGGATGAAGGAAAAATTGAGAGTTGAAATCAGTGCTTGTAAGCTAAGAGTATTAAATGACCCTACTTAATTAGTGGTTACATTTTAAGCTATATCTTAGGCAATTTGATAGATTTTTAGCTCAAACTTTTTAAAAGTATATATATTTATATTACAAGACTATGTACAAAATTTTTGTGGCATTAAGATTTTGGATTTGTGAGATATAAGGAAAATAGTGCTTAAGTCTCTCTGAGCTAAGGTTTTAAGCTTTTGTTAGGATTTTTGAAATATCGGACGATTGAAAATGAATTTATAGTTGATTCTTCTTTGTAGCAAAACTTAAAAAAAGTTTCTACACTTTGAAGAAAATTTTATAGAAATTGAATAGTTGAATCAAGAATTATTGGACTCTAAAGATTAAGAAGAAATAAGTCCTTGCGGGTGAATAAAATATTGTAGGATTTTTGTGGAAATTAGAATTTTTTTTGTACAAACCTATTTGAATACAATAGGGTTCATATATATAACATTTCTTTTGTAAGATTGTTGTATTAAGTGTCCTTTTTATTAAAGATAAATCACTTGTTGGAGTTTTGTTAATAATTTTCAAGTGAATTCTCCACAGCCAGGTACCTAGTGTATTCCCAAATAAAAAATCATGCCATATGACAACATAAAAGCAAGTTGTTGGAGATTGTGCATTCGGATATTTGTAGACCTATGAAGATGCCATCAAATGAGAGGAACAAAGTACTTTGTCATATTTATTGATGACTTTTCAAGGAAGGTGTGGATTTTCATCTTTAAAGCCAAGAGTGAGTGCTTTTCAAGGTTTAAGGAATTTAAGGAACTTGTGGAGAAACAATATGAGTACAAGATCAAGGTGTTGTATATAAACAATGAAGGTGAATATTTTTCAAAGCATTTTGATGAGTATTTGAAGATTTATGGTATTGCATACAAACCTCCACTCTTTATACTGCACAACAAAATGGAGTTGCTAAAAGAGCAAATTAAACTATTATGGAGATGGCAAGCAATATGCTTCATACTCAAAACCTTGGACATGAATTTTGGATGAAAGCTATGGTGAATACAATGTATATAAGGAATAAGTGTCCTACAAATACACTCACATCAATGACTCTACAAGAAGCTTGGAATGGGAAAAAACCTTGTGTTTCGCACATGAGGACTTTTGGATGCATTGCTTATGCAAAGGTACTAGATTGTATGAGGTCCAAACTTAATACAAAAGGAACAAAATGTGTGTTTCTTGAATATCATGAAGTTACCAAGATATATAGGCTAATGTGTTTGGATACCAAGAACATCATCAAAAATTGTGATGTTGAATTTATAGAGTATAAGAGTGCTTGTGAGCACTTGGAGATGTATCCAATTAGGAGTAATGGTGTCTTTGGGCACACATCTTCAATTTCAACAAAAAAAAAAAAAAAAAAAAAGATAAAGACAATGGAGATAATATTGTGATAAATAAATAATAATAAA
Source organism: Physcomitrellopsis africana (assembly GCA_036785485.1). Lineage (NCBI taxonomy): Eukaryota > Viridiplantae > Streptophyta > Bryopsida > Funariales > Funariaceae > Physcomitrellopsis > Physcomitrellopsis africana. Next base: position 35,836 of record JAWRVF010000367.1, on the reverse strand, counting down.
AGTAGAATAAATTATCAAAAAAAAGATATTATCTTAGGTAAGTTACTAATGGTCAAAGATTGACTCTTAGCATATAGAAAGGGTATCCTATTGATATAGGATGCAGTCAAAGGAGAAGAGTCAAAGTCAAGAAGATAAAATATATACTAGAGAATATTCTAAAGACTAGGTAAGAGTAATTAGTACATGGCATAGGATACTCTTATGGAACGTGAGATATCCTCGAGGTACGAGAGATGCCAAAAAGATCCTAGGATCATTAGATATCCTCGTGGCACGAGAGATGCCAAAGGATCCTAAGAGCATGTGTGTAAAAGTCAAAGGTGGAAGAAATCCTTTAAGGCAGCAACCACCTCCTATAAGTAATGGATGTTGGAAGAGAGAGTTATCTCATTCCACACTTCTCTTGTATGCAACCTTGATGATTTTTATTTACTTGTGTTTTGCCTCTTGTGTTTCTTCAATAGGTAATGGGTCCACATACACTTTGTTATGCTATCCAAGTAAGTTGAAGTTATTTTCTTATTATTGCTTTTGTGTGGAATAGATCTTATGGGATTTTCTTCATGTTAGGATTTTGACATAAGAAGGTTCTGATTTTGACCTTATACATCTCTAACATTGCTTTGTGGGTTCTATACTCCTTAAATAGTGAGTGTAAGACCTTTGAGAAAGACCTTGATAGTGTCTTTTATGTTGGTGAAGTTGTTTCACATACCTTATGTATGTGATGTGGAAGTGACTTGAAAGAGTGAAAGAATGTGATTATGAGGTATATGAGAGAACTCATACTTGTGAAAAGCTATAGAAATTGAGTTGAGAGTATTTTGAGTGAGAAACCACTCTTTTATTCATAAGAGGGCATTCTGAGATTTTGCTAGTGCAAAATTGTTTTGATGATTTTGATTACATAGAGACTTCTTTTCTCAACATTTTTTGATATACTACTCCTTAGACATGGCTTCTAGTGAAGGTGAAGGTTTGAAAGTGATTGAGAAGTTTAGAGGCAACAATTTCTACCCTTGGAAGGTCAAAATGAAACTTTTGTTGGCGTCTTTGGACCTTTGGGACATTGTAGATGAAAGTGAAGATCCTCCAAGCATGGATGCTGATATGAAGGAGCAAAAAGACTTCAAAAGACGTGAAAAGAAGGCTTTTGGCATGATTGCCACTAATTTGGATGAAGCCAATTTTTTTCACATCATCTCTTGCAAAAGACCAGCAAAAGCATGGAAGACTCTTTGCAACATATATGAGAGCAAGAACTTGTCTAACATCCTCTTCACAAGGAGGAAATTCTTCACTTGCAAGATGGAAGAAGGTGAAGACCTTATGGCTCAAGCCAATAAAATAAAGGCTCTTGCAAACCAATTTGTAATTGTTGATAAGCCTTTAGAAGATGGTGATATTGTTATGACCTTGCTCATGAGTCTTTCCGAGTCCTACAACTACCTCATTGTGGCATTGGAGTCCATCAAGATAAAGGAGCTCACCATGGACTATGTGACGGCAAGACTTGCACATGAAGTGACCAAAAGGAATGAAAAGAAGCATCAAAGTGAAGATTTGGCTCTCTTTTCAAGACAAGGCAAAGTTATCTATTCCAACCAATGTGACAATGTAAAAAATAATGTGAGAACTTGCTTCATTTGTGGAAAACTAGGTCACTTTGCACAAAATTGCTACAAGGCTAAGAAAAGAGATAGAGAGAATGCTAACAATGTACGTGATGAAGTTGGAGGAGATGACTATGTATTCATAGCAAGTGAAGGCACTTCTATGGCCTCCATGTCCAAACGGATTGTTGATTCGGGTGCTACCAAGCACATGACTCCATACAAGTGTTCATTTGACACTTATGAGGCAATTCCAGCAACAAAGGTTTGGTTAGTAGACAATGGCATAGTACAAGCTATTGGAATTGGCTCCATTGTGGTGGAGATTGTTGTGAAGAATCAAACCAAGAGGATAAAATTGAAAGAGGTCCTACATGTGCCAAAGATGAAGAACCTTCTTTCGGTGAGCAAACTTATTTCAAATGGTTGTAAGGTGCAATTTGATATAAATGGATGCTTTGTAAAGACAATAGAAAGAGATGATGTTTTAAAGGGCTTTAGAGATGGCAACCTCTACTTCATCAATTGTAAGACGGTCAACGGAGTTGAAGTAGCGGCATTTGCTGATTTTCCACAAGATCAAGACAAGTTTGGTATTTGGCATTGACGCCTTGGTCATTTGAATGCCAAAAGCATGAAGGAGCTCTAATTTATGGTAAGTGCCTTGGATCTTGGTCAATCATATAACAATGCTACAATTCTTGCTTGTGAAGGTAGTATTCAAGGCAAGCAACAAAGGACCTCATTTCCAAATGGAGTTGCAACACGTGCAAGCAAGTTGTTGGAGATTGTGCATTCAGATGTTTGTGGACCTATGAGGACGCCATTAATAGGAGGATCAAGGTACCTTATCATCTTTATTGATGATTATTCAAGAAAGGTGTGGAATTTCATCCTTAAAGCTAAGAGAGAGTGTTTGTCAAGGTTTAAAGAGTTTAAGGCACTTGTAAAGAAGCAATGTGAGTGCAAGATCAAGGTATTGCGCACGGACAATGGAGGTGAACACATGTCAAAGCATTTTGATGAGTATTTGAAGATTCAAGGTATTGCAAGACAAACCTCCACTCTTTACATTCCACAACAAAATGGAGTTGCTAAAAGAGCAAATCGAACCATTGTGGAGATGGCAAGGAATATGATTCATGCTCAAAACTTTGGGCATGAATATTGGGCGGAAGCAGTGGTAAATGCAGTGTACACAATAAATAGATGTCCTATAAGTGCACTCACATCAATGATTCAACAACAAGCTTGGAGTAGGAAGAAACCTTGTGTTTTACACATGAGGACTTTTGGATGTATTGCTTATGCAAAGGTACTAGATTGTATGAGGTCCAAATTTGATGCAAAAGATACAAAATGTGTGTTTGTTGGATATTGTGAAGGTACCAAGGCATATAGGCTTATGTGTTTGGATACCAAGAAGATCATCAAAAATCGTGATGTTGAATTTTTAGAGCATAAGAATGCTTGTGAGCACTTGGAGATGTATCTACATAGGAGTAATGGTGTATTTGTAGACACATCTTGAATTTCAACAACAAAATAAGAAGATGAAGGCAATGAAGATGGTGATGAAGGTGAAGAGTCAAAGAAGATGGAGAAGAAAGTCTCTAGTATGGTTAAGACCATCAATGAACGAAATGAAGATGTTGAAGATGATGATGATGAGGAGTATCAACCTTTGAGTGAGAAGAGACAAGCTTTAAGAAAAAAGAGAGTTGGAAGAGTGCATGGAGGTGAATCTTCTTCAAATGAAAGGAGATATCTTATGAATGAAAGAAGACCACTTAATAAATGGTGGAAGAACCACATCTTTCTTCAAGTAAGTGAAGAATATGCCAATGTTGCACTCTTTGCTGATCCATAGAATTTATGTGATGCAATGAAGTCCAGGGATACTATGAAGTGGGAGAAGGCCATGGAAGAAGAGTACAAATCTCTCATGGACAATGGAACATGGGAATTGATTCAACTTCCACCAAATCAGCCTTCAATTGGTTGTAAGTAGAAGTTTAGAACCAAGAGGAATACAATGGAAAATGTTGTGAGATAAAAAGCAAGATTAGTTGCTATAGGATACTCATAAGTTGTTGGTGTTGATTTCAATGAGACATATGCTCCCGTGGCCAAATTCACCACTGTTACAATCAGTGTGGCAATTGGGGCAATATTGGACTTGGAAATGCATCAAATAGATGTGAAGATGGATTTTTTGAATGGAGAGTTGGAAGAAGACATCTACATGGATCAACCTCAAGTATTTGTTGAAGAAGCCAAGCAACATCTTGTTTGTGAGTTGAACAAATCCTTGTATGGCCTCAAGCAATCACCAAGGGTATGGTATCAACGGATTGACATATTCTTTATGAATGAAGGATTTGTAAAGAGTGAGGCTGATCATTCCATGTATGTGATGCAATCAAAAGACTTCTTGTTGATTGTTATTCTTTATGTTGATGATTTAATCATCTTAATTAATATCTTGAAAAGGATGGATTGATTAAAGGTAAAATTAGAAAAGAATTATGAGATGAATGATTTGGAAGAGCTTCACTACTGTTTAGTAGTGGAATTTATGAGAGATCATGCTAAGAAGACCATCACAATGAGCCAAAGGAAGTATATCAAAGAAGTGTTGAAACGATTCAATATGGAGGATTGCAAGTCCATTAGAACACCTTTGGAGGCAAGTTTGAAGTTGATGAAGCTTACGGACAAAGAGTTTGTTGAAGTTGAAGGTGAAATGTAAGGTGTTCCATACAATGCAACAGTAAGCTCCCTCATGTATGCAATGGTTGGCACAAGGATGGATCTTGCATATGCGGTAATGCGAATGATAGAAGGTTAACAACAGGATATGTATTCTTTGTTGGAATGGGAGCAATTTCACGAAATTGTAAGAGACAACAAACAATTGCAAGGTCCACAATGGAGGCAGAATACATGGTAGCAAGCTATGGAGCAATGGAAGCAATTTAATTAAGACAAGTTTTGCAGGACATTGGACTTGTGCAATTAGAAGCAATTCCAATGAAGTGTGACAATCAAGGATGCCTTGTTTTTACAAAGAATCTAAAGCATCATTCAAGAACCAAGCACATTGACATCCAACATCACTTCATAAGAGAGAAGATTGAAATGGGAGTGATAGACATGAAGTATTGTGCTACGGAAGACATGCTTGCTGATTTGTTGACTAGGGCATTAATGAAGAATAGGCATCATATGTTGACAAAGGAATTAGGTTTAAAAGCCTTTGACAATTAGCAAAGTGGGAGTGTTGCGATAAATAAGTAATAAAAAAAGTAGAATAAGTTATCAAGTAAAGGATATTACCTTAAGTAAGTTACTAATGGTCAAAGGTTGACTCTTAATATATAAAAAGCGCATCCTATGGATATTGGATGCGGTCAAAGGAAAAGAATCAAAGTCAAGAGGATAAAGTATGTACTAGAAAATATCCTAAATACTAGGCAAGAATAATTAATACATGGCATAGGTTATCTTCGTAGAACGTTGTGGAGTAGAGAGAATTTGCCTTGGAAAAACACTGGGTTCCTAGCTGCTATTAGAACTAGTAGGGAACATGAGAGGAAGTCGTTTAAGTATCTTCTATACTTGCATAATATTTGTTCAAGCTTTCAAATTATACTTATATTATACTTGTACAAGACTTGTACAATTATAAAATATAAATCCTTGAATAATATTTGCATAATACTTGGTATAATACTTATATAAATACTTATTTAAAATACTATATAATCCTTGGTAAAATACTTATACAAATACTTGTATAAATACTTATATAAATATTATGTATAATATTTATAAAATACTTATATAAATACTTGATATAAATACAAGTATATATATTTGTGTAATAAATATAAGCAGAGTGTGTATATACTCAAGTATACCTCAAAATACAACCGCATATGACGAATATAAGTTATACAACAACTTAAAATTAAATAAATCACTAAAAATTCATCCAAAGGCCAAATCAAGCGTGCTTATAGCCTATAGAAAGCTAATAATTTATTACAAAATATATCAAAATTTCACAAATAGATGTCTTACCGTTTAAAATTTATGACTAAAAGAAATAGATACTAAAATTTCCCAGAAAATGCTAAGGCAGCAAAGCTCCTCTTCACTTCAGCCTTTGTTGTGATTACTTCCCTTCTTTAAATTAGGCATGAAATAGCTTTTTTGAAATCTCACTCCATCATTTAATTTGTTCTAAAATTGCACATACATGCCTCTCAAATTCCAGTTTTGTAGCTAGTTGATTCTACTCTTCAAACCCTAGCAACAATTTGCTTTCTTGACACTTCATGGCTCATAAAACTTTCATAAAAGCTTCAAATGTATTGATTTTTGATTTCATGGAAAGCTTATTTAAGCTACTATAAATATATTTACAATATTAAAAAGTTTGAAGAGATTTTCTGACTTAGGTGGTTGAACAAATTCTCTACCCCTCTTCGTTAGGTGGCAGCAAATCCTTTCCTATTCTCAAGCTCACAACTTTTCTTCTCCAACTTTAAATGCTACAAGAATTTTTTCGATAGAAAGCTATCATAATTTTCTACACTTTTAATAAATTTTAATAAGAAAGACTTAAAATATAACTTGCAGTGGTAGATCAAAGTTTCTGCCATGACCTTTTGATAGGAGCAGGCCTCACTCTATTAAAACAAGCATAACTTTTTGCTCACAACTTCAATACCAGCAAGTGAGTAGGTTCTAGAATTCTCACAACTCAAAGAATACACTGAGAATTTTTCATTACAAACGCTTATATCTCCTCGGAGCTATCTCTCTCCAAAGTTCACCACTCAAAACTTGCTCAAATCCTAGGTCTAGCAAGAGGAGTATATCTCCCTTTCCTTCCATATTAAACTATGACACGCCCACATGGACAGCCAAATCCTATTGGTCAAGCCCTATTCACCCCATGCTCTTCTTTTTTATCCCTCACAAGATCAATTCTACCTCAAAAGTCAACAAAAAAGATAAAATAACCTTTACCTTTCTTCTAATTACAAAAGAGTCTATTCTAGGATATAAAAAAAGGAGGAACAAAACAAATAGCCATCTTAATTCACTAACTAAGTGGCTATAATAAATCCTCTCCTTATAATATCTTCTAAAATAATCTTTAGCAATCACATATGTATTAATAATAGATACAATATACATAATATTTTTATACACCGCACGTAAATGCAATATGACAACGTTGTCGTGGTAGAGAAAATCTGTCTTAAGAAAGCACTGGGCTTTTGGCTGCAACTAAATACTCAATTAAGGTCCAAAATAATATAACCCTCAAAATTTTATAAAAGTTTTTTTTTAGGGCTATTACATCTAATACATAAGTCTTATTTCACAAAAACACTCAACTATATCAAAATACTCTAAACCCTCATTCACCCGTAGGAGGGGAATTTTTTCCAAACTTCATTTATCTATAACTCTTAATCTAACTATTCAAATCTACTAAAATTTCACATGAAGTATTGATGTGCTTTTGACAACTAGCACAACAAATTTCAACGGTCGATTCTTTATTGATCTTTAGATATCGTAAAAAACCTAACAGTAGCTTTAAACCCTTATTTACAAACACTTGTATACTAAATTCTTCATATCTCACGAATCTAATGTCCAAATGCTGTAAAACTTTGATGTATAGCTTCTTAGCACAAAGATTCACCTTTTTAGAAATTTTTAGATAAAAATTCGTCCAAAAATTGAAGATATGGCAAAACTCATTACTATGAATAAAACAGCCTACTTATTGCCTCGGAATTCAATCTGCTGTTTTTAACTCCAAATATCTCCTTCTTTAAAACTCCTATTGTAAAAATTTGTCCACATCAAATATAGAGCTTAAAATCACCTCTTTAGCCGCATCTCTTGATTTCCAAAAGCTCTCATACAACTCTTCTGATCTTCAAAAGAGTGACAATAGGTACAAATTGCACACCTTAATTTCAAGCGCCTACTTCTCCCTCATAAAAACTCCAAATCTCTCAGTCTTTATACCAAAATTGTAGCCCAAAAAACAAGCTTTCTAACACTAGTCTCTAATTTTCGAATGCCTTCCTTGAAGTTGCCAAAATCCTTCTTCTTGCTACGGGCAGCCTCCTCAAAGTCCATTGGGCATGGTATTCAACCAATAGGAATGAAGAACTTCACCTCTTGTCTTCATTCATCCTCATTTTATCTTCATCCTTCCAAATAGGCCTCTTAGTAGTTTAATTCTTCTTCTTTGGACCCCAATTGCCTCTCAAGGCTTTATACTAAATATTTAGGCTCTATATAATTTAAAAGCCATAATCAAACTAAGTAAAATCTAAAATAAAGTTTCTTATACCAACCTCCTTTAATTTACTTTACTAATCATTCTAATACATATTTAAACCTATAAACATATTATACATTTTGAATAGATTTTACATACTGTAAGCAATTGCAGTACGACAACGTGTGATACCTTCAAGGTATGAGAGATGCCAAAAGGATCCTAAGATCATTAGATATCCTTGTGGCATGAGAGATGCCAAAGGATCCTAGGAGCATGTGTGTAAAAGTCAAAGGTGGAAGAAGCCCTTTGGGGCAGCAACTACCTCCTACAAGTAATGGGTGTTGGAAGAGAAAGTTATCTCATTCCACACTTCACTTGTATGCAACGTTGGTGATCTCTACTTACTTGTGTTTTGCCTCTTGTGTTTCTTCAATAGATAGTTGAGATACACATCAACATGAAGAGTCAAAGAAGATGAAGAAGAAAGTATATACATTGGTAAGACCAGCAATGAAAAAGCTGAAGATGATGATGATGATGATGAGGAGTACCAACCTTTGAATAAGAAGTAACAAGCTTTTAGAGAAAAGAAGGTTGGAGGAGGCTATGGAGTGTATCAAGGTGAATATTCTTTAAATAAGAAAAAATATCCTACAAGAGAAAGAAAATCAGTTGATAAATAGTGGAAGAATCATATCTTTCCTCAAATAAGTGAAGAACATATTAATGTTGTGCTTCTTGCTAATCCATTGACTTTATGTGATGCAATAAAGTCCACAAATGCATTGAAGTAGAAGAAGGCCATAGAAAAAAAAAAAAAAAAAAACAAATCTTATAGACAATGGAACATAGAAATTGATTCAACTTCCACCAAATCAATTTTTAATTGGTTGTAAGTGGATGTTTAGAATCCAAAGGGATACAATGGATAATATTGTGAGATATAAGAGAAGATTAGTTGCCATAGGATACTCTCAAGTTGTTGGTGTTGATTTTAATGAGATATTTACTCCCGTAGCTAAATTCACCACCATTAGAACCATTGTTTCAAATGGGGCAGCAATGGACTTCGAGATGCATCAAATGCATGTAAAGATGGCTTTTTTAAATAGAGAGTTGGAAGAAGATATTTATATGGATCAACCTCAAGGATTTGTTGAAGAAGGCAAGCAACATCTTATTTGTAAGTTGAAGAAATCTTTGTATGGACTCAAGCAATCTCAAAAGGCATGGTATCAAAGAAATGACATATTTTTTATTAATGAGGGATTTGTAAGAACTAAGGTTGACTATTCTATATATGTGATACAATTAAATGAATTTTTGATGATTGTTATCCTTTATGAAGACGATTTAATCATCTTAACCAACATTTTGAAGATGATGGATTGGTTGAAGGCAAAGTTAGAAAAGAAATATGAAATGAGTGATTTGGGAGATCTTTATTATTATTTAGGAGTGGAATTTGCAAGAGATTGTATTAAAAAGACCATCACAATGAGCCATTAGAAGTATATTATGTTGAAATATATTAAGAAAAATAGATAATAATAAAACAAGCTATCAAATAATGGATATTATCTTAGGTAGGTTGCTAATGGTCAAAGGATTGTCTCTTGGTGAATAGAAAGGCCATCCTATGAATAAGAGATGAAATCAAGGGCCAAAAGATAAGATCATTAGAATAAAGAATATTCTAAAAAATATTTAGAGACTAAGTAAGAGTATAAAGTAGATGCTTTAAAATATACTTGAGATAGATGAGATGCAAAAGGATCCTAAGAGCACATTAGATATGTTAAAAGCGTATTCATATAGAAGATAAGATATCAAAGGATATATTTAATATATCCTTTGATGAATGTAAAAATAAATGGATGGAAATTGTCTATTAGGGCAGCAACCACTACCTATAAGTAATGGGTATTAGAAGTGATAATTGTCTTACTCCACACTTCTCTTTGAATACAACCTTGTTGATGCTAAGTGTTGTGACTTCAAGCTTTGCTTTATTCAATAGGTTATAGATCCACTCACCTTTACTTGTGAGTTTTGAAGTGCTTTGAAGTCTTTGTTGATGTGTGGAATTGATCACGTTGTTGTTGTTGATGTTGAGGTTTAGAAACTCTCAATTTTGAGATTCAGATCTAGATCTACATCTTGTCTCGCTCTTACTTGTTGTTAAGTGCATTTAAGACTTGGAGTTTCATTTACATCTTAAAGTGATGCTATAGAACACTAATATTATATTTGTTGCTGAAATTAGATCTTTGGTGGACTAACTTTGTAGTTTTATATATTAAAGAAGCTTAATATGATTAAATAACTTTTTATGGTGCGAAGAAGTGATTTGTCAGCATAAAAGTGATATGAGAGTGGCAAATCAGATTTGAGACATTTACATAGATCATAGGACTTGTGAGAAGTCTTAGAAGTGAAGTTGAGAGTGTTTTGAGAGTGACAACACTAGTTTATTCATAAAGAAGGCATTCTGAGTTTGTAAGGTATCAACACCTTCTTGCTAATTTTGAGAGCTTTAGGACTTCTTCTTTTGATCTTCTTTGATTCATCTCTTTGTTAGATATGGCTTCAAGTGAGGGTGAAGGCTTGAAAGTAATTGAGAAGTTTAGAGGAGAAAATTTCTACCATTCAAAGGTGAAAATAGAATCTTTGTTGGCTTCTTTAGATCTTTGGAATATTGTAGATGAAAGTGAAGAGCCTCTAAGCATAAGTGCTAATTTGAAAGAAAAGAAGGAATACAAATGTCGTGAAAAGAAGGCTTTTGGATTAATTGCAACCATTGTTGATGAAGCCAACTTCTTCCACATTATTTCTTGCAAAGGACCAACGGAGGTATAGAAGACTCTTTGTAACATCTATAAGAGTAAAAACTTATCTAACATTATTTATGCAAGAAGTAAGTTCTTCACTTGCAAGATGAAAGAAGGTGATGACCTCATGGCACACATCAATAAGATGAAGGTACTTGCAAATCAACTTGCAATTGTAGACAAGTTCTTAAAAAAAGCTCATGTTATTATGACTCTACTTATGAGCTTGTCGAAGTCCTACAACTATCTTATTATGGCTTTGGAATCCATTCATTTAAAGCAACTTACTATGGACTATATCACGGCAAGACTTGCCTATGAAGTGATCAAGAAGAAAGAAATGGAGCTTCTATTGAATAAACATAAGAGGCAAAACACAAGTAAATAGAAATCACCAAGGTTGCATATAAGAAAAGTGTGGAATGAGATAATTCTCCCTTACAACATCCATTACTAATAGGAGGTGGTTGCTGCCCTAAAGGACTTCTTCCACCTTTGACTTTTATACACATGCTTCTAGGATCTCTTGCCATCTCTTGTACTTTGAGGGTATGTCACGTTCTACAAGGGTATCCTATGCCGTGCACTAATTATTCTTATCTAGTCTTTAGGACATTCCCTAGTATATATTTTATCCTCTTGACTTTGACTCTTCTCTTTTGACTGCATCCTATATCCATAGGATGCCCTTTCTATATGCTAAGAGTCAACCTTTGACCATTAGTAACTTATCTAAGATAATATGCTTTACTTGATAATTTATTCTACTTTTACTACTACTTATTTATCGTAATACTCCCACTTTGCTAATTGTCAAAGGCTTTCAAACCTAATTCCTTTGTCAACATATGATGCCTATCCTTCATTAATGCTTTTATCAACAAATTAGCAAGCATGTCTTCTGTAGCACAATACTTCATGTCTATCACTTCCATTTCAATCTTCTCTCTCATGAAGTGATGTTGAATGTCAATGTATTTGGTTCTTGAATGATGCTTTGGATTCTTTGCAAAAACAAAGCATCTTTGATTGTCACACTTCATTGGAATTGCTTCCAATTGCACAAGTCCAATGTCCTTCAAAACTTATCTTAACCAAATTGCTTCCCTTGCTCTATGGCTTACTGCCATGTAGTCCACCTCCATTGTGGACCTTGCAATTTTTGGTTGTCTCCTATAATTCCATGAAATTGCTCTCATTCTAATAAAGAATACATGTTCCATTGTTGATCTTCTATCATTTGCATCTCCTATCCAATCCGCATCACAATAACCATACAAAGTAATATTATCACCTCCAAGACACAATTTCAAGTCTAATAAGCCTTTCAAGTACCTCATAATCTTCTTGATGGTTGCCCAATGGATTAGTCCAGCTTTTGACATGTGTTGACTTACAACACTCATCGCATATGCAAGATCCATCCTTGTGCCAACCATTGCATATATAAGAGAGCCTACCATTGAGATAAATTGATAAATAAATAAATTGAAGTAAAAGATATTACCTTTGAAAGATTGCTAATGGTCAAAGGATTATCTCTTAGTAAGTGGTATGGTCAACTTAAGAATTAGAATATGCTAAAAAAATATGCTAAAAGAATATTGGATATATAAAAAAAATATTAAATATGCTAAAGATATATTGGATATGCTAAAGAAATATTGGATATACTAAAGGCATATTGGATATGCTAAAGATATATTCTCAAAGAAAATAAGATGCCAAAAGATATACTTGGTATATCTTTTGATGAATATAAAAGCGTAAGGATGGATGTTATCATTAAGGGTAACAACCACTACCTATAAGTAATAGGTGTTGGAAGAGAGAGTTATCTCATTCCACACTTCTCTTATGTGCAACCTTGTTGATTTCTACTTACTTGTGTTATGCTTATTGTGTTTCTTCAATATCTACTGCTGCCTTGTATGCAACATCTTGCATTTCAACTTCAACTTCAGCAAACTCCTCATCCGTAAGCTTCATTAACTTCCAAGGTGTTCCAATGGACTTGCAATCTTCTATGTTGAATCGTTTCAACACTTCTTCAATATACTTCCTTTGCCTCATAGTGATATCAAAATTAACTATTCGCCTGAAGTTCAACAGGTGGATATTGGAACTCGAGATAGCAACAGAGTTTGTATAAATAGATCCTCTCACCTCTCTGATATGTCTTTTATCATCAAGAATAATACATCTTCCAATTAAAGACTGTACTATTAATATGAAAGAGCAAAAGAACTTCAAATGACATGAAAAGAAGACTTTTGGCATGCTTGATACCAATTTGGATGAAGCCAACTTTTCTCGCATTATACATTATAAAGGACCAGCGGAAGCATGGAAGACTCTTTGCAACATATATGAGAGCAAGAACTTCTCCAATATCCTCTTCACAAAGAAGAAATTCTTCACTTGCAAGATGAAAGAAGGTGAAGACCTCATGGCTCATGTTAATAAGGTAAAGGCTCTAGCAAATCAACTTGCAATTATTGACAAGCCTTTAGCAGATGGTGATATTGTTATTATTGAAGAACTAGAAATTAGAAGCCACAATATTTAGCATCAACAAGGTTGCACACAAAGAGAAGTATGGAATGAGATAACTCTTACTTCCAACACCTTTTACTTATAAGTGGATTTCACATCCAATATGCATAGACTTCATCTATATTCATTTAAAACTAGCCGCCTCTCGAGACTCTAAACCTAGCCGCCTGTCGAGACCCTAAATCTAGCCGCCTGTCGAGATCCTAGCCACCATTTAATCCCTAGTTGCCTTTTGACTATTAGAAACTTATTATGGTTTAAACTGTATATTGTAATAATCCAAGGAACTCTTTGTTGAACTTTAACACTCCTACTTTTCTTATTGTCAAAAGACTTTTAAGTCTAATGCTTTTATCCACTTGTGGTGTCTATTCTTCATTAATGCCTTTGTAAGCACATCACCAAGCATCTCTTTTATAGCACAATATTTCATACCTATTATACCATCTTCAACCTTCTCTCGTATGAAATGATGTTGAATATCAATGTGCTTCATTCTTGAATGGTGCTTTGGATTCTTGGAAAATGCAAGACATCCTTGATTGTCACACATTATTGGAGTTGCTCCTGTTTGCACTAATCCAATGTCTTCTAAAAGTTGCCTTATCCAACAAGCCTCCATTGCACAATGACTTGCTGCCATGTACTTAGCTTCCATGGTTGATCTTGCAATGGTAGGTTGTCTCTTGCAATTCTATGAAATGACTCCCACTCCAATAAAGAACACATATCCCGTTGTAGATCTTCTGTCATTTGCATCTCTAGTCCAATCCGCATCATAATAACCTTGCAAATCAATGTTGTTACCACCAAGGCATAATTTGAAGTCTTTAATACCTTTTAAGTACCTCAATATCGTCTTTATCGTTGCTCTATGCAAAGGTCCACCTTTAGACATGTGTTGACTCACAACACTCATCGCATATGCAAGATCCACTCTTGTAGCCACCATTGTATACATAAGTGAACTTATTGCTGCCTTGTATGGAATACTTTGCATCTCACCTTTAATTTAGACAAATTCCTCATCTGTGAGCTTCATCAACTTCAAATTTGCCTCTAAAGGTGTTCCAATAGGCTTACACTCCTCCATGTTGAATTGTTTCAATACTTCTTCAATATACTTGCTTTGGCTCATTGTAATGGTCTTGTTTTCACGATCTCTTATAAACTCCACTCCTAAGCAATAGTGGAGTTCTTCCAAATCACTCATTTCAAATTCTTTTTCTAATATGGCCTTCATCCAATTCAATTTTTTTATATTATTAGCCAAGATGATTAAATCATCAACGTAAAGGATTATAATCAATAAAAATTCTTGAAATTGCATCACATACATGGAATGATCTATTTCACTCCTTACAAACCCTTCATTCACAAAGAATGTGCCAATCCGTTGGTACCCTGCTCTTGGTGATTGCTTTAGTCTATACAAGGATTTGTTCAACTTACAAGCAAGGTGTTGTTTGCCTTCTTCAACATATCGTTGAGGTTGATCCATGTAAATGTCTTCTTCTAACTCTCTATTCAAGAAAGCCATCTTCACATCCATTTGATGCCTCTCCAAGCTCCATTGCTGCCCCAATTGCAACAATAGTTCCAATAGTGGTGAATTTAGCCAGGGGAGCAAATGTCTCATTGAAATCAACACCAGCAACTTGTGAGTATCTTTAAGCAACTAATCTTGCTTTATATCTTACAACATTGCCTATTGCATCCCTCTTGGTTCTAAACACCCAGTTACAACTAATAGAAGATCGATTTGGTGGAAGTTGAGTCAATTCCCATGTTTTATTGTCCATGAGAGATTTGTACTCTTCATGAAAGATAAAGTATCTTGCTCCTCACATTGATGGTGTCTTCATAGGTCCACAAACATCCGAATGCAAAATGTCCAACAACTGGCTTGCTCGTCTTCCTACTCCACTTCGAAATGAGGCCCTTTGTTGTTTGCCTTGAATACAACCTTCACAAGCTAGAGTCGTGGCATTGTTGTATGATTGACCAAGATCTAAGCCAACTACCATAGATTTGAGCTCCTTCATGCTTTTGGCATTCAAATGACCAAGGCGTCGATGCCAAATTCCAAACTTGTCTTCATCTTTTGGAAATTCAGCAAATGCTGCTACTTCAACTCCATTCACCTTCTTACAATTGAGAATGTAAAGGTTGCCATCTCTAAAGCCCTTTAAAACATTATCTCCATCCAATGTCTTCACAAAACATCCATTCATATCAAATTGAACCTTACAACCATTTGACATAAGTTTACTCACCGAAAGTAGATTCTTCTTTATCTTTAGCACATATAGGACTTCTTTCAATCTGATCCTCTTGGTTTCATTCTTTACAACAATCTCCACCACAATGGAGCCAATTCCAATAGCTTGTACCATGCCATTGTCTCCTAACCAAACATTTGTTACTGGAATTTCTTCATAAGTGTTAAAAGAACACTTGTATGGAGTCATGTGCTTGGTAGCACCTGAATCAATAATCCACTTAGACATGGCAGCCATAGAAGTGCCTTCACTTGCCATGAATGCAAAGTCATCTCCTCCAAATTCATCACGTGCATTGTTAGCATTCTCTCTATCTCCTTTCTTGGCCTTGTAGCAATTTCTTGCAAAGTGACCTGATTTTCCGCAAATGAAGCAAGTTCTCATAATACTTTTTCCATTGTCACGTTGGTTGGAATAGGTACCTTTGCCTTGTCTTGAGAAGAGAGCCGAGTCTTCACTTTGATGCTCCTTTTCCTTCCTTTTGGTCACTTCATGTGCAAGTCTTGCCGTCACATAGTCCATTGTAAGCTCCTTCAACTTGATGGACTCCAATGCTACTATAAGATAGTTATAAGACTCCGGAAGGCTCATGAGCAAGGTCATGACAATATCACCATCTTCTAAAGGTTTGTCAACAATAGCTAGTTGATTTGCAAGAGCCTTTACCTTGTTGACGTGAGCCATAAGGTCTTCACCTTCTTCCATCTTGCAAGTGAAGAATTTCCTCCTTGTAAAAAGGATGTTGGACAAGTTCTTGCTCTCATAAATGTTGCAAAGAGTCTTCCATGCTTCCGCTGGTCCTTTGCAATGGATAATGTGTGAAAAGTTGGCTTCATCCACATTTGTGGCAATCATACCAAAAGCCTTCTTTTCACGTCTTTTAAAGTCCTTCTTCTCTTTAATACTTGCATCTACACATGGAAGGTCTTCACTTTCATCTACACATGGAAGGTCTTCACTTTCATCTACACATGGAAGGTCTTCACTTTCATCTACAATGTCCCAAAGGTCCAAAGATGCCAACAAAAGCTCCATTTTTACCTTCCAATGATAGAATTTGTCACCTCTAAACTTCTCAATCACTCTCAAACCTCCACCCTCACTAGAAACCAATTCTAAGAAGTAGTGTATCAAAGAAAATTGAGAAAAAAAGTTTCTGTGTGATCAAAAATCACCAAAAATAAATTTGTACTAGCAGAAACTTAGAATATCCTCTTATGAACAAAAGAGTGATTTCTCACTCAAAGCACTCTCAAATGATCTTCTAAAGCTTCTAATAAGTATATGCACTTTTATGAATCTCTCAATCAAGTTCTTCCACTCTTTCAACTCACTATTTAATGAAATACATATAAAGACACTATTAAGGTCTTTCACAATGGTCTTAAATTCACTATTCAAGGAGATAAGAATCCACAAAGAAATGTTAGAGATCTCTAAGCTTACAAATCAGAACCTCCTCTTGCCATAATATAAGCTAAGATCATACAAATTCTAACATCAGCAAACACCATAAGATCTATTCCACACAACAACGAAGACTTTATAAAACTTCAAAAAAACTTACAAGCAAATATGAGTGGACCCATAACGTATTAAAGAATTAGAAGTTAGAAGCTACAAGACTTAGCATCAGGAAGGTTGCACACAAAGAGAAGTGTGGAATGAAATAATTCTCACTTCCAACACCTTTTACTTATAAGTGGAATTCACATCTAATGTGCATAGACTTCATCTACATTCATCTAAAACCAGCCGCCACTCAAGATCCTAAACCTAGCCGCTTGTCAAGACCCTAAATCCAGCGGTCTATCGAGACTCTAAACCTAGCCGCCTATCAAGACCTTAGCCGCCACTTACTTCTTAGTTGCCTTTTAATTATTAGAAACTTATTATGATTAAATTTTATATTGTAATAAATCAAGGAACTGCTTGTTGAACTTTAACAGTTATGACCTTGGTCATGAGTCTTCCCGAGTCCTAAAACTACCTTATTGTGGTATTGGAGTCCATCAAAATAAAGGAGCTCACCATGGGCTATGTGACGGCAAGACTTGCACATGAAGTGGCCAAAAGAAAAGAAAAGAAGCATCAAAGTGAAGATTTGGCTCTCTTTTCAAGACAAGGCAAAGGTAGCTATTCCAACCAACGTGACAATGTAAGAAGTAGTGTGAGAACTTGCTTCATTTGTAGAAAACCAGATCACTTTGCACGAAATTGCTACAAGGCCATGAAAGGAGATAGAGAGAATGCTTACAATGCACATGATGAAGTTGGAGGAGATGACTATGCATTCATGGCAAGTGCAGGCACTTCTATGGCTGACATGTCCAAATGGATTGTTGATTTGGGTGCTACCTGGTTAGATAAATTGATAAAAGTATAAATTACTAAATAAAAGATATTATCCTGGAAAGATTGTTAATAATCAAAGGATTATTTCTTAATAAATAGAATGGCCAATTTAAGAATTAGAATATATTAAAAAAATATACTAAAGAAATATTGGATATACTAAAAAAATATTAGATATGCTAAAGGTATATTCTCAAAGAAAATAAGATACTAAAGGATATACTTGGTATATTCTTTGATGAATGTAAAAGCGTAAAGATGGATGTTGTCATTAAAGGCAACAACCTCCACCTATAAGTAATGGGTGTTGGAAGAGAGAGATATCTCATTCCACACTTCTCTTATGTGTAACCTTGCTGATTTCTACTTACTTGTGTTATGCTTATTGTCTTTTTTCATTAGGTTATGGGCCCACACACTCTTTGTTGTGCTATTCAAATAAATTGAAGTCATTTTCTTGTTGTTGCTTTTGTGTGGAATAGATCTTATGGTAATTGTTGATGTTAGGATTGATGGTATAAGGAGGTTGGTGTTCTTGAGCTTATACATCTCTAATATTGCTTTGTGGATTCGTATCTCCTTGCTTTATGAATTTAAGACTTTATAGAAAGTCCTTGATAGTGTCTTTTTATGGTGGTGAAGTTGTTTCTTTCATCTTATGTGTTTTATGAGAAAATGATTTAGACAAGTGAAACAACTTGATTGTGAGAATCATGTGAGTGCAAATACTTGTAGAAAGCTTTAAAAGTTGAGTTGAGAGTGTTTTGAGTGAAAAACCACTCTTTTGTTTATAAGAAGGCATTCTAAGATTCTGCTAGTGTAAACTTGCCTTGGTGATTTTAAGCACATAGTGATTCCATTTCTCAATATTTTTTCATATACTACTCCTTAGACATGGCTTCTAGTGACGGTGAAGGTTTAAGAATAATTGAGAAGTTTAGAGGCAACAATTTTTACCATTGGAAGGTAAAAATAGAGCTTTTGTTGGCGTCTTTGGACCTTTGGGATATTGTCGATGAGAGTGAAGATCCTCCAAGCATAGATATAACCCTTAAAGATTAAAGGACTTCAAAAGACGTGAAAAATATTAAAAAAATACAAGAGGCAAAACACAAGTAAGTAAAGCTCACCAAGGTTGGATACAAAAGAAGTGTGGAATGAGATAACTCTCTCTTCCAAAATCCATTACTTATAGGAGGTGATTGCTATCCCAAAGTGGAAGTGTTACGATAAATAAATAATAGTAAAAGTGGAATAAGTTACCAAGTAAAGGATGTTATTTTAGGTAAATTATTAATGGTCAAAGATTGACTCTTAGCATATAAAAAGGACATCCTATTGATATAGAATGCGGTCAAAGAAGAATTATCAAAGTCAAGAGGATAAATTATATACTAAATATCCTTTGCTAATTATCAAAGGCTTTTAAAGCTAATTCCTTTGTCAACATATGATGCCTATCCTTCACTAATGCCTTTGTCAACAAATCAGCAAGCATGTCTTCCGTAGCACAATACTTCATGTCTATCACTCCCATTTCAATCTTCTCTCTTATGAAGTGATGTTGAATGTCAATGTGCTTGGTTCTTGAATGATACTTTAGATTCTTTATAAAAGCAAGGCATCCTTGATTGTCACACTTCATTGGAGTTACTTCCAATAGCACAAGTCCAATGTCCTCCAAAACTTGTCTTCCAAATTGCTTCTATTGCTCCATGGCTTGCCGCCATATACTCCACCTCCATTGTAGACCTTGCAATTGTTGGTTGTCTCCTACAATTCCATGAAATTGCTCCCACTCCAACAAAGAATACATATCCCGTTGTTGACCTTCTATCATTTGCATCTCCTGCTCAATCCGCATCACAATAACCATGCAAAGTAGTGTTATTACCTCTAAGGTACATTTGAAGTCTAATGTGCCTTTTAAGTACCTCATGATCCTCTAGATGGTTGTCCAATGGATTAGTCCAACTTTTGACATGTGTTTATTCTTGAGAATATCTTCAGTTGATATGGATAAATTGGAAGAATGAGAGCAGATAGAGAGGAACTTGAGACAACTAAAGCCAAAGAATTCTTTGAGAATTATCAGGTAAAATTAAATTTAACCACAACTTATAATCCCGAGGCAAATTGGAAGAGTGAAAAGAGGCATCCTCTATTTGTCCATGCTTTGATTAAAGCTTGTAAAGATAACTCTAAGGAATGGCCTAGGCTATTACCGTTTGCTTTATGGGCTGATAGGACCATCCATAGTACAGTAATAGGCTATATACCGATGGAACTCATATTGGGACAAAAGCCAATTATACCTACAGAAGAAATTTTTTCAAAATAATTATTTCTGTTTTGGGAGGATGGAGTATCTAGGGAAAGGCTACTAGAGATTCAAATCCAACAGATTGAGAGATTACATGAGAATCAACAACTGGCATTAGAGAGGTTAAAAGAACCAAGGTTGAATAACAAAGAGAGATTTGATAAAAATCATCGGTTGAAATTAAAATCCATCCAAGAAGGTGATTGGGTAGTGGTTTTTGATAATACTTCTGAGCATCAGCATAGTATCCAAAAGAAGTTTGCTCGGAGATGGTTAGGGCCATATGAAGTAGTAACTGTCCATAATAATGGTACTTATTCTCTTTGAGAATTAGATGGAATCTTGATCTGGATACCAATAGTTGGTAAACGAGTAAAGATTTTTTGGAGGAGGGATGAGAGGCTTTTGATTGAAGGATTTTATGAACATCTATTAGATCCACAAGCAAATCAAGAGAGAGAAGAATCAAAGGAAGAGATGGAACAAGATAAAGATTGAATGTTGGCACATGCCGAAGGATGTGCAGGTCTGGAGGGGGAGGATGTCGTGTTGTAAATGGTCATAATGTGTATAAACCAACTAAATTACTTAATATGTTAATAAGTTCTAATGAGATCTAGAATGGTTAGTAAACTAATTTAGATAGAGTTGATAAAAACTATATTTGATTATTTTATTTTTTTTTTGGCTACAATGTTTAAGTTATACAGAGCCTAGATGTTTAATATAATGTTCTTAGAGTTGAAATTGGGCCTAAGGATGAAAATCCAAACAACCAATGTAAAAAAATAGATGGATGAAGAGTAGGAATGGGAGCCTTCATCCCATTGGCCGGTGATCATGCCCAATGGGCTTTGAAGAGGCTGCCTGCGACCTTAACAAGGATTTCGGCAACTTCAAGAAGGCCATTAGAAAAACAAAGACCAAGATTAAAAAGCTTGTCTTTTGGACTACAATTTTGGTATAAAAATTGAGAGATTTGGAGTTTTTATGAAGGAGAAGTAGGCGCTTAAATTTGAGGTATACAAATTATATCTATTGTCACTCTTTTGAAGATTAGAGGAGTTGTATGAGAGCTTTTGGAGATCGCAAGGTGCGGCTAGAGAGGTGATTTCAAGCTCTATATCTAATATGTAAGAAGTTTTACAATACGAGTTTTGAAAAAGGATTTATTGAGAGTCAAAGACAGCAGATTGAATTCCAAGGCAGTAAGTAGGCCGTTTTGTTGATAGTGATGGAGTTTGCCATATCTTAAGTTTTTGGACGAATTTTTGTCTCAAAACTTCTAAGAAGGTATATTATTATATTAAAAAGCTATATATTAAAGTTTCATAGCATTAACACTTTTAGATTGTGAGATATGAAGAATTTAGTACACGAGTGTTTATAAACAAGGATTTAAAGCTACTGCTAGGAATTTAGCAATATCTAAAGATTGGTAATGAATCGATAATTGAAATATGTGGTGATAGTTGTGAAAAAGACATCAGTACTTCATGTAAATTTGTAGTAGATTTAGATAGTTGGATTAAAAGTTATGGATTATTGAAGTTTGGAAAAAATTCCCTTTCTACGGGGGAATGAGGGTTCAGAGTATTTTGTTATGTTTTGAGTGGTTTGAAGAAATTAGGCTTATGTATTGGATGTAATAGCCCTATGAAGAAATCTTTTATATAAATTTGGAGGTTTTTATTATACTTAGATCTTGCTTGAGTAATTAGTGGCAGCCAAAAGCCCAGCACTTTCTTGAGGCAGATTCTCTCTACCACGACATAATTAGTGCTTCCACTGAGAGAGCCTCAAGGCATTAATTTCTCAATAAGAAAAGATGGAGGATGTAAAATCTAGAAAAAATTCAGATGAAGGAGTTAGAGTTGGAGGACCGATGGATATTTTACAAGCTGTTACGATGCTTATGGAGCAATAAAGGGCAAATATAGATGGCAATGGAGCTACGAAGGCATTACGAGGCGTCATCGATAAGGAGGGCAGGTTTAATGGTAAAGATGCCATCAAATTCTTTCAAATTTATGTATGTGAGATGAAAATACATCAAGTTCCAGAGGTTCGAATGCTTGAAACCTTTGATCTGGCTATTGTTTTTGAAATTTGAGATTGGGTACATCATTTGTGAATAAGTATTGCACCAATTATATGGTCCAGGTTTGAAGAACGGATGCAAGATGAGTTTTTTGATGAAGATACAGACAGAATGATAAAGAGTTTTTTTTCTGGATTGGGTGGAATAATAACCTGGAAGGCAGGTGGGGCCAAACGAGCTTCTTCGAGAATTTGAAAAGAGGTATGGACAACTTTCTGCATCTGAAAAGCATTTTATGGATGGTCGGAAGGTTGAATTGTTTCTATAAGATACAGATGAGATTTTGGAAGATAGGCTCTTTTTACTTTTGGAAGATGGAGCTATTGAAGGTGGATTTAGTACAAACTAGAGAAGGGTGGAAGAATCCATCATCCTATTGGCAAAGCAGCAACAAGTGTGATCTAGAAGAGCTGGAATCTATACTGAAGCCACACCGGTAAGCAAACTTAAAGAACTGGTTGCTTTATCAATTCCAAGTGTGCCATTAAAACCAACGGTACCATCTATGGTCTCTGAAAAGAGCAAACTTATCGATGATAATACACTGGAGGAATTGATAAAGGGAATAAAAGATCTAAGGGTTGAAATGAGTGAATTGAAGAGGAATCAAGGAAGTGGACCATCATAGTTATCACAACCATCAAAGAACTATGTGATGAGGTACATCTGGTGCGATGATACAAGCCATAGTAGGAATAATTGTACAGAATATGTTGAGGCTTTGAAGAATGGCAAGATAACTTTCAAAGAGAGAAGGATCAGAGATACGGTTATAGATTCTCTTTTAGATATCAATTTTGCCAAAGATGGAATGAAATAATTGATAGAAGATCGAATGGTGAAGTCTAGAGCCCGAAAATCAGATAATGCCGATGCCTATCAGATCATAGCATGGCAAAACAAGTTGAAATTCCAGCTACAATAAATTGAGAGGCTATGATACGAGGGACTCAATTTATTAGGCAAAAAACTAGATGGGATGATACAGTGGATACAGCTAGCATCCACGCCTAATTTGAAGGGGAGCATGGAAAGGATGAAATCTAGGATGTTTGTGTGGAAGTGAAGAGGGGAAGAAATATGGAAGAAGTAGAAGGTAGAGAGCCTGCCAACAAAAGACAGAGTCTAGGAAGTAATAAAGATGACAAGAAAAAAGAATAAGCAATCCCTACAACCAACTGAACAACACCCTCAACTTCACATCGTGGAGATGTAACATTGTCTAAGAAGAAATGGAAAGAAAAGATGGAGAAGGATGAGAAGAAGGAAGAAGAAGATGCAAGAAGAGGTAAGGCTAAAGGCCCTGCTTATAAACTTTGATCGGACATTGAATCTTTAAATAGATATGAAAGGTATTTTAGAAGAACGAATTCTAGATGCCAAGATAGAATTTACCTTGAGGAAAGCCTTGAGAATTGCAAAGAAGGATTTTTATGAATTGATAATCGATGTTATAAAAAAGAAATGTCAAATGACTACTGAAATGGTTATGTCTAGTGCAATAGACACTTGTATGACCGAAAAAGAAGGGAATGAGATTGGACAAGTGTTCTCTATCATGTGTGATCCAAAAACTAATAGAGGTCAGACTAGAGAAGACAAAATCAAACTTTATAAAATTAAAGAGCAACAGGAAGAGAATTGGGAAGATGATATGACTGAAGATTTGGAGATTGAAGTCTTAGGTATGTTTTCTTCTAAATTTCAAATAAATTTGGAAAAATCTATGGATGAGAATGAAGAGAAGAAAGTTCAAAAGGATATAAATGGTTGTGAAAATGAAGGGCATATCAACATGATAATAGAAAAAAATGAAGGCAGCTATATAGAGGAAGCAGTAATAAATGCATGTCTTTTTGTTGCTAGTGATGAGATTATGAATGAAGGGAAGATAGGATATGATCATCTATATTGGGCAAGGGCCACTATATAAGCTTGGATTAAACTTGGAAATTTGGATGAAACCATATTGGCTCTTGTGGACTATGGATCAGAAATCAATATCATGTCCAAGCAGATTTATGAGAGGAGAAAATGGCCTATTGATACCGATCATAGTTGGGTGCTGAGGGCAGCCAATAATGAAAAAGGAAGGCTCCTTGGTGCATGTCCTATAGTAAGAACTAAGATAAGTAATGTGGAAGTGGATCAAAATTTCTTTTTGCAAGCTTATAGCACATATCCAATCATTCTTGGACAGCCTTATATTACAGCTTCGAGGATGGAGACCAAGGTATTGGATGATGGATCCCATTATGCAAGGATTCGAAGCTATGATGGAAGAAATTCAGTACAGTTTCTTACAGTGAAGCCAAAACATGAGAAGCATAGAGATCAATTACAGAAAGCACCTCTTAATATTGAAGAGGTGTTTCAAGATTTTTGAGAAGCACGTGTGGAGGATGGAGGTCCGCAGGTGCAAGTATTTCATTCACAGTGGCATTTTCCAATGTATAAAATGACAGGTACAAAGTTTTGAATTTGACTGACAATAGTGTTTTGGATTTCAAAAGTGTGAGTGTGATGGCTTCTAGATATAGAGCCAATATAAGAAAAATAGAAAAGACTTACAAAAAAATGGAGATGATTTTGGAGGATGAAACTATTTCTGGAATAGTAGAATGGGCTTGATTTTTTGTTGATGTTGAGCAGCAATTGGAAAGAATAGATGAGCTGGTTGAGAAAATAGATGGCGGCAATGTCATGGTTAAAATCCATGATCACTGTCTTTATGATGAAATACAACAATTCATGGAAGATAGAGATGAAAGGATTGAAGTTTATAGATGGAAAACTAAAGCCAAGGTGGATGCCAAGTATAAGTCAGTAGCAAAGAAAGTGAAGCCGGTGGCAACTCAACTACCAGAGGATTTGAAGGATCATATCAAGCAGGCTAAAATGGAACCAAGATTAAGGAGCTATGAAGAGATTGGACATCAATTTACAAAAGAAACACTTGGGAAGTTAAAGATTGGAGGAGGTGAAATTCTAACTAAACTCGAGAAGAAATTATTCTTGAAAATGCTTTCTAAACATGAAAAGGCCTTTGCATCTAGGCCTAATGAGATTGGATGTGTCTGTCCAAATGTAGTAGTGCCTATGGTGATCTTTACAATTCCACATGTATCGTGGGATTTAAAACCCATTCCAATTCCAAGAGCTTTGCTTCCAAAATTTATTGAATTGCTCAAGGAAAAGATAGAAATGAAGATCCTTAAACCTTCTATGGATCTATATACTCCACCCTCTAAATGAGAGCCAAAAGAAATTTAGGCATTAAGATTTAATCAAGACATGCAACTCCCAAGTAATGGAATAACGAATGTAAATGAAGGAATGCGATCCAATCAGGATGAGGTTGCAGAGGCATTTGCAAGCCATGCCATCTATTCAATTGAGGATCTGTACTCTAGATATGATCAATTTCAACTTGCTGTAGAGAGCAAGGATTTGACAACAATGAAAACACCTTTGAATTTGGTACGAATGTGTACATTGCCTCAAGGTGCTATTAATTTGGTGGTATATATGCAAAATGCAATGAACCAAATTTTAGAAGAATTTGTGCTTGAGAAAACTATACCTTTTGTGGATGATATATCAATCAAAGGTAGCAAAGAAGAATTTAAAGATGCAACAGTTGATGGAGTTGGTTGCGTAAAATTTGTCGCATAAAGATATTTATTTACAGTTAAACACCACAAAGATAAATACGTTAGTATTTATCACAAATCAGCCAGCGTCAAGACACAACAGGCTGGAATGAGATGACTTCGAAAACACTCGATACTTATAGGTGGTGGTTGCTTCGCTCAATGGTCAATCTCCACTCTTCACATTGTTTCTCCACAAATGCTTTAAACTCCTTAAACCTTGACAAACACTCACTCTTGGTTTTAAGGATGAAGATCCACACCTTCCTTGAATAAACAACAATGAATGTGACAAAGTACCTTGCTCTTCCTATTGATGGCGTCCTCATAGGTCCACAAACATCCTAATGCACAATCTCCAACAACTTAGTTGCACGTGTTGCAACTCCACTTGGAAATGAAGCCCTTTGTTGCTTGCCTTGAATACAACCTTCACAAGCAAGTGTGGTAGCATTGTTGTAGCATTGATCAAGATCTAAACCACTTACCATGGATTGGAGCTCCTTCATGCTTTTGGCATTCAAATGACCAAGGCGTCGATGCCAAATGTCAAACTTATCTTGATCTTGTGAAAAATCAGCAAATGTCGCCACTTCAACTCCATTGACCTTTTTACAATTGATGAAGTAGAGGTTGCCATCTCTAAAGCCTTTTAAAACATCATCACCCTCCATTGTCTTCACAAAGCATCCATTCATATCAAATTGCACCTTACAACCACTTGAAACAAGTTTGCTCACCGAAAGAAGGTTCTTCTTCATCTTTGGCACATGTAGGACCTCTTTCAATCTGATCCTCTTGGTTTGGTTCTTCACAACAATTTCCACCACAATGGAGCCAATTCCAATAGCTTGCACCATGCCATTGTCTCCTAACCAAACCTTTGTTGCTGAAATTGCTTCATAAGTGTCAAATGAACACTTGTATGGAGTCATGTGCTTGGTAGCACCCGAATCAACAATCCACTTGGACATGGCAGCCATGGAAGTGCCTTCACTTGCCATGAATGCATAATCATCTCCTCCAACTTCATCACGAGCATTGTTTGTATTCTCTCTCTCTCCTTTCTTGGCCTTGTAGCAATTTCGTGCAAAGTGACCTGGTTTTCCACAAATGAAGCAAGTTTTTACATTGCTTCTTACATTATCACGTTGGTAGGAATAGCTACCTTTTGCCTTGTCTTGAGAAGAGAGCCGAATCTTCACTATGATGCTCCTTTTCCTTCCTTTTGGTCACTTCATGTGCAAGTCCTGCCGTCACATAGTCCATGGTGAGTTCCTTGATCCTTATGGACTCCAATGCTACAATAAGGTAGTTGTAGGACTCGAAAAGGCTCATGAGCAAGGTCATGACAATATCACCATCTTCTAAAGGCTTGTCAACAATTGCTAGTTGGTTTGTAAGAGCCTTTACCTTATTGACATGAGCCATGAGGTCTTCACCTTCTTCCATCTTGCAAGTGAAGAATTTCCTCCTTGTGAAGAGGATGTTGGACAAGTTCTTGCTCTCATAAATGTTGCAAAGAGTCTTCCATGCTTCCGCTGGTCCTTTGCAAGAGATGATGTGAGAAAAATTGGCTTCATCCAAATTGGTGGCAATCATGCCAAAAGCCTTCTTTTCACGTCTTTTGAAGTCCTTGTGCTCCTTGATATCAGCATCCATGCTTGGAGGGTCTTCACTTTCATCAACAATGTCCCAAAGGTCCAAATACGCCAACAAAAGCTCCATTTTGACCTTCCAATGGTAGAAATTGTTGCCTCTAAACTTCTCAATCACTCTCAAACCTTCACCTTCACTAGAAGCCATGTCTAAGGAATAGTGTATCAAAAAATATCAAGAAAAAGGAGTCTTTATGTGTTTATAAACACCAAAACAATTTTGCACAAGCAAAATCTCAGAATGCCCTCTTGTGAACAAAAGAGTGGTTTTTCACTCAAAACACTCTCAATTCAACTTTTGAAGTTTTTAATCACTATGAGCACTCTCATGAACCTCACAAGCAACTTCAATCTTTCTCTCAAATCTCAATCTTATGAAAAATGAATGTTAGTCCAACTAACTTCAACAACTCAACAAAGACACTATCAAGGTCTTTCAATATGCTCTCCAACTCACTATTCAAGGAGTAGAGAATCCACAAAGAGATGTTAGATATGTATGATATTAATATCAGCACCTCCTCATGCCAAATAAGAAGTTAAGATCATACAAACTCTAACATCAGCAACTACCATAAGATCTATTCCACACAAGAGAAACAACAAGAGAATGCCTTGAACTTACTTGAATAGCACAACAAAGTGTGTGTGGGCCCATAATCTATTGAAGAAACACCATAAGCATAACACAAGTAAGTATGAGTACAAATCAACAAGGTTGCACACAAAGAGAAGTGTGGAATGAGATGACTCTCTCTTGCAAACACCCGATACTTATAGGTGGTGGTTGCTGTCCTAATGGTAAACTTCCACTCTTTGACTTTGACTTATATGTCCCTTAGGATCCGTTGCCATCTTGCGTACCTCGAGGGTATCCTATGCCATGCACTAATGACTCTTACACTTTTACTAAGATGCCCTTTGGGATCCGTTGGCACCTTGTGTACCTCGAGGGTATCCCATGCCTGTTAAAGAACTAGAAGTTAGAAGCCACAACACTTAGCATCAGCAAGGTTGAACACAAAGAGAAGTGCGGAATGAGATGACTCTCACTTCCAACACCCTTTACTTATAAGTGGAGTTCACATCCAAAGTACATAGGCTTCATCTACATTCATCTAAAAGCCAGCCGCCTACCGAGACCCTAAATCCAGCCGCCTGTCAAGACCTTAAACCTAACCGCCTGTCGAGACCCTAGCCGCCACTTAATCCCTAGTTGACTTTTGACTTTTAGAAACTTACTATGGTTAAATTCCAAGTAACTCTTTCTTAATCTTTAACACTCCCACTTTTCTAATTGTCAAAAGGCTTTTAAGCCTAATGCCTTTATCAACTCGTGGTGTCTATCCTTCATTAATGCCTTTGTAAGCATATCAGCAAGCATCTCTTTTGTAGCACAATACTTCATACCTATTATACCATCTTCAATCTTCTCTCGTATGAAATGATGTTGAATATCAATGTACTTTGTCCTTGAATGGTGCTTTGGATTCTTGGCAAATGCAAGACATCCTTGATTGTCACACATTATTGGAGTTGCTTCTGTTTGCACTAATCCAATGTCTTCTAAGAGTTGCCTTATCCAACAAGCCTCCATTGCACAATGACTTGCTGCCATGTACTCAGCCTCCATGGTTGATCTTGCAATGGTAGGTTGTCTCTTACAATTCCATGAAATGACTCCCACTCCAATAAAGAACACATATCCCGTTGTGGATCTTCTATCATTTGCATCTCCAGCCCAATCCGCATCACAATAACCTTACAAATCAATGTCGTTACCACCAAGGCATACTTTGAGTCTTTAATACCTTTTAAGTACCTCAATATCCTCTTTACCGTTGCCCAATGTAAAGGTCCAGCCTTAGACATGTGTTGGCTCACAACACTCACCGCATATGCAAGATCCACTCTTGTGGCCACCATTGCATAGATAAGTGAGCCAACTGTTGACTTGTATGGAATACTTTGCATCTCACCTTCAACTTGAGCAAACTCCTCATCCGTGAGCTTCATCAACTTCAAATTTGCCTCCAAAGGTGTTCCAATGGGCTTACACTCCTCCATGTTGAATCGTTTCAACACTTCTTCAATGTACTTGCTTTGACTCATTGTAATGGTCTTGTTTTCACGATCTCTTATGAACTCCACTCTTAAGCAATAGTGAAGTTCTTCCAAATCACTCATTTCAAATTCTTTTTCTAATATGGCCTTCATCCAATTCAACTTTTTCACATTGTTAGCCAAGATGATTAAATCATCAACGTAAAGGATTACAATCAATAGGAACTCTTGAGATTGCATCACATACATGGAATGATCTGCCTCACCCCTTACAAACCCTTCATTCACAAAGAATGTATCAATCCGTTGGTACCATGCCCTTGGTGATTGCTTGAGTTCATACAATGATTTCTTCAACTTACAAACAAGATGTTGTTTGCCTTCTTCAACATATCCTTGAGGCTGATCCATATAGATGTCTTCTTCCAACTCTCCATTCAAGAAAGCCGTCTTCACATCCATTTGATGCATCTCCAAGTCCATTGCTGCCCCAATTGCCACAATGGTTCTGATAGTGGTGAATTTAGCCACTGGAGCATATGTCTCATTGAAATCAACACCAGCAACTTGTGAATATCCTTTGGCAACTAATCTTGCCTTATATCTCACAACATTGCCCATTGCATCTCTTTTGGTTCTAAATACCCACTTACAACCAATAGAAGATCGATTTAGTGGAAGTTGAGTCAATTCCCATGTTCTATTGTCCATGAGAGATTTGTATTCTTCTTCCATAGCCTTCTCCCACTTCATAGCATCAGTGGACTTCATTGCATCACATAAAGACAATGGATCAGCAAAGAGTGCAACATTTGCATGTTCTTCACTTACTTGAGGAAAAATATGGTTCTTCCACCATTCACCAAGTGGTCTTCTTTCCCTCATAGGATATCTCCTTTCATTTGAAGAAGATTCACCTTCATGTACTCCAACCACTCTTCCAAGCTTCTTCTTTCTAAAACTTTGTCTTTTCTCACTCAAAGGTTGATACTCCTCATCATCATCATCTTCAACATCTTCATTTCCTTCACTGCTGGTCTTAGGAATCAAAGAGACTTTCTTCTCCATCTTCTTTAGCTCTTCACCTTCATTCATGTCTCCACCATCTTCATTGTCTTCATCTTCTTCTTCTTTCTTTGCTAGATTTAAAGATGTGTCCACAAACACACCATTACTCCCACTTGGACACATCTCCAAGTGCTCATAAGCACTCTTATGCTCAATAAACTCAACATCACGACTTTTGATGATCTTCTTGGTATCTAAACACATTAGCCTATATGCCTTTGTACCTTCACAATATCCAACAATTACACATTTTGTACCTTTTGCTTCAAGCTTGGACCTCATACAATCTAGTATCTTTGCATAAGCAATGCATCCAAATGTCCTCATGTGTGAAACACAAGGTTTCTTCCCAATCCAAGCTTCTATGAGCTATTGACGTGAGCAGTAATTCTCAGAGGGCACCCATTTCTTTTGGGCAGAGATATCAGATTCACTATACTTCCTACCAAAAATTATGTTATTTCCATTTATTTTGAGCCGGAAAGCATACCGCCATCTCCACGCTGGCGCGATTATTTTTCAAAGAACTCCATTTTTCATATGGAGTCAGAAGGGTAGACGTCATTCTTATAACACTAATCTTCAAGTACTCATCAAAATATTTTGACAATTTACCACTCATTGTTCACAAGCAGAATATTCGATTCGGCCAAGAATCAATGCTTTGACCATTAGCAACTTACCTAAGGTAATATCTTCTACAAGATAATATACTCTACTTTTACTATTACTTATTTATCTCAAAACTCCCACTTTGCTAATTGTCAAAGGCTTTCAAACCTAATGCCTTTGTCAACATGACATGCCTATCCTTCACTAATGCCTTTGTCAACAAATCAGCAAGCATGTCTTCCGTAGGACAATACTTCATGTCAATCACTCCCATTTCAATCTTCTCTCGTATGAAGTGATGTTGAATGTCAATGTGCTTGGTTCTTGAATGATGCTTTGGATTCTTTGCAAAAGCAAGGCATCCTTGATTGTCACACTTCATTGGAGTTGCTTTCAATTGCACAAGTCCAATGTCCTCCAAAACTTGTCTTAACCAAATTGCTTCCATTGCTCCATGGCTTGCTGCCATGTACTCCGCCTCCATTGTAGGCCTTGCAATTGTTGGTTGTCTCCTACAATTCCATGAAATTGCTCCCACTCCAACAAAGAATACATATCCCGTTGTTGACCTTCTATCATTTACATCTCCTGCCCAATCCGCATCACAATAACCATGCAAAGTAGTATTATCACCTCCAAGGCACAATTTGAAGTCTAATGTGCCTTTTAAGTACCTCATGATCCTCTTGATGATTGCCCAATGGATTGGTCCAGCCTTTGACATGTGTTGACTCACAACACTTACCGCATATGCAAGATCCATCCTTGTGCCAACCATTGCATACATGAGAGAACCTACTGCTGCCTTGCATTTCACCTTCAACTTCAGCAAACTCCTCATCCGTAAGCTTCATCAACTTCAAATTTGCCTCCAATGGTGTTCCAATGGGTTTGCAATCTTCCATGTTGAATCGTTTCAACACTTCTTCAATGTACTTCCTTTGGCTCATTGTAATGGTCTTCTTAGCACGATCTCTTACAAATTCCACTCCTAAACAATAGTGAAGCTCTCCCAAATCACTCATCTCATACTCCTTTTCTAATTTAGCCTTTAACCAATCCATCATCTTTAAGGTATTGGTTAAGATGATCAAATCATCAACATAGAGGATTACAATCAATAAGAACTCTTTTGATTGCATCACATACATGGAATGATCAGCTTCACTCCTCACAAATCCTTCATTTACAAAGAATGTGTCAATCCGTTGGTACCATGCTCTTGGTGATTGTTTCAACCCATACAATGATTTGTTCAACTTACAAACAAGATGTTGCTTGCCTTCTTCAACAAATCCTTGAGGTTGATCCATGTAGATGTCTTCTTCCAATTCTCCATTCAAGAAAGCCGTCTTCACATCCATTTGATGCATCTCCAAGTCCATTGCTGCCCCAATTGCCACAATGGTTCTAATAGTGGTGAATTTGGCCACGGGAGCATATGTCTCATTGAAATCAACACCAGCAACTTGTGAGTATCCTTTAGCAACTAATCTTGCTTTATATCTCACAATATTGCCCATTGCATCCCTCTTGGTTCTAAACACCCACTTACAACCAATTGAAGCCCGATTTGATGGAAGTTGAATCAATTCCCATGTTCCATTGTCCATGAGTGATTTGTACTCTTCTTCCATGGCCTTCTCCCACTTCATAGCATCCGTGGACTTCATTGCATCACATAAAGTCAATGGATCAGCAAGGAGTGCAACATTAGCATGTTCTTCACTTACTTGAGGAAAGATGTGGTTCTTCCACCATTCACCAAGTGGTCTTCTTTCTCTCATAGGATATCTCCTTTCATTTGAAGAAGATTCACCTCCATGTACTCTTCCAACTCCCTTTTGTTTTAGGCCTTGTTTCTTCTCATTCAAAGGTTGGTACTCCTCATCATCATCATCATCTTCAACATCTTCCTTTCCTTCATTGTTGGTCTTAACTGTACTAGGGACCTTCTTTGGCTCTTCACCTTCATCACCATCCTCAATGGCTTCATCTTCTTCTTTCTTTGCTGAATTTGAAGATGTGTCCACAAATCCACCATTACTCCCACTTGGACACATCTCCAAGTGCTCACAAGCACTCTTATGCTCTAAAAACTCAACATCTCGACTTTTGATAATCTTCTTGGAATCCAAGCACATTAGCCTATATGCCTTGGTACCTTCACAATATCCAAGAAACACACATCTTGTACCTTTTGCATCAAGTTTGGACCTCATACAATCTGGTACCTTTGCATAAGCAACACATCCAAAAGTCCTCATATGTGAAACACAAGGTTTCTTCCCACTCCAAGCTTCTTGTGGAGTCATTGATGTGAGTGCACTTGTAGGACATCTATTTCTTGTATACACTGCATTTACCACGGCTTCCGCCCAATATTCATGTCCAAGGTTTTGAGCATGAAGCATACTCCTTGCCATCTCCACAATGGTTCGATTTGCTCTTTCAGCAACTCCATTTTGTTGTGGAGTGTAAGGAGTGGAGGTTTGTCTTGCAATACCTTGAATCTTCAAATACTCATCAAAATGCTTTGACATGTATTCACCTCCATTGTCCGTGCGCAACACCTTGATCTTGCACTCACATTGTTTCTCCACAAGTGCTTTAAACTCCTTAAACCTTGACAAACACTCACTCTTGGTTTTAAGGATGAAGATCCACACCTTCCTTGAATAATCATCAATGAATGTGACAAAGTACCTTGCTCTTCCTATTGATGGCGTCCTCATAGGTCCACAAACATCCGAATGCACAATCTCCAACAACTTAGTTGCACGTGTTGCAACTCCACTTGGAAATGAAGCCCTTTGTTGCTTGCCTTGAATACAACCTTCACAAGCAAGTGTGGTAGCATTGTTGTAGCATTGACCAAGATCTAAACCACTTACCATGGATTGGAGCTCCTTCATGCTTTTGGCATTCAAATGACCAAGGCGTCGATGCCAAATGCCAAACTTATCTTGATCTTGTGGAAAATCAGCAAATGCCGCCACTTCAACTCCATTGACCTTTTTACAATTGATGAAGTAGAGGTTGCCATCTCTAAAGCCTTTTAAAACATCATCACCCTCCATTGTCTTCACAAAGCATCCATTCATATCAAATTGCACTTTACAACCACTTGAAACAAGTTTGCTCACCGAAAGAAGGTTCTTCTTCATCTTTGGCACATGTAGGACCTCTTTCAATCTGATCCTCTTGGTTTGGTTCTTCACAACAATCTCCACCACAATGGAGCCAATTCCAATAGCTTGTACCAAGCCATTGTCTCCTAACCAAACCTTTGTTGCTGAAATTGCTTCATAAGTGTCAAATGTGTTAAAGTTTAAGAAAGAGTTACTTGGAGTTTAAGCATAGTAAGTTTCTAATAGTCAAAAGTCATCTAGGGATTAAGTGGCGGCTAGGGTCTCGACACGCGGAAAGGTTTAAGGTCTTGACAGGCGGCTGGATTTAGGGTCTCGTTAGGCGGCTGGCTTTTTGATGAATGTAGATGAAGCCTATGTACTTTGGATGTGAGCTCCACTTATAAGTAAAGGGTGTTGGAAGTGAGAGCTATCTCATTCCGCACTTCTCTTTGTGTGCAACCTTGCTGATGCTAAGTGTTGTGGCTTCTAACTTCTAGTTCTTTAACAGGTTATGGGCCCACTCACATTTGCTTGTGAGTTTTAGAAGTTTTATGAAGTCTTTGTTGTTGTGCGGAATAGGTCTTATGGTGTTTGCTAATGTTAGAGTTTGAATGATCTTAGCTTATATTATGACAAGAGGAGGGTCTGATTTGTAAGCTTAGAGATCTCTAACATTGCTTTAGGGGTTCTTATCTCCTTGGATAGTGAGTTTAAGACCATTGTGAAAGACCTTGATAGTGTTTTTATGGGTTACTGAAACTGTTTCATTAACCCTCTGCATTTCATTAAATAGTGAGTTGAAAGAGTGAAAGAACTTGATTGAGAGGTTTATAAAAGTACATATACTGATTAGAAGCTTTAGAAGATCACTTAAGAGTGCTTTGAGTGAGAAATCATTCTTTTGTTCACAAGAGGATATTCTGAGTTTCTGGTAGTGCAAATTTGTGATTTTAGATCACATAGGAACTTCTTTTCTCAATATTCTTTGATACACTACTTCTTAGAAATGGCTTCTAGTGAGGGTGAAGGTTTGAGAGTGATTGAGAAGTTTAGAGGTGACAATTTCTTTCACTGGAAGGTGAAAATGGAGCTTTTGTTGGCATCTTTGGACCTTTGGGACATTGTAGATGAAAGTGAAGACCCTCCATGCATAGATGCAAGTATTAAGGAGAAGAAGGACTTTAAAAGACGTGAAAAAAAGGCTTTTGGCATGATTGCCACAAATGTGGATGAAGCCAACTTTTCACACATTATCCATTGCAAA